>CM033739.1:21838767-22414696 GCA_019671005.1 Hibiscus mutabilis | reverse complement strand
ATCTTATTTGACTAAAATTGACAAGAAGGCGAGGAATGGATGCTCAACAACACGGTTTTATTATGATTAAGGGCTTTGAGATATCTTAAAAGAAAGGTATGACACGTATAAGTTAAATACAAGATCTCTCATTATCTTGATATGAATGATACATGATCCCGTCAACCTGGTGTAGAATTTTTTGCTCAAGCCTTCTCTTCACAATGTTCATGAAGATGCCCCTTCTCTTCGGATATTCAACTTTTCAACTTACCCGAGCCGCCCTTTGCGGGTTTTCAACTCGAGTCCTTCCTTTGCTTCAAGACGCCCGGTTTTGGGTTTTCGTCCTGAGCTCTCCAATTTTTTTTTTTAGAGATAATATTTCTTGACGACATCAGAATTTATGGGATTTTTCAGCTCGTCCCCGTCCATTTTGTTAGGATCGTGGCTCCTCCCGAGAAGGCCTTTTTATGACGACGGTCCTTCCCGATTGGGCGCCCATTTTCCTCGAGAATCTTTCGGGTAGGGAGGATTCTCTTGAGTACCAGATCCCCTTCTTTGAATTCTCTTGGGCGCACTTTTTTTGTTGTAAGCTGTACCATCCGCTTTTGGTACATCCGACCATGACAAATGGCCTTTAGTCTTTTTCGTCAATGAGATTTTAATTGGTCGAATCGGGCCTGTACCCATTCAGCTTCTTCCGCTTTTTTGCCGTTTAAGACCCGGAGGGACGGAATCTCTACCTCAATTGGGAGTTTGCCTCGGTACCATACACCAAGGAGTAGGGCGTTCCCCGTTGATGTGCGAATGGACGCCCTATAGGCGAAAAGGGCAAAAGGCAACTTCTCATGCCAATCCTCGTAGGTATCCGTAGTTTTTGCTATGATCTTCTTTATATTCTTGTTTGTCGCTTCCCTTTGCTCCATTCATTTTAGGACGATATTTGTGGAATTATGGTGTGTTATCTTGAATTGAGTACATACGTCCTTCATCATTTTGTTGTTCAGGTTAGGCGTTGTCGGTGATGATCCTCTCCGCAATCCGTATCGACAAATAATTTCCTTCTTTAAGAACTTACAAACTGTAGTCCTGGTGATATTGGCGTAAGACGCGCCTCTACCCATTTAGTGAAGTAGTCTATAGCGACCAAAATGAAACGATGCCCATTGGAAGCTTTCGGATGGATTCGCCCGATAACGCCCATGCCCCACGCCGCTGCGAAAGGCCACGGAGAATTCATGGTGTGTAGAGGCGATGGGGTGCATGAATTTTGTCGGCAGTAAATTTGGCATTTGTGGCATTTCTGGCGTAATCGATGCAATCTCCTCCATGGTCAACCGTAAATAATCGTACCTCATGATTTTTCGGGCTATAGATAGCCCGTTGGCGTGCGTTCCACAGATCCCGTCCATGTACTTCAGCTAAGATTTCCTTCGCTTCTCGGGCATCTACACATCTCAAAGCAATGTTTGATCATGACTTCTCCTATATAGGATTTTCCCATCTAGGATATATTTTGTTGCCATTTTTAAAGTGAGCTTTTTCTGTCATTGTCGTTTGCCCTTACGGATATTTTCAAGTTTGACATATTGCAGGATATCATAGTACCATGGATTCTCGTCAATCTCTTCAGTACATTACAACAATGAGCAGGCTTTTCAAATGTCCGCATCTCAATGGGTTTCATTTCTCGCCCTGTGTGTTTGTTTTAAACATGGATGCCAAGGTTGCCAATGCATCCGCGCCATCCGATTTTATTCTCGGGGTAGGTAATTGAAGCTGACCTTTTCGAACTCTTTGACGAGCTCTTGAATCCATTCGTGATATTTGACCAACCGGGTCTCTGGTTTCCACTCCCCGCGCAATTGGTAAATGACTAGGGACGAATCCCGAACACTCGAAGTTCCTTAACCTTTCTTTCGATGGTTGAGTTTAGTCCCATGATGCAAGCTTCAGTATTCAGCTATATTGTTTGTGCAGAAAAATTCCAATCTCTTTGGTGAAAGGATAATAGACGTCCTCGGTGAAATTAGCATTGCCCTATCCCATGTCCGAGGGCGTTGGAGGCTCCATCAAGTAAAGTTTCCATGACATATCATCCAAATCTCTTCTTCGGTTGTAATGCACATCAAGTCTTCATCTGGGAAACTAAAGTTCAATGCCTCATAGTCATCTCAAGCCACGACTAGCCAGAAATCTGCTACGGCACTCCCTTTACAGACTTTCGATTAACATATACGATGTCAATTCGGATAAGAGCATCCGCCATCGGGCCATCCTTCCCGTTAGCGCCGGCGCGCTTCCATTAGGAACTTTAATGGGTCTAGCTTGGATATCAACCAGGTAGTATGGTACAACATGTCTTCGCCTCGAGCCGCTTGGTAGCCCAAACTAGAGCAAAACACAACCTCTGCATCAAGGGTACCGTGTTTCGCAATCATTGAATTTCGCTTAGGTAATAGATGGCTCGCTCCTTTTTTCTTGACTCATCGTGTTGCCCAAAGACACATCCCATTGAATTCTCAAGACTGTTAAGTAGAGAATTAGTGGTCGACTGTCTTGGTGCGACTAAAATTGGAGCATTTGTCAGGTACTTTTTGATCTTTTCTAGGGCTTTTTGACATTCTTCATCCCACACGCCAGAATTATTCTTTCTAAGAAGTCTGAATATCGGGTCGCATTGATTGGTTAATTGGGAAATGAAACGAGAGATATAATTCAGCCTCCCCAGGAAACCGCGAACTTTCTTTTGCGTGCGGGGTGGTGAAAGGTCCTGGATGGCTTTCACTTTATCGGGATCAATCTCAATCTCTTTTCTGCTTACTACGAACCCTAGGAGTTTTCCAGAAGTAACGGCGAAGGTACAATTGGCAGGATTGAGCCTCAGTTGGTACTTCCGTAGTCTTTGGAATAGTTTCCTCAAGTTCTCAGAGGTGCTCTTCCTCCTGTTCGGGACTTGGCAATCATATCGTCCACGTATACTTCTATTTCTTTGTGCATCATGTCATGGAAAAGAGTCACCATTGCTCTTTGGTATGTTGCCCCTGCGTTCTTTAGCCCAAACGGCATCACTTGATAACAAAAAGTGCCCACACATGGTTATGAATGTGGTTTTCTCCATGTCGCTAGGATCCATCTTTTTATCTGGGTTGTACCGAGAAGCCGTCCATGAAGGAAAACCATGAATGTCTGCGGTGTTGTGAACCAGCGTGTCAATATGTGGCAAAGGAAGTTGTCTTTAGGGCTAGCTCGATTCAGATCCCTATAATCTACACACATACGAACTTTCCCGTCTTTCTTTGGTACTGGTACAATGTTTGCAACCCACTGGGTATTTGGCTACCTCCAAGAATCCAAAGATCAAATTGCTTTTTCACTTCTTCTCGGATTTTTAACAACATCTCGGCCTCATTCTCGAAGTTTTCTTTACTTGGGTTTGCACTCCGATTTTGTTGGCAATTTGTGCACCACTATGTCGGTATTCAATCCTGGCATATCTTGATAAGTCCAGCGAAGACATCCTTTGAATTCTCAAGTAGGGCTACTCGGTTCATGCTTGGTTTTTGAGGAAATAGTCGTTCCTATTTTTATTTCTTTTCTCGCTTCTCCGGTCCCAAGTTGACAATTTCCGTTTCTTCTTGGTGGGGCATAATCTGCCTTTCTTCGTCGTCCACCATTCTCTTTAACTCTTCCGGGATCTCAATTTCTATTTCATCATATCCTTCCCCAATTTCCTCTGAGACCTCAGGGCATTCGAATTTTACTCGTGATTGATCCGTATCATTCATATCGTCAATCATGAGCGACCTGCATTAAATGAGAATGAATTGTATTGGGAAAGAGACGGCTTTACATGAAGGGAATGAATATGAAAAATGCATGAATGGAATAAATGAGACTTTGGTCATTTTTAAGAAAGTGGGGATATTTTCATTTCAATCAAAAAGTTAACATAGGTGCCCCATACAAGAGATCCCCATTGTCTATGGGCAAAAACAAAAGGTTGATTCGAGCATTACTCGATCTATTCCTAAAAACTACAGGTAGATCAATGCAGCTCAGGTTATCGAAAGTGTCTCCCGGGATGGCAAGGGCGGATGTTGGTCAACATTTTGCTACCTCGGTCATTTTCAGCTATCATGTTGATGTACATCCCTTCAAATGATTTCTTGAATATTTCCTCTTGGTTAAGTTCATCATTTTTCTTCATTGCCTCTCCAATATCTTGACTGGTTGGTAGAACCCTCTCGGAGATGAAAGTGGCTTTCAAACTAGGAAAGGACATCGACCTCCACGGAATGTCTTTTCCTTTAGATCTCGCTTTTCTTTGCTCCTCCTTTCTCTTATATTCTTCTTTCTTCTGTTGGACACTTGGTTGGTAACCCAGCCCGATACGATCTTTCTTGGTTATGATATTCTTGGGTCTCAGGTTTCCTTGTAATTTCTTTCCCCTCTTTTCTATTTTGGCTCCTCGGCCCAGAGTTTTCGCGACGGTCATCTTGGTACAATTAGATAACCTGGGGTAAGGGATCCGGCTTCCTTCTGAAACGAATGTGGCATTTACTAGTTCTAATGCTCGGAACGAGCATTCTGCGGCATCTTCATCATTTTGAATGTAGGGGGTGTCTGATGTCACGGAAGCAACAAATTCATGCTCGCTGCTTCTACGGTGACCAATTTGCCTTCAACTACAAATTTTAATTTCGATGCAATGATGATGGGACAACTCTCGCGAGTGGATCCACGGTCTTCCCAATAAGCGGTGTAAGATGGTTTTATGTCCATCACCACAAAATCGATCACATATTGGTTGGTCCGATCAATAGGGGTACCTCAATTTTCCCCATTGTTCCTTTTTGCGTTCCATCAAAGGCTCTTACCGAGTTGTAGCAAGGCTTTAGGTGCGAACCATCTATTGGCAACCATCTATTGGCAATTTTTGCAGGGTTACCATAGGTAAGACATTCAATGCTGACCCGTTGTCGATCAGTACGCCTGGTAATACATACCCTTTGCAGTGGGTAGTGATGTTAAGGGCTTTGGTAGACCCCATTCCTCCCTCCGGATTTCATCATCATCTTGAATGTGATATGATTATAGGCAGTAATATGCCCTACTATCATGTCCAGGTTTGTTACAGAAATGTCCTGGGGCACAAAAGTTTGATTTAGCACTTTCAATAGCATCTCCCGATGCTTATTTGAACTCAAGAGTAATTCCAAAGATTTGTGATCCCGGCGGTTGTTTCCGTAGTTGTTCCACTGTTTTTGTACTCGCTATGTCTCAAGAATTTTAGAAATTCTTTGTCATGGGCCTCGCCACGGTTCATTTATCTTTTGGGAGGTTCTTCTCCAAATATCTGCGTAGGCTAATCTTTGTATTCTTCCCCTATCTTTTTCAGCTACTCTCAAAGCCTCGGAGGAATAACATCGGCCGCTCCTTGTGAAATGGCCTCGCTTCACCAACGTTCACATATTTCGGCTTTGTTGGTCTTCCAACGTAGACTCTTTTACCTGTTCGCGTTCGATTTTTCTGGCATGGTCACATTCGCAGATAATTCCGTGGAATTTGTTGCATGTCTTTGAATGGGAATGGAGATGGTGCTGAAATGACGATCTTGGGATTTATCTTCTTGGTTTCTCCGGGAGACACCTGCGTTTCCTGTCCTGGGAGAGATGATAAAAGGTCTATCATTCCCGTATCTAGCTTTGGGGCTATCTGTCATGTGTGTACGTCTGATCCTTTCTCCATGGGTTCCTCAAAGAATTCAATTTGTTTTTCATTCATCAACGCGCACCAATTCCTTGAATTCATCACATTCTTGGATATCATGCCCTTCAGTCTGATGGAATTCGCAATATTTTCCGCATTCCTTCTGCCTTATTATCATGCCTTTGTTGATCACACGAGCCATGCATAATTGTTGAAATACCCACCGTAAAGGAGACTTGACTTCTGACACGTCATCCTTTATCCTCCTGGTAAAGCATTCTTCTATGACGTTTACCCCTCTGCTCCCATAATTAGGCAGCGGGTTGTTGGCTACGCTAGGCTCTTCAAACTTCAATATCCCAGAATCGATTAAGTTCTGCACAAGCTTTTTGAAGGCAAGGCAGTTCTCAGTGGGATGTCCAGGGGTACCGCCGTGATAGTCGCAATGTGCGCTTGGATTATACCAAGGCGGGAAGGGTGGATTGATAGGATTAACGATGTATGGTCGGACCAAGTCTGCTTCATACAACTGGGAATAAAGCTCTGAGTATGAAACAGGTAGGGGAGTGAAAGTTCTCCTCTCTTTATCCTTTTTCGTGACTCTCTCATCTCTTTGATTCGAATTTTGCGTTTTTCCATGTGTGCTTGTGGCTGTGAGACTGTGAAGTTCTTTGGGCGGTATAGGTGCTGGTGGTGTTTACTTCATTTCTCTTGTTGTACTTTCGAGACCCTTCCCCACCATCTATTCTCGCCGCTCTTGATTGCAGTTCGAGAGACTCCCAGTCCCGATCAAGTCGGCAAAACTCGTGTGTTGTGTTATTAATGAGGCGATCAAGAGTGCCCCTTTTAGAGTGTTGACAAATAATGGCGTGATTTCATGCTCGGGATAGGTGGCTGGATTTGGGCAGCCACTCTCTCCACCTTTGGGCATATTGTCGCAAGCTTTCATTGGACTTCTGCCCCATATTTTCTAGCATAATTCTGCTAGGGATCATGTCTGTTACATGTTTGTATTGCTCGGAAAATGCTTTAGACAAATCTTTCCATGTCTTGACATTCGCTTTGCTTAACTGAGTATACCAACGTAATGCCACTCCAGTTAGACTATCCTGGAAACAGTGGATCAGTAGCTTTTCATCTTTATGGTAAGCCGCCATTTTTCTACAATACATCGTTATGTGTGCAGAAGGACATGTGGTTCCGTCATATTTATCGAACTCTGGCGTTTTGAATTTTGGTGGCAAGACAAGATCGGACACCAGACTTAGGTCACTAGCGTCGTTTCCTGATTCTTCATTTGATTGTAACGCTTTAAATTTTCTTCCATGAGGCGAAATCTTTCTTCCCACTTTCTTTCTACCTCGTTCCTGATCCTTTCGACCATGTTTAGGTCCCGCACTTCTTCTTCATAAAGTGCTTGGTATCAGGGTTGAGTCTCGTGTGCCCTTACTTGAAAGCTGGAAGACATTCCTGTAGGGTCAATATACACCTTCCTAGCCTGGTTTGGTGCAGTTGGTTGAACCTTGTAGTGAGCCGGGGTACCTTCTGGCTTTGGGATATTTTCTCATTCTACTCGTTTTCCAAGACTTTTTTTGCCAAAGCAATGCCGTTATGTCGATACTATTGATGTTTGTGACTATGCAACTGATCACTAAGGCTTCTCTGGGCCTCTTCAAGCCTTGTCTCAAGCTCCCTTTGCCCTCTTTCTAGACTGATTATTCTTTCTTCCATGAGCTTTCTTTGTAGCAGGGGTAAAGTATAGGTGATGAATGATTGCAGGTTAACACTACATAGAATGCCACAATATTCATATTGTTAATATGGTTGTAAAAAATAAATGCATGTACAATGATGCGAATGTTATGATGCAAATGCAAGAATGCATGTAGACAAGGTATCTTGATTCACTGGTAATCACCCTTTTGAATTACTTCCACGGGAATTAAAGGGTCTTGATTACAACAAAATTCGTGTTACAAAGTAAAGATCCCTAGTACATAAGATCTAATTATAACATAGAGTCCTATAGATAGATTCTAGCTCTATCTCCTAACTTTCCAATTGCCTTGAGCAGCTTGAGGAACCTAGGAGCTTCTTCCATTCCCGGGGCTATAAAAGGTCGGAGTGTCTCAGCCTCGACAGCTAAATCATTTACGTGTCTGGCGACTCACTGTATGTCCACCATTAGATTTGCGTAGTACTGGTCTCTGTCTTGTACCATTCGAGCAGCGTCGCGTAATCTCTTCTGCCAATAGGTGTCCCCTCCGGCTGCAGCTTCCTCGAACACATTAATTCTTTCCTTGTAATCCTCCACCATTGCTTCGAGGGTCCCAATTCGTGCTTGTAACACACCCACTTCGCGTTCTCTTTCTTGCAGCTCAGCGAAATTATTCCTGTGGCAGTACATTCGAAGTAAGTGTTCGACTTCTGCTACCTTTCCTTTTAATTCATCATTTTGACTTTGGCTTTGCCCCAAACTCTGAATAGTGTCATCATACAGTTTCTGCATTTCTAACAGTCTATTTCGGCTATTCATGGATTTTCTTTTCCATATGGCGACACTTTCTCTCTCATGATGGACAGCTTGTCTCCCCTTGCTGATTTCTTGTCTGAATCTTTCTCTCTCTTGATCAAAGGCCTTCTTGGCGGACCGTTTTTCTTTCTCCATAGCCAAACGGCAGCTTTCAATCTCTTTCTCGATTGCTCTTTTGTTAATTTCTCGTTCTTCTTCTACCAAACGGATGCCGTTCATTCTTTCTTTTTCCACAGCTATGAACTGACTCCGGCCGGCCTTTTGTATTTTTGCCTATAATAGGAGAGCATCTTTTTGATAATTTCTTCAGTTGCCTAATGATCTCGTCCCGCTCATTGTTGCGCGTAATAAGTGCTACGCAATTGTGCAAGTATACACGTCGCAAGTTATAGTATAAAAGATATCGTCTCCACAAGGATTGGTGCCACTTCAAGAATCTAGTCTCTTGCACTGTAAAAAGTAAAAACACAAGTGAAGGATTATAGAAGTTTTAACTAATAACTAATCTAGAAAGCAATTAAGTAAAAGAAAAGATGAATTCAGTTGAGAGAGATAGGCTAGGTTATCGTGAGTTGAGGTGTGATAGCCGATTGGATTGTCTTGGTAAAAAGAGTGCACGGCAACTCGAGTTGCCGTGGCGACTTGCACAACGGGTTGCCTTGGCAACTAATTGATGGTTGCTTGGGCGACTAGTTGGGCAACTACTTGGGCGATCGGGCAGCAACTTCAAGGTTCGGCGGAGCGTTCTTCAATGGTTTCTTCTTATCCCTAAGTCGAAACTCTAGCTACTTGTGCATGCCTTGATAATACATCCTGCGTGAATCAAGGGTGAACAACAACCAATCTTGCGCTCCTCTTAGCCGTTGAAATCCTTAACTTATTCCTAAGCCGGATTAATCTTCACCATCATTGATTGCATAAAGATCATATTCATTCGTTTCTTGAATCTAACTCTCCGATATTAGATAAATGGATGAAATCACGAGATCCTCTCCCAATTCACTCGCAAACAATAATAAGAATCAAGAATGAATAAACCTTGAAATAGAAAAGTGCAAACTCTTATTACCTAAACAAAAACCAATAGTTTCTCACAACCACAAAACACAATAACCATAGCCAAGTAAATTTAGTTCATGGCTAGGTTCCAAAGAAACACAAGATAATTAATCCCTAGCATGAACCCAATCGAACAAAGATGAAGGAAGAGGCTTGTCGAAATCCTCCTTACCCTTGATGCTTGTCAAAAATTCTCTCCTCTTGCCCTACTTGGACTTGCCGAAATTTCCCTCTTGCTCTCCTTATTGATCTATCTCCTTGATATTTATAGGGCTAGGCCAAAGTCCTTCTTTGAGGAGGAGTTTGAGTTGGAATTAAATTATCTTTAAAGAATATAATTCTTTATTATAATTTTATTCCTATTAGAACTTCTCCTATCCTCTTGAATTTAATTCTTCTTTAATCTCTCGCATGGCAATCAAATTCCTTTGGGCTTGACCTTGCTCCATGTCATCTTGGGCTTGTAAAATCATGAATTTCGACATCCATATTGCTTTTGGTCTTTGTCGACAAATGCCATGGCAACTGCTCGGCTGCCTCCTTCATGCATTGCCTGCAACTAGCTCGGCAACTAGCATATCCTTCATGCATTGCTTTGGCAAGTGATCCTTTGGCACATACATACACAAAAACACACCAAAGCAGCATCTATTTCACAAAAATCACCAAGTTATGTAATCAAGCTCAACAATTGAAGGAATCATGGATTAATGCATGAATGGCTAACTATGCAACTATTATGAGCCTAAGTCAATAATATGAGTAAAAAGGGTAAGAAAAATAGTACTTTTGAACACTTATCACACCCCAAACTCGAACTATTGCTTGTCCTCAAGCAATGCAAACTCATAATTACCGCCAAGACTTCAAATTTTCACAAACTTAGCTTTGAACTTGATTTCAATTCTCTCTCAACTGGGCACAAAGTATGATTGGCTTTTTATTTTTTGAAAACTCGAGGAGTTACTTAATCAAACTATAATGCTTGTGAGTGTGTGCGGAGTTGTGTGCAAGTTGATTTTTCGGATTCTATGCAAACAATAGGTTTTCAAATTACTTCATTGGGTTCTTTTTAACATGTTTTAACTAGAGCCAATTTTTCCGGCACCTCTAGTGTTTTATTTTTAGTTTTCTTAAGTTAATTTAATCGACTAGAGCCGGTTTGGGCACCTCTAGTTAACCGAAAAAATTTTAACGCCTCCTAGAGCCAGTTTCGGGCACCTCTAGTGATCAATTTTTTTAGCATATGCTAGAGCCAATTTCGGGCACCTCTAGCATTCATCCAATTTTTATTCTAATCCCCCAATTAGTTAATTATCAACCTAAGTTTACTAGAACTCCTTAAATCAATCAAACCACAACAAGTGTTTCATCAAATTTAGCATCATAGTAAAATTCTAAGTTTTTCATGGTTATCCTAGAATAAAAATTCTATCAATTAAGTGCATTGGTAAAGTCATCATTGAATATTCATCAAATCTAAGCAATTCTTGTTCCAATTTAAAGGCATGGCAAGCAATTTATGTATCCTAAATGTAATGCTTAAGATTAATGTAACTAAACATGGTAATTACTAATAATCCCCTCCAAACTCGAGTGAGGCATTGTCCTCAATGCATGCATAAAAATAACGAAAAAATAACAATAAAAATAAAAATGCATACGAGGACTTACTCCGAGAGTTCGTCATCGTAGATGATTAGTTTCCTTCTAGTTGGCGTCTTGATTTTCTTGCTTGAACGCAATGGTTGTTTTCTTGTTGCCGGTGGTGTCTTTAGCTTTGGTTGCCGTGGCATCTTTCAGGTTGGTTGCCGTGGCATCAGCTTGTGCATGCATGAAGTAAGTTGTCGCGCATCTTCTTCATTGGTTGCCGGGCAATGATCTTGGCATAAATTTCCTTAGCATAGTAGTTGTGAGTCTTGTTGTGAAAAAGAAAATAAAGAAAACCTGAAAACTAAAGATAATGAAGAAAAAAATAAAATATCTCCTAAAATTAAAAATAAAAATAAAAAGAAAAAGAAAAAGGAAATACTGAGAGGAGAGCATGCTCATGCATCTCCTAAGTTGACCACTTCCTTGTTACGTTCCACATGGGCACCATTGTAGTGCTTCAATCTTTGTCCATTAACTTTGAATTCATGGTTGTCAGAGATGGACTTGATTATCACAGCACCATGGGAGAATGGTTTGACGACTTCAAATGGTCCCGACCATCTTGATTTCAGCTTTCCCGGGAAAAGTTTTAGCCGAGAATTGAATAGGAGAACTAGTTGCCTGGCGTGAATTGCCGCGGGCAATAGTTTCTTGTCATGCCATCGCTTTGTTTTCTCCTTGTAGATTCGTGCATTGTTATAGGCGAGTGCACGAAATTCTTCTATCTCATTGAGATCCATCAAGCGCTTTTGTCCGGCACTTTCCCAATCCATATTCACGGTCTTGATTGCCCAGTACGCCTTGTGCTCGATTTCCACCGGTAGATGACATGTTTTACCATAGACAAGCCGAAAGGGGGACATACCTAATGGTGTTTTGAATGCAGTGCGATATGCCCAAAGTGCGTCATCTAGTCTTAATGACCAATCCTTCCTTGAGGGATTTACAACTTTCTCGAGTATTCCCTTCAACTCCCGGTTGGAAATTTCTGCTTGCCCGTTGGTTTGTGGGTGATATGCCGTGGCGATCTTGTGTGATATGCCAAAGCGTTGCAACATCTTGGCAATTAGTCTGTTGTCAAAATGCTTGCCCCCGTCGCTGATAATTGCTCTCGGCATCCCAAACCGTGTAAATATGTTTTTCTGCAGGAATCGTTGCACGGTCTTGGAATCGTCGTTGGGAACTGCAGTTTGCCTCTACCCATTTAGACACATAGTCGACGGCGAGTAAGATGTAGAGGTTGCCGAATGAAGATGGGAAAGGTCCCATAAAATCGATCCCCATACATCGAACAGTTCCACCTCGATGATGTTCGAGTGGCATCTCATGTCGCCTAGAGATATTGCCGTCCCCCTCCGCAACGATCACATTGCTTGTAAAAGTCTTGGGCATCTTTGTACAATGTTGGCCAATACAAACCGGATTGCAAGACTTTGGTCATGTACGAGTTCCTCCAAAATGTCCTCCATAGGGTGAAGAATGGCATTGTCGGAGTACATTCTGTTGCTCTTCTTTGGGGACACATCGGCGTATAACCCGATCTCGCACATTGTTTAAACAAAAGAGGCTCGTCCCAAAAGTAATGCTTAGCATTATGGCGGAACCGCTTCTTCCCTTGGTGAGTAATGCCATACGGAAAAATACCACAAACAAGGAAGTTAACTAAATCTGCGTGCGGGGTATTGCCGGGCATGTCTTTGTCGTAGTGTTCGCTCCCAAAATTGCCGAGGCGTGCTCGTCAAAGACCGCCGCGGCATCAAGAGTTGCCGAGGCGTGTGCTTCCATGGTTTCCGAGGCGTCATGGGCTGCCGAGGCGTCAAGGGTTGCCGAGGCGATTAGAATTTGTTCATCCGGGAATGCATCACATATCTCTAGATCCGCCCTCCTCCCCTATTGCGTTCCAAACGTGATAAGTGATCGCCACTTGATTTTTTTTGTTTCCTTTCCGTCCTTAATTTCAATATCAAATTCTTGTAAAAGTAATATCCAACGAATCAAACGAGGTTTAGCATCCTTTTTAGCAAATAAGTATTTGATTGCCGAATGGTCCGTATGAACAATTACCTTTGTACCAATTAAATAGGATCGGAACTTGTCAAATGCGAAAACTACAGCTAGTAACTCTTTCTCCGTTGTTGTGTAATTCACTTGAGCATCGTTAAGAGTTTTACTAGCGTAGTATATCACATGGAATGTCTTACCTGTGCGTTGGCCTAGGACTGCTCCTACCGCGAAATCACTTGCATCACACATGAGCTCAAAAGGTAGCGTCCAACTGGGTGGAACGACAATGGGTGCCGAGGCAAGCTTTTTCTTTAGGGTTTTCAAATGCTTGAGTGCAAGAATCATCAAAATCGAAGACTTTATCCTGTTCAAGAAGATTACACAAAGGTTTAGTGATTTTAGAAAAATTATGAATGAACCTCCTGTAAAAACCTGCATGTCCGAGAAAACTTCGAATTCCTTTAACCGAAATTGGTGGGGGTAATCTCTCGATCACGTCCACCTTGGCTTTGTCTACTTCAATTCCCTTGGATGAAATCTTGTGGCCGAGCACTATTCCTTCATCTACCATAAAGTGGCATTTCTCCCAATTGAGGACTAAATCTGTTTCTTCGCATCTTGCCAACACCCTCTCTAAATTGCCGAGACAGCCGTCGAAGTCATTACCAAAAACCGAAAAATCATCCATGAAGATCTCAAGGAAGTCTTTGACCATGTCTCGAAAAGAGCGCCATCTGCCTCTTTGGGAAGGTTGCCGGGGCGTTACATAATCCGAACGGCATCCTTCGGAAGGCATAAGTACCGTAGGGGCATGTGAAGGTTGTCTTTTCTTGATCTTCTGGTGCTATGGCAATCTGATTGTAACCTGAATAACCATCAAGAAAAAAAAGAAAAGGGTTTACCCGCAAGACGGTCAAGCATTTGATCAATAAAGGGTAATGGGAAGTGATCTTTCCTAGTGGCTTTGTTTAGCTTTCGATAGTCCATACAAAACCTCCAACCGGTCATCCTGGTTGGGATAAGTTCATTATTTTCATTGCTTACCACTGTTATATACCTCCATTTTTCGGTACACATTGTACCGGACTTACCCACGTACTATCGGAGATAGGGTATATAATGCCGCGTCAAGCCATTTGATGATTTCTTTCATTACAACCCCTTTCATGGCATGATTCAGTCTCCTTTGGGCCTCAATTGAAGGTTTGTGATCATCTTCCAACAAGATCTTGTGCATGCACACCGCCGGCTAATTCCCTTCAAGTCGGCAATTGTCCACCCTATTGCCTTTTTATGTAGCTTCAACATGTTGATTAGCTTTTTTTCTCGCTCAGCTGTAACTTAGAGGAAATAATTACGGTGTAATGTATTATCGATCCCTAAGTATACATATTTTAGTTGATCCGCAATTGTTTCAACTCAAGAATTGGTGGATTTTCGATAGAGGGTTTTTCGATCTTACCTTCCTTACCCGAGTAGTCCAAGTGGTTCAAAGTATGTACCGGGTCGATTTACTAGCCAATTTACCTCTTCGGGTTGTTCCTCATCGACCGCTCTTCATACTCCTCGTGTTCCTCTTGATCGGCAATGTAGTTGCCGAGGCAACTAAATTCCTCATCGGTTAAACTCGCCGTGGCATGAAGTAGTTGGCATTCTTCTCGATCATCGCATGCCTTAGTGTTTGGAACACATTTAGTTTTACCGCTGGTCATTCACCTCATTGTGAGTTCTCCTTTTCAACATCAATCAAGGTTCTCCTGCCGCTAGGAATGGTCTTCCGAGAATGATAGGTGCATGCTCATCCGCTTCACAATCCAAAACAATAAAGTCACGGAAAAAATAAATTTATCAACTTTACCAAGATGTCCTCGATTTTTCCCTCTCGATGCACATAGGATCTGTCGGCTAGCTATAGCATAATCTGTTGTAGGTCTTGCCTTCCCGATTCCTAGTTTCGAAAACCGATTTAGGCATCAAGTTTATGCTAGCCCCTAGGTCGCATAGTGCTTTCCCGACATAGTGATTTCCAATAGAACAGGTATTGTGAAACTTCCGGATCCTTCAACTTGGGCGGCATACGACAGCAACATTGCCATGCATCCTCTGTCGCGGCAATTGTTTCAAACTCTCCTAGCCTTGTTCTCTTGGACACAATGTCTTTAAGAAACTTGGCATAGTTTGGCATTTGTTCAATTGCTTCCACCAATGGCAAGTTGATGTGGACTTGCTTTTAGGATATCAAGAAACTTCTTGAATTGGTATTCTTGCTTTTGTCGCTCAACCTTTGTGGGAATGGTGGTGGAAGTCGGATATCTTCGATCTTTTCATTGGTTTGAAACCCGATTGACGGCATTACAGGGACATCCGAGTTGCCGATGTGTTACCAATCGGGTTGCCGAGGCGTGTTTATCGCAAGTTACCGAGGCGTCATTGGTTGCCGAGGCATGCTTATTGCCCGTTGCCGCAGCAATTCTTGGTTCAAAGATCCGAGACTTTGCCGCTAGGTTCGTCTTGATCTTTTTGTGGAGTTTTGTTTGACGAGCGGGTTTGAACCTCTCTAAGTTGTTGGCCACTGGTGGTGATTGCCTTACATTGCTCATGGCGCGCCTCTTGCGACTTCAAGATCGCTTAGGTAAACCTCCTTGTGGTCTAGTGTTCAGATTTTGAGCAAATTGTCCGACTTGATTTTCCAATGATTTGATTGCCGCCTCTTGGTTTTGCAATCTCATCTCGGTCCCTGTTAATAAAAGCATCAGTTCTTTTTATGAAATTACTATTCTCAGCCATATAAGATCAGTTTTCATCATAAAAGCATTTAGAGAATTTTCCAAAGAACTAGATGTTGTCGGTTGTTGCCGCGGCATCCGTTGCCGTGGCATATTCTGGCTGGAATCCCGATGCTTGTGCATTCTGATTGTTCGTTTAGAGCATTGTTGGGATTACTCCATGAAAATTCGGGTGCTTCTTCCAAGCTGGATTGTATGTATTTGACATCATGTTGTTGCCCGATTGTAATTCCCCACATAAAAGCTAGATTCCGGATTCTCGCATACATTCGTAAGAATTATGGTTATCACCACATAACTCACAAAAAGAATCCATTACCTTGACTTCATGTGTGTTGTTTGGTTTTTGCATGTTCTGGACCATCTTGGTTAAAGCGCCAATTGTGCCGAAATTGAATCTGATGATCCTAGTTCATGTATTGTGGCTTGGCGCCTAACTCCTCCTCTTCTAGTAGATGGGAATTGATAGTCATTCTTGGCCAGCCTGCTTAAAATTTGCATTGCTTCTTCCGGTGACTTATCTAAGAGTATGCCGTTTGCCAAGGCGCATCTAGCATCATCCTTGTTGGTGTATTCACGGCGTTGTAAAACATTGTTACTTGAGTCCACACCGAATCCGTGTAGAGGGCATTTGTGTAGAAGTTCTCTATATCGCTCCCAAGCCTCGTACATGGATTCATCATCAGCCCGCCGAAAAGAAGTAATGTCGTTACGGCTTATCGCTTAAATTTGTAGGATTAAATCTAGCAAGGAAATCACGACAAAGATCAGTCCAAGATGCTATGGATCCGCAGAATGCTATTTAGCCATGCTTTCGCCCTATCCCTCGGTGAATAGGGAATAGTCTTAATCGTAGGACATCGGGGTAACTCCGTGTATCTTGAACGAGTTGCAAATCTCGAGGAAAGATTTCAGATGTTGTCGCATCTTCAGTTGCTTAGCCGCCAAATTGACCTATTGTGTTGATCATATTAAACATTACCGGTTTCAACTCAAAGTGGTCGGCTTCAATTTCGGGTGCGACAACTCCTGGGTTAAGTCCATCAAGATCTTCTTCAAGATAGTCTCGAATAGTTCTGTTTCGTGCAAGAATCACTCCTCCTCCCCGCCGAACATCTTGATTAATATTGCCGCCTTGATTTGCCATTGCTTCTCTTATCCTTCGCCTAAGTCCTTGTAAGGTTCGTTCGATTTCTGGATCAAAGGGATATTCTGGTGAAGTCGGTCTTGCCCTGGTCATATACCAATGCAAAACCAAAGTTTGTTAGCCCTTTGAATTTTAAACAAGAAAAATAAATGAATGTGCAAGAAAGTAAAAACAAAGTCGCTATTGCCAATCCCCGGCAACGGCGCCAAAAACTTGTTGCGCGTAATAAGTGCTACGCAATTGTGCAAGTATACACGTCGCAAGTTATAGTATAAAAGATATCGTCTCCACAGGGATTGGTGCACTTCAAGAATCTAGTCTCTTGCAATTGTAAAAAGTAAAAACACAGGTAAAGGATTATAGAAGTTTTAACTAATAACTAATCTAGAAAGCAATTAGGTAAATGAAAAGATGAATTCGAATGAGAGAGATAAGCTAGGTTATCGTGAGTTGAGGTGTGATAGCCGATTGGATTGTCTTGGTAAAAGAGTGCACGGCAACTCAGTTGCCGTGGCAACTTGCACGACGGGTTGCCGTAGCAACTAATTGATGGTTGCTTGGGCGACTAGTTGGGCAACTACTTGGGCGATCGGGCAGCAACTTCAAGGTTCGGCGGAGCGTTCTTCAATGGTTTCTTCTTATCCCTAAGTCGAAACTCTAGCTATTTGTGCATGCCTTGATAATACATCCTCGCGTGAATCAAGGGTGAACAACAACCAATCTTGCGCCCTCTTAGCCGTTGAAATCCTTAACTTATTCCTAAGCCGGATTAATCTTCACCATCATTGATTGAATAAAGATCATATTCATTCGTTTCTTGAATCTAACTCTCCCGATATTAGATAAATGGATGAAATCACGAGATCCTCTCCCAATTCACTCGCAAACAATAATAAGAATCAAGAATGAATAAACCTTGAAATAGAAAAGTGCAAACTCTTATTACCTAAACAAAAACCAATAGTTTCTCACAACCACAAAACACAATAACCATAGCCAAGTAAATTTAGTTCATGGCTAGGTTCCAAAGAAACACAAGATAAACAATCCCTAGCATGAACCCAATCGAACAAAGATGAAGGAAGAGGCTTGTCGAAATCCTCCTTGCCCTTGATGCTTGTCTAAAAATTCTCTCCTCTTGCCCTACTTGGACTTGCCAAAATTTCCCTCTTGCTCTCCCCCTGAATTGTCGAAATCTCCTTGATATTTATAGGCTAGGCCAAAGTCCTTCTTTGAGGAGGAGTTTGAGTTGGAATTAAATTATCTTTAAAGAATATAATTCTTTGTTATAATTTTATTCCTATTAGAACTTCTCCTATCCTCCTGTAATTTAATTCTTCTTTAATCTCTGCATGGCAATCAAATTCCTTTGGGCTTGGGCCTTGCTCCATGTCATCTTGGGCTTGTAAAATCATGAATTTCGATATCCCTATTGCTTTTGGTCTTTGTCGACAAATGCCATGGCAATCGGCTTGCGTCTCCTTCATGCACTGCCCTGGCAACTAGCTCGGCATTGCTTTGGCAAGTGATCCTGCACATACACACACAAAAACACACCAAAGCAGCATCTATTTCCACAAAAATCACCAAGTTATGTAATCAAGCTCAACGATTGAAGGAAACATGGATTAATGCATGAATGGCTAACTTTGCAACTAATATGAGCCTAAGTCTAACAATAATATGAGTAAAAAGGGTAAGAAAAATAGTACTTTTGAACACTTATCAAATATCATAGCAGCATCCTCTAACATTAGCCTCTTCAGATAAAAAGGGGTATACAGGAAGAAAATTGAAGCAGTCTCAGATGAATACTGCGGGTACTTGAGGTTCTGGAATTCACCTGATTATAGAGTGTGAGCATTGTGGCAAGAGGTATCCTGGTCAATGCTGGTTGATCGGGGCATGTTTCCATTGTGGACAAGCTGGGCATTTCAAGAAAAATTGTTCGGAGCTTCATCCGCATCAGTTTGTTGCAGTGCCTCAGAGGGGCAAGGGAAACAAAGGTGGAAAACCGGGAGCATCTGCATCAACACCCAATCAAGAAAGTAGAGCTACAGCTCGGGTATACAACATCAAAACTGTTGATGATCGAAATGATGTAGAGATCGTTGCAGGTATGATCGAACTCTTTGGAAGACCTATTTTTACCTTGATTGATCCAGGCTCTACTCATTCATACATTAGTTCTAAAGTAATATTTGAAAGAAACATCCAGTAGAACTAATTTCGAGTGAGATAATTGCTATCAACCCAATAGGGCAAAGTGCCATAGTGAGTAGAATATGCAGGAAATGTCCTTTAAAAATTCAAACAATAGAATTTCCTGCTAATCTTAGGGAATTGCCTTTCCAAGAATTTGAAATTATTATTGGAATAGATTGGATATCGGCATATGATGCTATGGTTGAATGCCAATTAAAATGGGTAGTCTTAAAAGGACCAGAGGGTTCAAAAAATAGTGTTTGAGGGAGAAAGAGAGAATTATTTGAGCCTTGAGATTACAACAGTAGCTGCTGGAAAGTTATTATCATGTGAATATGAAGCTTATTTAGCTCATGTGTTAAGTGCTCCAAAGACAAAGATAGATCTGGAAAACATAACCACGGTGCGGGAATTTCCAGATGTCTTTCTAGAGGAATTACCAGGTCTACCCCCTGATCGAGATGTGGAATTTGGTATTGATATGTGATAAGTGTTCAAAAGTACTATTTTTCTTACCCTTTTTACTCATATTATTGTTAGACTTAGGCTCATATTAGTTGCATAATTAGCCATTCATGCATTAATCCATGTTTCCTTCCATCGTTGAGCTTGATTACATAACTTGGTAGTTTTTGTAGGAAAAGATGCTGCTTTGGTGTGTTTTGTGTGTATGTACAGGATCACTTGCCAAAGCAAGGGTAGAGCTAGTTGCCAGGGCAATACATGAAGGAGATGCCGAGCTAGTTGCCAAGGCAATGCATGAAGGAGACGCCGAGCCAGTTGCCAGGGCAATTATCGACAAAGAACAAGGTGATATGGTAGTCGAAATTGATGACTAGACAAGCCCAAGTTGATGTGGTGAAAAGCTAAATCCCAAAGAAATTTGATTTCCATGAAGAGATTAAAGAAGATTTAAATTCCAAGAAGATAGGAGAAGTTCTAGAAGGAATATAATTATAATAAAGAATTATATTCTTTAAAGATAATTTAATTCCAACTTAACTCCCTACTCAAAGAAGGACTTTGACCTAGCCCTATAAATATGAGGCCATATCGTCAACTAAAAGAGAGCAAGAGGAGAGAATTTTCGACAAGCATCTAGGGCAAGGAGATTTCGACAAGCTTCATTCTTCATCTTTTTCTTTCTTGTTCAATTAAATTCATGCTAGGGATTATTTATCTTGTGTTTCTTTGGAACCTAGCCATGAACTAAATCTATTTGGCTATGGTTATTGTGTCTTGTGGTTGTGAGAAACTATTGGATTTTGTTTAGGTAATAAGAGTTTGCACTTTTCTATTCAAGGTTTATTCATTCTTGGTTCTTATTCTTGTTTGCGAGTGAATTGGGAGAGGATCTCGTAACTTCATCTATTTATCTAATATCGGGAGAGTTAGATTCAAGAAACGATTGAATATGATCTTTATTCAATCTATTGATGGTGAAGATTAATCTGGCATAGGAATAAGTTAAGGATTTCAACGGCTAAGAGGAGCGCAAGATTGGTTGTTGTTCACCCTTGATTCACGCAGGGATGTATTATCATGGCATACACAAGTATCCAGAGTTTCGACTTAGGGATAAGAAGAAACCATTGAAGAACGCTCTGTCGAACCTTGAAGGTTGCAGCCCAGATGCCCAAGTAGTTGCCCAACTAGCCGCCCAGGCAACCATTAATTAGTTGCCAAGGTAACCCCGTTGTGCAAGTTGCCACGGCAACTGAGTTACCCGTGCACTCTTTTACCAAGACGATCCAATCGGCTATCACACCTCAACTCAAGATAACCTGGCCTATCTCTCTCATTTGATCTCATTATTCCTTTACTTTATTGCCTTCTAGTTTAGTTATTAGTTAAAACTCCTATAATCCTTTATTTGTGTTTTTACTTTTACAGTGCAAGAGACTAGATTCTTGAAGTGGCACCAATCCTTGTGGAGACGATATCTTTTATACTATAACTTGCAATGTGTATACTTGCACAATTGCGTAGCACTTATTACGCGCAACAATATGCTTCCTAGAACAGCACCAATATAAATAGCACTGATAAGTGTTCAAAAGTACTATTTTTTTTACCCTTTTTACTCATATTACTGTTAGACTTAGGCTCATATTAGTTGCATAATTAGCTATTCATGCATTAATCCATGTTTCCTTCCATCGTTGAGCTTGATTACATAACTTGGTAGTTTTTGTGGAAATGATGCTACTTTGGTGTGCTTTGTGTGTGTATGTGCAGGATCACTTACCAAACCAATGCTGAGCTAGTTGCCAGGGCAATGCATGAAGGAGACGCCGAGCTAGTTGCCAGGGCAATGCATGAAGGAGACGCCGAGTCAGTTGCCATGGCAATTGTCGACAAGAGTAAAGGTGATATAGTAGTCGAAATTGATGACTAGACAAGCCCAAGATGACGTGGAGCAAAGCCCAAACCCAAAGGAATTTGATTGCCATGCAGAGATTAAAGAAGAATTAAATTCCAAGAAGATAGGAGAAGTTCTAGTAGGAATACAATTATAATAAAGAATTATATTCTTTAAAGATAATTTAATTCCAACTTAAACTCCTCCTCAAAGAAGGACTTTGGCCTAGCCCTATAAATAGCAAGGAGATTTCTACAATCCAAGGGGAGAGAGCAGTAGGGAAATTTCGACAAGTCCAAGGAGGGCAAGATGAGAGAATTTTCGACAAGCATCTAGGGCAAGGAGGATTTCGACAAGCCTCCTTCTTCATCCTTTTCTTTCTTGTTCGATTGGGTTCATGCTAGGGATTGTTTATCTTGTGTTTCTTTGGAACCTAGCCATGAACTAAATCTACTTGGCTATGGTTATTGTGTTTTGTGGTTGTGAGAAACTATTGGTTTTTGTTTAGGTAATAAGAGTTTGCACTTTTCTATTTCAAGGTTTATTCATTCTTGGTTCTTATTCTTGTTTGCGAGTGAATTGGGAGAGGATCTTGTGATTTCATCTATTTATCTAATATCGGGAGAGTTAGATTCAAGAAACGAATGAATATGATCTTTATTCAATCTAATGATGGTGAAGATTAATCCGGCTTAGGAATAAGTTAAGGATTTCAATGGCTAAGAGGAGCGCAAGATTGGTTGTTCACCCTTGATTAACGCAGGGATGTATTATCGAGGCATGCACAAGTAGCTAGAGTTTCGACTTAGGGATAAGAAGAAACCATTGAAGAACGCTCTGCTGAACCTTGAAGGTTGCTGCCCAGACGCCCAAGTAGTTGCCCAGGCAACCATCGATTAGTTGCCAAGGCAACCCCGTTGTGTAAGTTGCCACGGCAACTGAGTTGCCCGTGTACTCTTTTAACAAAACGATCCAATCGGCTATCACACCTCAACTCACGATAACATGGCCTATCTCTCTCTCATTTGAATTCATCTTTTCTTTTACTTTATTGCTTTCTAGATTAGTCATTAGTTAAACTCCTATAATCCTTTACTTGTGTTTTTACTTTTTACAGTGCAAGAGACTAGATTCTTGAAGTAGCACCAATCCCTGTGGAGACGATATCTTTTATACTATAACTTGCGACGTGTATATTTGCACATTTGCGTAGCACTTATTACGCACAACAAGTTTTTGGCGCCGTTGCCAG
Source organism: Hibiscus mutabilis (assembly GCA_019671005.1). NCBI lineage: Eukaryota > Viridiplantae > Streptophyta > Magnoliopsida > Malvales > Malvaceae > Hibiscus > Hibiscus mutabilis. The sequence goes on along the minus strand of CM033739.1, from coordinate 22,392,004 downwards.
GGATTGGCAATAACGACTTTGTTTTTATTTTCTTGCACTTTCTTTTTACTTTTCTTGTTTAAAATTCAAAGGGCTAACAAACTTTGGTTTTGCATTGGTATATGACCAGTGCGAGACCAACTTCACCAGAATATCCCTTTGATCCAGAAATCGAACGAACCTTACAAAGACTTAGACGAAGGATAAGAGAAGCAATGGCAAATCAAGACGGCAATATAAATCAAGATGATCGAGCAGGAGGAGGAGTGATTCTTGCACGAAACAGAACTATTCAAGACTATCTTGAAGAAGATCTTGATGGACTTAACCCAGGAGTTGTCGCACCTGAAATTGAAGCCGACCACTTTGAGTTGAAACCGGTAATGTTTAATATGATCAACAAAATAGGTCAATTTGGCGGCTCAGCAACTGAAGATGCACGACAACATCTGAAATCTTTCCTCGAGATTTGCAACTCGTTCAAGATACACAGAGTAACCCCCGATGTCCTACGATTAAGATTATTCCCCTATTCACTGAGGGATAGGGCGAAAGCATGGTTGAATAGCATTCCTGCCGGATCCATAGCATCTTGGACTGATCTTTGTCATGATTTCCTTGCTAGATTTAATCCTACAAATTTGACTGATAAGCTTTGTAACGACATTACTTCTTTTCGACAGCCAGATGATGAATCCATGTACGAGGCTTGGGAGCGATATAGAGAACTTCTACACAAATGCCCCTTACACGGATTCCCGGTGTGGACTCAAGTAACAATGTTTTACAACGCCGTGAATACGCCAACAATGATGATGCTAGATGCTTCGACAAACGGAATACTCCTAGATAAGTCGCCAACAAGGATGATGCTAGATGCCTCGACAAACGGCAAACCAGAACAATCAGAATGCATAAGCATCGGGATTCCAGCAGAACATGCCACGGCAACAGTTACCGTAGCAACAACTGACAACATCTAGTTCTTTGGAAAATTCTCTAAATGCTTTTATGATGAAAACTGAATCTTATATAGAATAGTAACTTCGTAAAAAGAACTGGTGCTTTTATTAACAGGACCGAGATGAGATTGCAAAACCAAGAGGCGGCAATCAAATCATTGGAAAATCAAGTCGGACAGTTTGCTCAAAATCTGAATACTAGACTGCAAGGAGGTTTACCTAGCGATACTGAAGTCGCAAGAGGAACTGGCCATGAGCAATGTAAGGCGATCACCACTAGAAGTGGCCAACAACTTAGAGAGGCTCAAGCCCGCTCATCAAACAAAACTCCACAAAAAAGATCAAGACGAACCTAGAAGCAAAGCCTCATATGCTGAACCAGGAATTGCCGCGGCAACCGGCAATAAACATGCCTCGGCAACCGACGATAAGGATGCTTCGGCAACTTGTGATAAGCATGCCTCAGCATCCCCAATTGATAATGCCTCAGCAACTCCATTTGTCCCGGCAATGCCGTCAATCAGGTTCCAAACCAATGAAAGGATCGAAGATATCCGACTTCTACCACCATTCCCATAAAGGTTGAAGCGAAAAAAGCAAGAATACCAATTCAAGAAGTTTCTTGATATCCTAAAGCAAGTCCACATCAACTTGCCATTGGTGGAAGCAATTGAACAAATGCCAAACTATGCCAAGTTTCTTAAAGACATTGTGTCCAAGAGAACAAGGCTAGGAGAGTTTGAAACAGTTGTCGCAACAGAGGGATGCATGGCAATGTTGCACAATCGTATGCCACCCAAGTTGAAGGATCCCAGAAGTTTCACAATACCCTATTCCATTGGAAACCACTATGTCGGGAAAGCATTATGCGACCTTGGGGCTAGCATAAACTTGATGCCTAAATCGGTTTTCCAGAAACTAGGAATCGGGAAGGCAAGACCTACAACAGTTATGCTACAACTAGCCGGCAGATCCTATGTGCATCCAGAGGGAAAAATCGAGGACATACTGGTAAAATTTGATAAATTTATTTTTCCTGCTGACTTTATTGTTTTGGATTGTGAAGCAGATGAGCATGCACCTATCATTCTCGGGAGACCATTCCTAGCAACAGGGAGAACCTTGATCGATGTTGAAAATGGAGAACTCACAATGAGGGTGAATGATCAGCAAGTTAAACTAAATGTGTTCCAAACACTAAGGCATGCCGATGATCCAGAAGAATGCCAACTTCTTCATGCCACGGCAGAGTTTAACTTCGACGAGGAATATAGTTACCTCGGCAACTACATTGCTGATCAAGAGGAACCTGAGGAGTATGAAGAACCGGTCAATGGGGAACAGCAAGAAAAGGCAAATTGGCTAGTCAATCGACCAAGAAAAAAAGCTGATCAAAATGTTGAAGCTACACAAGAAGGCAATAGGGAGGAGGACGCAGATCTAGAGATATGCGATGCATTCCCGGATGAACAAATTTTAGTTGCCTCGGCAACCATGGATGCGTATGCCTCAGCAACCCTCGACGCCTCGGCAACCATGGACGCGCATGCCTCGGCAACTCTCGATGTTGCAGCAGCCCTTGACGCACATGCCTCGACAACCATGGATGCACACGCCTCGGCAACTCTCGACACCGCAGTAGCCTTTGACGCGCACGCCTCGACAATTTTGGGAGCAGTCACCACGGCAGCACATGCCTCGGCATTACCCTAGTACGCGGATTTAGTTAATTTCCTTGTTTGTGTATTTTACCTTATGGCCTTACTCACCAAGGGAAGAAGCGGTTCTGCCATGATGCTAAGCATTACTTTTGGGACGAGCCTCTTTTGTTTAAACAATGTGTAGATCAAGTTATACGCCGATGTGTCCCTGAAGAAGAGCAACAGAATGTACTCTGGCAATGCCATTCTTCACCCTATGGAGGACATTTTGGAGGAACTCGTAGCGCGGCCAAAGTTTTGCAATCCGGGTTGTATTGGCCAACATTGTAAAAAGATGCCCAAAACTTTTACAAGCAATGTGATCGTTGCTAGAGGACGGGCAATATCTCTAGACGACATGAGATGCCACTCCAGAACATCATCGAGGTGGAATTGTTCGATGTATGGAGGATCGATTTTATGGGACCTTTCCCATCTTCATTCGGCAACCTCTATATTTTACTTGCCGTCAACTACGTGTCTAAATGGGTTGAGGCAGCTGCAGTTCCCAACAACAATTTCAAGATCATGCAACGATTCTTGCAGAAAAACATATTTACACGGTTTGGGATGTCGAGACCAATTATTAGTGACGAAGGCAAGCATTTTGACAACAGACTTATTGCCAAGATGTTGCAACGCTTCGGCATATTACACAAGATTGCCACAACGTATCACCCACAAACCAACGGGCAAGCAGAAATTTCCAACTGGGAATTTAAGGGTATACTCGAGAAAGTTGTAAATCCCACTAGGAAGGATTGGTCATTAAGACTAGATGAAGCACTTTGGGCATATCGTACTGCATTCAAAACACCCTTAGGTATGTCCCCCTTCCAACTTGTCTATGGCAAAACATGCCATATATCGGTGGAAATCGAACACAAGGCATATTGGGCAATCAAGACCGTGAATATGGATTGGGAAAGTTCCGGACAAAAGCATTTGTTGGACCTCAATGAGATAGAAGAATTTCGTGCACTCGCCTATAACAATGCACGAATCTACAAGGACAAAACAAAGCAATGGCATGACAAAAAGCTAATGCCACGGCAATTCACGCCAGGGCAACTAGTTCTCCTATTCAATTCTTGGCTAAAACTTTTCCCGGGAAAACTGAAATCAAGATGGTCGAGACCATTCGAAGTTGTCAAACCATTCTCCCATGGTGCCATGATAATCTTTCCATCTCTGACAAACATGAATTCAAAGTTAATGGACAAATATTGAAACACTACAATGGTGCCCATGTGGAACGTAGCAAAGAAGTGGTCACTTTAGGAGATGCACGAGCATGCTCTCCTTTCAATATTTTTTTCTTTTTATTTTCATTTTTATTTTTAGAAGATATTTTATTTTTCTTCATTATCTTTATTTTCTAGGTTTTCTTTGTTTTCTTTTCCACAACAAGACTCACAACCACTATGCTAAGAAAATTCACTACCGACTACTTGCCACGGTAATAACAACAGAGGATGCCCCGGAAACCAACCCTGAAGATGTCACGGCAACCAAAGCTAAAGACATCCCGGCAACCACTGCAAAAGCCAAAGGTAAAGCACCTATGCCCGAATCAACTCCTACGAAATCATTTTCTAATTTTTCAGATTCGGACGAGTCCTCCATTGCAACAACAAAGACCGCATCAATTGAATCCTCCAAGCGAAAAGCCAATGACATTGATGAAGAGGACGATGAGGACAATCCCGTACGAGGATTGATTCCACCACAAGCAACAAGGAAACAACCATCGCGTTCAAACAAGAGAATCAAGACACCGACCAAAAGGAAACTAATCATCCACGATGACGAACTCTCGGAGTAAGTCATCGTATGCATTTTATTTTTCTTTAATGCATGCATTGAGGATAATGCCTCACTCGAGTTTGGGGGGATTGTTATTAGTAGTTACCATGTTTAGTTACATTCATCTTAAGTATTACATTTAGGATACATAAATTGCTTGCCATGCCTTTAGTTGGAGCAAGAATTGCTTAGATTTGATGAATATCCGATGATGACTTTGCCAATGCACTTAATTGATAGAATTTTTATTCTAGGATAACCATGGAAAAACATAGAATTTTACTATGATGCTAAATTTGATGAAACACTATTGTGGTTTGATTGATTTAAGGAATTCTAGTGAACTTAGGTTGATAATTAACAAATTGGGGGATTAGAATAAAAATTGGATAAATGCTAGAGGTGCCCGAAATTGGCTCTAGCATGTGCTAAAAAATTGATCACTAGAGGTGCCCGGAACTGGCTCTAGTATGTGCAAAAAAATATAGAGGTGCCTGAAACCGCCTCTAGTCGAATAAAACTAAAAACAAAACACTATAGGTGCCCAAAACTGGCTCTAGTTAAAACATGTTAAAAAGAACCCAATGAAGTAATTTGAAAACCTCTTGTTTGCATAGAATCCGAAAAATCAACATGCACACAACTCCGCACACACTCACAAGCATTATAGTTTGATTCCGAGTAACTCCTAAGTTTTCCGAAAAATGAAAAACCAATCATACTTTGTGCCCCGGTTTTGAGAATTGAAATCAAGTTCAAAGCTAGGTTTGTGAAAATTGAAGTCTTGGCAAGTAATTATTAGTTTGCATTGCTTGAGGACAAGCAATAGTTCAAGTTTGGGGGTGTGATAAGTGTTCAAAAGTACTATTTTTCTTACCCTTTTTACTCATATTATTGTTAGACTTAGGCTCATAGTAGTTGCATAATTAGCCATTCATGCATTAATCCATGTTTCCTTCCATCGTTGAGCTTAATTACATAACTTGGTAGTTTTTGTAGGAAAAGATGCTGCTTTGGTGTGTTTTGTGTGTATGTACAGGATCACTTGCCAAAGCAAGGCTAGAGCTAGTTGCCAGGGCAATACATGAAGGAGATGCCGAGCTAGTTGCCAGGGCAATGCATGAAGGAGACGCCGAGCCAGTTGCCAGGGCAATTGTCGACAAAGAACAACGTGATATGGTAGTCGAAATTGATGACTAGACAAGCCCAAGATGATGTGGAGCAAAGCTAAATCCCAAAGAAATTTGATTTCCATGAAGAGATTAAAGAAGAATTAAATTCCAAGAAGATAGGAGAAGTTCAAGAAGGAATATAATTATAATAAAGAATTATATTCTTTAAAGATAATTTAATTCCAACTTAACTTCCCCCTCAAAGAAGGACTTTGACCTAGCCCTATAAATAAGAGGCCATATCATCAACTAAAAGAGAGCAAGAGGAGAGAATTTTTTACAAGCATCTACGGCAAGGAGATTTCGACAAGCTTCATTCTTCATCTCTTTCTTTCTTGTTCAATTAGATTCATGCTAGGGATTATTTATCTTGTGTTTCATTGGAACCTAGCCATGAACTAAATCTATTTGGCTATGGTTATTGTGTCTTGCGGTTGTGAGAAACTATTGGATTTTGTTTAGGTAATAAGAGTTTGCACTTTTCTATTCAAGGTTTATTCATTCTTGGTTCTTATTCTTGTTTGCGAGTGAATTGGGAAAGGATCTCGTAACTTCATCTATTTATCTAATATCGGGAGAGTTAGATTCAAGAAACGAATGAATATGAGCTTTATTCGATCTATTGATGGTGAAGATTAATCCAACTTAGGAATAAGTTGAGGATTTCAACGGCTAAGAGGAGCACAAGATTGGTTGTTGTTCACCCTTGATTCACGCAGGGATGTATTATCAAGGCATGCACAAGTAGCTAGAGTTTTGACTTAGGGATAAGAAGAAACCATTGAAGAACGCTCTGTCAAACCTTGAAGGTGGCTGCCCAGACGCCCAAGTAGTTTCCCACCTAGTCGCCCAGGCAACCATTAATTAGTTGCCAAGGCAACCCCGTTGTGCAAGCTGCCACAGCAACTAAGTTGCCCATGCACTCTTTTACCAAGACGATCCAATCGGCTATCACACCTCAACTCACGATAACCTGGCCTATCTCTCTCATTTGATCTCATTTATTCTTTTACTTTATTGCCTTCTAGTTTAGTTATTAGTTAAAACTCCTATAATCCTTTATTTGTGTTTTTTCTTTTTACAATACTAGAGACTAGATTCTTGAAGTGGCACCAATCCCTGTGGAGACGATATCTTTTATACTATAACTTGCAACGTGTATACTTGCACAATTGCGTAGCACTTATTACGCGCAACAATATGCTCCCTAGAACAACACCAATATCAATAGCACCTTACAGGATGGCCCTTACAGAGCTTAGAGAGTTAAAAGCTCAATTGAAAGAATTATCGGACTGAGGTTTTATACGGCCTAGTATATCACCTTGGGGAGCTACGGTCTTGTTTTAAAAAAGAAAGATGGATCAATGAGACTATGTGTAGATTATCGTCAACTTAATAAAGTGACGATAAAAGAATAAATATCATTTATCGAGGATTGATGATCTTTTTGATCAACTTAAGGGAGCAACGATGTTCTCTAAGATTGATCTTTGATCGGGGTATCATCAATTAAAAATTGAGTAAGCGGATATACTAAAGATAGCTTTTAGAACCAGATATTGGCATTACGAGTTTGTAGTAATGCCATTCGGACTTACAAATGCACTAGTGGCATTTATGGATTTAATGAATCGAATATTCCAGCCGTATTTGGATCGATTCGTAGTAGTATTTATTGATGACATATTGGTTTACTCTAAAACCAAGGAGGAGCATGATGCTCATCTTCGAGTTGTTCTCCAGATCTTACGAGAAAATAAGTTGTATGCAAAGCTATCAAAGTATGAATTCCGGTTATCATAAGTAAACTTACTTGGACATATAGTTTCAGCCGATGAAATTCGAGTTGATCCTAAGAAGGTTCAAGCAATAATTGAATGGAAAGTTCCTAAGAATATCTCCGAAGTGAGAAACTTTTTGGGATTGTTTGGTTACTATCGAGGGTTTGTGAAAGAATTTTCAATGATTGCCTCTCTGATAACCAAGTTGTTAAGAAAAGATGTACTATTCGTTTGGACGAAAAAATGTCAAGAAAGCTTTGATCAATTAAAGAAGGTTCTGACCGAAGCTCTTGTTTTAGTGTAACGAGAACCTAGAAAAAAATTTGTAATATATAGTGATGCCTCTCATAATGGTTTGGGATGTGTGCTAACGCAAGAAGGAAAGGTGGTAGCTTATGCTTCATGGCAACTCAAAACTCATGAGAGGAACTACCCCACTCATGATTTAGAGTTGGTTGCAGTGGTGTTTGCTCTAAAAAATTTGGCGACATTACTTATATGGTGAAAAATGCTATATTTTCACTGATCATAAAAGCTTGAAGTACTTGTTATCCCAAAAGGAGCTCAATTTGAGGCAGAGAAGATGGATAGAATTAATGAAGTATTATGATGTAATTATTGATTATCATCCGGGGAAAACTAATGTGGTAGCAAACGCACTTAGCCGGAAAAAATTTTCTACCTTGAGAGCCATGATTTCTCAGTTGAAAATGCAGGAAAATGGTGCATTAGTGGAGGAATTTCAAATCAAACCAACTTTGATGGAGAGAATTAAAGAGTTACAAGCCAAAGATGAAGGGTGCTTGGAAAGAATAAAACAAATAGAAAGTGGTGAATCTAAGGAATTTGAAGTAAAGGCTAATGGGTGCTTATATTATAAAGGACGTTTATACGTTCCTAAGGATGATGAGCTGAAGAAAGAAATACTTTCTAAAGCCCATTACAACCCTTTAACAATGCATCCAGGTGGTAACAAAATGTATCAAGATGTGAAAAGTCATTTTTGGTGGCCTGGCATGAAGCGAACCATCACAGAATTTGTTGCCAAGTGTTTGACTTGTCAACAAGTAAAAGAAGAACATCAGGTACCATCAGGATTACTTCAACCAATTTCCATTCCACACTGGAAATGGGAAATAGTTACTATGGATTTTGTAACGGGCTTGCCATTGACGCCAAATAAAAAGGATGCAATCTAGGTGATCGTAGATCGATTGACTAAATCGTCACACTTCATACCAGTTCGCACAGATTATTCCATGAACAAGTTGGCAGAATTATATATCAAGGAGATTGTTAGGTTGCATGGTGTTCCTATGTCTATTATATCGAACAGAGATCCCAGGTTCACTTCAAGATTTTGGAGTGCTTTACACGAGGCATTGGGAACTAAATTACATTTTAGTATTGCTTTTCATCGCCAAACAGACAAGCAGTTGGATAGAACTATCCAAGTATTGGAGGATATGCTTAGAACGTGTGTAATAAATTTTGCGGGTTCGTGGGAAAAGTATCTCCCATTGGCAGAATTCCCATATAACAATAGTTATCAATCAACCATAAAGATGGCTCTGCACGAAGCATTTAATGGGAGGAAATACAGAACGCCATTAAATTGGTTCAAACTTGAGGATTGAAAGGTTATTGGACCGGATCTTGTTCAAGAGGTGGAAGATAAGGTAAGAATTATTCAAGACAATCTCAAGGCTGACTCCGATAGACAAAAATCTTACTCAGATCGTAAAAGAAAAGATATTGAGTTTGAAGTCAGATAAGGTATTTTTAAAAGTATCACCCTGGAAAAAAGTGTTACGCTTCGGACAAAAAGGCAAACTTAGTCCAAGATTTATTGGCCTTTACGAGATTCTATAAAGGGTTGGTCCAGTGGCATATTAGTTAGCATTGCCACCTGAGATGAGTAAGATCCATGATGTTCTTCATGTATCCATGTTGAGAAAGTATCAATCAGATCCTTCGCATGTCATTACACTGGAAGAAATCGAGATTCAACAGGATCTGACATACAAGAACCTGTGAAGATATTAGCTCACGGAGAAAAACATCTAAGAAGTAAAAAGATTCCTCTAGTTAAAGTTTTATGGAGAAATCACAAAGTAGAGAAAGCTACTTGGGAACTTGAGGAATCAATGAAAAAGCAGTATCTGCATCTTTTCCAACTTCATTCACCATTTCTCCATCAAACTTTTCAACTTTTTCTATTTCTTCTAGCACCTTTACCTCCTCCTAAGGCTTTGACTTTTCAGGTACTGTCACATTAGCAGCATAGTTCCATGGAACCCTTCGAGTGTCTTTGAATGCAAACGGTGCCGGGGGGAGAGATCACGGCCTCAGGAGTTGCTACCGGCCTTTGCATTGATAGGCACACTTCCCACTTTTGGTCTAGTAAAAATGATCAAGGGCCTATTTACTCCATATTTACCTCTAAAACTTTTAGAAGTACACACCTCTATTTCTTTCCTCTTACCCGTTTTCTCAAAGAACTCAATCTTTTTGTTATTCATCATCTTCTGGATCAAGAATCTGAATTCAGCACAATGCTGGATCTCATGACCATCCTCCTGATGATACTCACAATAAATGTTCGACTTCACTTCTTCCTCAACCTTCATATCGATCTGTATCATTCCAGCATGGTATAGCTGTTCAAATACCCATTTCAAAGGTGATCTGATTTCAGATATATCAGTCTTTAGCCGCTTGGCTTCATCCTCCTCCTCTATTACATTCACCCCTCATCCTCTCTGATTTGGCAAAGGGTTTGCCACTATATTAGGCTCATCAAACTTCAACACTCTGGTATTTACCAAATTCTGGACCACCTTTTTGAATGATGTGCAATTTTCAATTGTTTGCCTCGGGATCCCAACATGATATTCACAATGTGCCTTCAGATCATACCATAGAGGGTATGGAGGTTGCAAAGGCGTTAGATAACAAGGTCTTACCAAATTCGCATCAAATAACTGTAGATAGAGCTGCGTATATGATATTAGTAGAGGTGTGAAGTTCATCTAGTCATTTCTCGAGGCTCGAGAATCTTTCCTATTTAAATCCTGTGAACTCCCTGATGCACCAGTCGATGAAATTGTAACATTTTTTGGGGCTTCATAAGCACTCATATTGTTCACTTCACTATCTTTCCTCTTAGAAGTCTTATGAGAACTCTCTCCACTTTTTAGTTTTCTACTCTTAATTGTTGCATCGATCAATTCACCAGTCATCGCCATGTCAGCAAAATTATGAGTAGCATTGCCTATCAAATGCTCAAAGAGTGGTCCCTTCTAAGTGTTTATAAACATGTGGTTGACCTCATTTTCTAGCAATACCAGTTGCACCTATGCTACCACTTCTTTCCACCTTTGTTCATATTGGCGAAATCTCTCGATTGGTCTTTGTTCCATAGCTTGCAACATGACTCAACTACGAACCATATCAGATACATGCTTATACTGCTCCTCAAAAGCACCATAAAGGTCTTTCTAAGACCTAATATTAACTCGGCTTAATTGTGCATACCAACGTGCTGCTGAGCCCGTTAAGCTCTCCTGAAAACAATGAATCAACAATTTCTCATCCTTCAAATAAGCAGCCATTTTGCGATAGTACATGCTAAGACGTGCTTTTAGATAGGTCGTCCCATCTTACTTTTCAAAGTTAGGTGCTTTGAATTTGGGTGGAAGGATCAAATAAACAACCAAACTCAGATCAGCAGCACTAGACCCCTTATTGTTCATTTTCTGCATCTTCAACAACCTATCTTCCAGTGCCTTACAACATTCCTCATACTTCCTCTCGATCTCAGCACGAACCCTCTCGACTTCGTTGACCATATTCAGATCTGGGATTTTGTCGCCACTTCCAAAATTTGCTCCAATATGGACTGGGTGGCTAGCAGTTGCTCTAGCTAGATTAATTTGGAACTTCTTCACAAGAGGTGGTCCTTCAGTATGTTCCTTCATATGAGATGTGGTGTCTATTTGTTCATTCATGTTGTCTGCGGTACCCTCCTGTACCTTGCCCTTGCCAGATTCTTTTGGTCCTAGCAAAGCAGTCAGGTGACTGATAATATCCTTCTGCGTCTGAGCAAAGTGATCCATCATGGGTTGCTCAATCCTGTCGAATCTATCTTATACCTTAACATGATCATTCTCGAGACTAGCAACTCTATCTTCAACAGCCATGGTCCTGGAGCATAAATGTGTTTGTATCAATGCGAAATGATTGTGGTTCCAAAAACAAACTACCATAGAACATTTTTTTATTAGAAACCTTTATTATTAAAGGAGTAATATCATATGTTACTGCATGAATGGATGCATGAATGCATTAGGGGTGTTAAGCTCAACGATAAATCTTTAGAAAAACATCCATTTAACTAGGAAAAGTCGAATACAAGAAATAGATAATTTCAAGTACAGAAAACTACTAGCTCTAACTCCTAGATTAACTATCTCATTAATGATGAAATGTTTATGATGAAGCATGAAATATGAAATGTTTAGATGTATGATTGATTATGATGTTGAGTTAATGATGAAAGAAATGCCCAAGTATTGTGTATGAGAGTCCATGGTATAGTTGGCATGCCATAGAGTCTTTAGCAGCTGCACCCTTATGTTCATGTTATCAAACAAATATTGTGACAAAATGATTGGGTCACATGCACCCTGGGGATCTACGCCCACTGTGCTCGAGTGCACTGTGGAGATGCTTCATGTTTATTGGGAGAAAAGAGCGTCCCCCGAGTACGTACTCATCTTTACGTTTACGTTAGACACTACGGTGTCATTTTAAGATGACTCGTGTACCTCTATCTCATATAGCGTACTTTGGGCAATGATAAAAAAATCATGTCATGTAAACGAATCAAGTTACGTATATGAATCATGTCATGAATATGAACCATGCCATGTATATGAAATATGTCATGTATATGAACCATGCCATGAATACAGAACATGCCATGTATATGAATTTAACCATGTATATGTATCGTGACGTGTATATGAATTACGACAAGTATATGAATTATGCCCAGTACATGAATTATGCCACGTATACGAAGAATGTCACATATTTATGAATCATGACATGTACACAAATTATGTTACGTATATGAATTATGCCATGCATATGAATTATGCCATGTACACGTATCATGTTATGTATATGAATTAAGTCATGTATATGAATGATGTCATGTATATGAATCATGCCACGTATATGAATTATGAAACATATGGATTATGCCATGTATATAGTTCATGTCATATATGTATATATATGAATTATGCCATGTATATGAAGTATGTCATGTATATGAATTATGTCATATTTATATAAACCATGTCATGCATGTGAATTATGCCATGTGTATGAAATATGCCATGTATGTGAACTATGCCACGCATATGATTTACTTGGTAAAAATGGAGTATTGGAAACTAGACTAGTTAGAAAATTATGACTTGCACATGAATATTAATTGACTCTGAAACCCTTGTTAGTACGATACTACCTTAGACAGAAACCATGCTAGGTTAATGTATAATATGTATTGCTTTATTTTATGTTTTGATAAATAAGATTATTGCCTCACTAAGCTCGTACTTAGTGTGTGTTTTATTTCACATGTAGGTTCTCTAAACTAGACTAGCAAGGAGGTGTTGTTAATTATGAAGATCAAGTTACTATCTGTAAGTACAGTACGTACATCTTTAGCATAATTTGATAGACTAGTGGGCATGTAATAAATTAAGTGGGTAAACTATTTTGTAAGTTTAAGTTTATAACGTATTTATACATTGTTATGGAAGTATAGACTTAGAGAAATGATTTACTATTAATAACTATGAATTTTGACGTAGTTAAATGTTGTTTAACCCTGATTGCGTAAAAATTTGAAAATAAAGAAAGGGTCTAGGCAGTGTACATAGTTTTCATCTTGAATTATATTTTTATTTCAACAACTCAATTATGAATTTTATAAATTAATTCAGGGTCAAAACTAGCTGCAATAGACTGACATAGTTTTTAATTCAAAACCGAGAAAGGGTTAAACTGTAAGATGAATTTTGGTATAAAAAAATTTACAAGTCAAGATTTCTTTCAATGACTCTGTAACATCTTTAATGTATATTCGACTTACAAGTATACGTTAAGGTTGTTTCATTTTATTGGTATTAGAGCTACAGGTTTAGCCGATTCTGGAGGTTAAACCGAGTTAAATATGATTTGATGTTAAGTACATGCCCCTAGGATGTCATGTTACTGATGTACTATCTGTGTAACTTGATTATGCTCCTCATTTACATGAATAAGTTTTAGTGGAAATAGATGATGTTAAGTACTGGTGGACTGCGTTAAATGTTTAATTATGGGGATCAAGAGAAGGATTAAAGTGGAAGTAAAGAGATATAGAATGTTCCACCTCTATCTCCTACACCAGCTGAGCCACCTACGTAGAAGGGAGCTCCAGCATAAGAATATGAAACCTTAGCACGAGCCTTAAAAATCTATGGTTTAAAAAAAATTCAAAACCTAATGCCTGTATCAATCTAGCACCTACACCAGTAAAGGCATCGACTGTTAAGGAGCTTAAGAAGTTGAGAGCTCCTGAATTTCATTTAGAGGGTGGTCTGATGGCTGCCGATTTATGGCTCCACAATGTTAAAGTCATGTTAGAGGAATTAAATTGTACAGATGCTGAAAAGTTAGAAGAGTTGCTTCCTTATTAAGGGAACATGCTTGTAATTGATGGTCTGAAGCCAAAGAATTATAACTGTTGAGAAACTGACTTGGACATTCTAAAAAGTGTTTAGAGTTAATTATGTTGGCGACCAGTTTAATAAAAAATGTTACAGTAGTTTCAAAGTTTGAAACAAAGTACTCGTACTATCTACGAGTATGGGTTGGATTTTAATGGGTTAAGTCGGTATATAGCTGATTTGATACCAACTGAGACGTCCCTATGGGAATGGTTTATTGAGGGGCTTAACCTGAGGTCTAAAAAGTAATTCTCAGGTATGAGTTTGTCGATTTGCTAGGATGCTATAATGAGAGCAAAAGCTATAGAGAAAACCTGTAATTACTTTAATTGATCCGGGTTCAACTCACTCTTACATTGGTACTAAGATAGTAGTACAAAGAAATATTCTTAAGGAAAACTATTTTTAGTAATGTGATTCCTAATAACCCACTTGGACATAGTGCATGGGTGATTAGAATATGCAAGAAATGTTTGTTGGTGATTTAAGGAATTGAGTTCCTGGCAAGCTTATTGGAGCTTTTGTTTCACAAACGTGAGATTATTTTTGGAATGAACTGGTTGTATGCATATGATGCAGAGGTGAAATATAAAAAGAAAAGGTTGGTACTTCAAGGACCCGATGGTTCTGAAGTAATCATTAGGGAAGAAAGAACTGACTGTTTAGAGTCAGTGATTTCTTTAGTAACAGCTTAAAGATTGTAATGCAATGGATGTGAGGTATGTTTAATTTATATGGTGGGTATACAAATATCACCCAAGAAAATTGAAAGCATTCCAACTATAAAGGTAAATTGTACAAGAAAGATTATTTCTTTAAGGAGACATCAGTGTTACTAGATGTCAACTATAAGGTTTAAAAGATCAGGAAGACAAGAAATATGGAATAAAAGTATGATGAAAGTGATATTTGAGTACATACTAAACAAGATTGGAAGTCTAATACCGATAAAGAGTATTGAACTCTTAACCAAAGAATATTCAAAGAAGTCAAATAAGAAGTTAATTCTACCTGAATAGTTGACAGCAGAGCCTTATAAAGATAGGGCTGAAGTGTAATGGATAAGCTAAGATATCTTTTCAGAAAGGTTTTGATAAGGACAATCAGTAATAACGTAAGATGATGAGTATGACAAGCATTAAAATGATGTGAATCGATAGAAAAAGGCTTTCTAATTGGCTAAGTGATCAAGTATTAGAAGATATTATGAAGATACTATTCCGAGAATTTGAAGTGTAATTGAGATAAGTTGGTTATCTGTGCACCAGGTACAAGTGATTATAAGAAGAAACGTTTAAATTTTTAAAAGGAATTAGTTCCTTAATAAAGTCAAAGGAAGAGTGTTTAGTTGAGCCAACAAACTACCTTCTCGTGTCATGCTCAACCTCACAAACATCGCCGTAACCTCAACAACAACCTTATGACTCAGCGCATCCGCCACCACGTTGGCTTTTACAGGATGATACTCAATTGTTAAGTCATAATCCTTAAGCAACTCCAACCATCTTCGTTGCCTAAGGTTCAAATCCTTTTAAGACAAAAAATATTTCAAACTCTTATGGTCTGTAAAAACCACACACTTTTCATCATAAAGGTAGTGTCTCAAAATTTTCAAGGCAAAAACCACAACTGCAAGCTTCAGATCATGAGTTGGGTAGTTGCGTTCATGAACCTTCAACTGCCTTGATGCATAGGCCACCACCTTACCATCTTGCATCAGCACACAACCCAACCCAACATATGATGCATCACTATAAACCACAAACTCCTTCCTAGATTCAGGTTGAATCAACACATGAGCATGTGTCAAAACCTTTTTCAACTTCTCAAAACTGAGTTATTGCTTCTCTGTCCACACATAGGGAAAATTCTTTTGTAACAACTTCGTCAATGGTGCTACAATACTAAAAACCCTTCTACAAAATGACGGTAATAACCAGCTAACTAAAGAAAACTACGCACCTCCAAAACAGATTTAGGTTGTTTCCAATTGAGAATAGCCTCAATTTTCTGTGGATCAACATGAATACCCTCCGCGGACACCACATGACCAAGGAACATCACTTTTCTAAGCCAAAACTCACACTTGCTCAGCTTGGTATACAACAAATTATCCTTCAACACTTGCAACACAATCTGCAAATACCGATCGTGTTCTTCCTCGGTACGAGAGTACACAAGAATATCATCTATAAACACCACCACAAACTAGTCAAGATATTCATGGAACACCCTATTCACCATATCCATGAACACAGTCGGGGCATTTGTCAAACCAAAAGGGATGACCAAGAACTCATAATGCCCATACCTCGTACGAAACGTGGTTTTATGCACATCTTCATCCATAACCTTCAACTGGTAATACCCTGATCTCAAATCGATCTTAGAAAATAATGCTTCCTGATGAAACTAATCAAACAAGTCATTAATTCGCAGTAACGGATACTTATTCTTCATCGTTAGCTTATTCAACTACCGGCAATCAATGCACATATGCATCGTACCATCATTCTTCTTCCCAAAGAGAACTATAGCACCCCAAAGCGGAACACTCAGTCAAATGAACCCATGATCCAACAACTCCTGAAGCTATGACTTCAACTTCTTTAACTCCTTCGGCGTCATTCTATAAGGAGCAATGGACACCGGTGTTGTACCTGCATACAACTCAATCCCAAATTCCACATCTCTATCTGGTGGTAAACCCGGTAATTCCTCTGGGAAAACCTCTGAAAAATCACAAATAGCTCGAATGTCCTGTACCTGGACACCTTTAGCCTTACGGTTCATTACGATAGACAAATAAGCTTGGCAACCCCCTTGCATCATCTTTTCTGCTCGGGTGACCGAAACAACATTAGACAAGAACTTCACATTCTCGCCAGCCACCACAACCTCATAATCATCAGCCAACCTCAAGGTAAACCTTTTAGATTCACAATCCACAACCGTCTTGTGCTCACTCAACCAATCCATACCCAAGTTGACATCAAAACCATAGAACGACAACTCCATTAGATCTGCGACAAACTCATGACCTTGCACAACCAAAGGACACTGCCTAAACAACTTTCTAGTTGTAACCGTCTCTCCAAAGGAACTAGTTACTAACATGCCAACATCAAGGATCTCAACAAGTACATTCAACAAAAATGAATGCTCACTCAATATATAAGAATGAGTAGACCCTGAATCAATCAAGGATAACAATAACAAGGATTGCAAAGCAAAAGTACCTGCGATCACATCCGTGTCAATGTGGCCCTCGCGATGAGCATAGACCTGAGCCAATCCACCACCCTCCGGTCTCACTGCTGCGGCATGAGCCATAACTCTCTGCCCATCCTCGTGCCTCTAAAAATTACCACTGCCACAGCCTCAGCCTCTAACAGGTGCAACAACCTATGCCGGTGCATCCCTCACAACTCGAGGACAATCATGCTTCAAGTGATCAGATGACCCGCAAATCCAACAAGCTTTAGCATTGCCTCAGCACATACCCGTGTGGCACCTACCACAACGCTCACACTCTGGTACAACACGAGCTCCCTAAATACCCTATCCAGCACCACCACCACGCCTATGATCTGGCCTATGCCTCTTGTCTCAAAACCTCCTATTTTGTCCCCCAAAATAGCTAGATTCAGATGTTCTCTTACCCAAGCTCGCACTCACAGCCTAGACTGGTGCACCCAAATACTGTTCAACATCCTTGGCCCAATTGACCAATACATCAAAATCTGTGTAATCTGCAGCCAAGAGATACGTCTTAATGTCCTTCACCAGCCCATAATAGAACCTGTCACATCTCTACTGATCATCAGGGACCAACTCAGGAGCATACTGACTCAAGCGAACAAACTTCACTTCATATTCGGCTACAGACATGCCACTCCGCGTCGGCAACATAAACTTGCATTTTTTCATATGCAAATATTAAGTACCTAGATACTTCCTCTTGAAAGCTCTCCGAAAGAACTCCCAAGTTGCATCCGCCTCAGGAACACCCACAATCGTGGTCACCCACCAATGATATGCATTATATTGCAACAATGACATAGTACAACCCAACCTGTGTCCCTCACTACAACCAATATGGTTCAAAATACGAATCGTTTTCTCCAGCCAACCCTCGGCTACCTCAGGACTCAGACCCTAAAATTCCTCGCCTCTCAAAATTCTAAGGCGTTCTAAGGGTAAACCTTGATTAGCCACCAAGCACCGGTACCCCAGCCATCGCTGCATGGAAATCCCTCGTTATTGCTTGAACTAAAGAAGTCAAATCACCATATACAGGCACCTGGTGAACCTGGAGTACTTCACCCGCCCCAACATCAATTAGAGGAACCATCGAAGGAGGAGAAGGTAAAACATTAGGGGGATTCTCTTCTATCTCACTATTTTGCCCTAGCCCGGCAGTATTAGTCATCGATTGCGTCTCACGTCGAGCCATGCTATCAATAACACCAAAACACATTAAATTTAGGCTAGCATTAAACAAAGGATCCAAAACAACCTTATAAAATATTTTAAAACCTCGATAATAGGCAATGTGTTCCCAATTAATACCCCAATATGTTATTAAACAATCACCATACATATACACAATCACCGTGCAATTCGATCAACATCACATAATCAAATAACAACATCCCAACTTTTCATAACATGTCTCTGATACCAAAAAATGTAACCCCCTCGACCTGACCTAGTCACAAGACCGGACTGAGCGAGCTACATTAGGTTTACCGAGGTAAACCGGGAAGAAATTACTAGAAACACGTCCATTTTTTTGTTTTTATCTTTTCTAGATGCAAATTATCACTCTATATGTTCATACAATAGTGAAAGAAATATCATCTCAATCGAGCATCGAATTGACATCCAATTGTTCGGAAAAGCCACAAAAGGACCAAATTGTAAATTCTAAAAATTTCAAGGACTTGACCTATTTTTATGTTACCAAACTTTAGTTAGGTAGATTTCATGCAAACATGTCAAAAATTAACTCAAGATGGCCAACCAAACTCATTCAATTACATCCACAACATTTAGGGACTAAAATGTAAGAAAACAAAACTTGCTTTCATGACATTAAATGAAATAACTGATAGCTGTATCAATACGGTAGGAATTGCAATCCCATTTTCGTATGCTTGGTACCGTAGCGGTACACCACTTTAAACCCAAAAATCCATTTAATATTGTCAAAACACCGTACCGATACGGTCAACATGCATTTTGGTACGCGAGCTCGGACTAAAACGAAGGATTCTAGTAGCAATAGACCGTACCAAAACCCTGTACTAGTTTTGATACACCTAGATCAAAATTGCCTACCCGTACTGATACGATCCCCCACGTATCGGTATGCTTGGGCCTGTAATGTCATTTTCAGCAGACTTTTCACTCGAATCTAGATACATTTGGATCCTAGAAACTCACTTCTATTCATACAAACGTCCATCCAAGCATTTTTCAACTCTAACATCATAATACAACAACCATAACAACTTATACATTCAAATGACCAAACCATAGGCAAGCTCCCAAAACCTTTTTGCCAAACATAGCAAAATGCACAAATAGACCATTCTCAGCATAAGCAACATATCAGCATCACAAACACAGCATAGTAAACTTGCACAGACTATCTCAACATGGATATCAATAAGGCAATTCTAAATGCATAACTAAACAACCACACATCAATAACCATAAGCAATGATTAACCTCAAGCTTAGCAACATCAAATTACCCTTAAAATCCAGCATAGAAACATACTTAAAAGTCATAGAAAATAGAATTACAACTCCCCAAAATATGGCAAACACATTGCCTTATTAACCAAAAACATAAACCGAGTTCATACTCAAAAGTAGTTTATCCCTTGGATCCTTTCAACCCTTGCCTTTACTGACCCAAACCTTAATGCTCTGGATCATTAGGAAAAATAGAGCGTAAGCACACATGTTTAGTGAGGATGCTCATAAAACAATGATGCAATTAAAACCTTTTCGAAATTGTGCACTTGTTTCTAAAAACATGCTTAACAACTAAATCATTTTCCTTGTCTCCAACCGAGACATGCATAATCACCCTTATGCAACATCATATACATAATCCATGCTTAGATCCTAAAGCATTATCAACAAACCATGCTTAAATTCCAAAGCATTATAAAATAGGTTACATTCATAAACTTTCACATATATTGGCATTTATAGTGACCCGGATAGACTACCTCTATCCCACACATACCGGATACACGGACCTCTCATTCCATGCCTAGTTAAACCGCATGATATCCTAAAGTTTGCCTAGTTAAACCGCAAGATTTGACACCCTCGCCTAGTTAAACTATGAGACTCTACCCTTGCCTAGTTAAACCGCAAGTGTACCGACCTTACCTAGTTAACCCACAAGATCACCATCAATTTGGATTGCCTTGTTAAACCGCATACCCCAAATGAGGTCCCCAATAGTCTAAGTGGCCTTGTTAAACCGCCATACCTCAAGGACCCATGACCACGATTTAGTTTTTTCATATTTTATAGTGCACTTATAATCCTATGGCATGCCAACTATATCCGATTGTTTTCTCATCTCGTCACATAGCCAATATATCATTTACAAAACCATTTACTTACTATTTTACAATGCATTATATAAAACACCATATATGCAAATCACATTGCCCAAGGAATAAGACCATTCCCAACCGGAATGTAATCCAATGCTCACTAGCATTCAACATACTTTTAATCCCCTGCATATGTACTTAAAATCATATGTTTCTAGTAAGTAAATCATACCATGTTTATCACCAAAACATGAAAACAACATGCTCATATCCAAGCCGATATTCAAGAGCAAAATAAGGGAAACTTACTTCTGAGCTTAGGTAAGTGTCTCACGCTTACCCTAAACTCCCAACAACCTTTACAAACCTTTGTAAAGCATTTAAATCCAATTTCCACTCACCGATGCACTTCGCCTTGCTCGCCAATACGAATCAAGCTCCGACAAGGAACATTCAATGTTGAACTTTGTCGCCTTGATCATCCCTTTTTTTAACAACATAAAACCAGAGGCCAAACGAATTAAAATTTATTCAAACCATTTCCTAATACAAATCTCCCGCAACTCTCAAGTTACCACTCAACAACCATCCGTAACATACCGAAATCATCCCCAAACACTTCTAAAACTTAACACAACCATAATATAACGATTCAAACCAATAAACCTCATCAATTAACAACTAAAATCCCTTCCCCAACATCTTTTTACTTCCAGCAATGATAAAACTCAAATATCATCACAAAACACAAATCTAACAACCTAACCAAATAGAGATTTAAGAGTTTCGGGATTCCATTGATAAAAACAACCTATCAACATCATAATACATCCAAATATGTTTAAAATCAATCTTAAACACTGGAAAACATATCCACTTCGAACCTTTCACTATTCCATCAATTTCACCCAATTAATTCAATTAAACATTGTAAAACACGAAGATTCAGTTTATCAATCATGAATCAAGGATCAAACAATTGGGAATATCAATAAAGAACCATTCAAAAGAGGAGATCATGGACCTTACCCCTATTGTGAGATTTCTCCTTCAATTAGCATGTTTAAAACTAGGAAAACACAAGATTTTAATGAGATTTTGTAAAGCAAAGTTAAAGAATCAATTATAAATCAATAATCTGAGTAAAAAGATCTGTCACCTCTGGATTTTGATGAAAAATTGAGTGTTTGGATGAGAGAGAAGTGAAGAGAAAGGTTGAGAGGAAAGTTAGGTCAAAATATCTTGAAAAGGTTAACTAACTTTTAATAACTACAATCCCTTTAATTAACTTTGGAAACACATGTTAAAATACTTAATTGAAAGGAGAAATCACGAGCAAAAACTTGGTAAAATAGCTCCTTAAGGATTCTAAGAATTTGATCCCTTTTCATTTTAGTCACCTTTTAAACTAGTTTTCAAATTTTACATTTTGGTCACTAACCAAAATGTCACCCTTCCAAAATCCATTTTCCAAAATTGACTGCTCCAGGGTTTGAAGACTAGCAGTTCTATATAGGAGGAACTCCCAGTCGGAAGAATCCATCAGCGACGCAAAAAGGTTTTATATAGGAGAAACCAGCGTTGAAGGCAAAGAGTTCTATATAGGAAGGACTCCAAGCTTTACCGTCTCGAAGTGAAAAGTTCTATATAGGAGTGACTCATAACTCGAGGTTTCAGAGCGAAGGGTTCTAGATAGGAAGAGCCTGTAGCTCCAAGATCGGAAGGTGACGAAGATCTATATAGGAAGAACTTACGAGCCTGAAGATCCAGCTAAGGAAGAGCTGAGAGTTCCAGAAGAACACGTGTTTCCAAAGCTACAAACAGGGAAGTCTGATAAAAATGAGTGCTTATGAATCTTTGCTTTGTTCCCATTCCATGAGAACAAGCAAAGAGGGGCAACTGTAATCACTTATTTTTATCTGGTCTGTAAATATGTATTAGTATAATTATTAGTATATTAGTCTTGCATGTATACATTGTATTATATTGTATTATATGTTTATTATATGCATGAGTGTTATTAATATATGTGTGCATGTATATTATAAACTATGTATGTATACGTATTGAATACGGTGTATGTATGTCGCGTATGTATCTATATTTAGTACGAGCATATTTGTTTTTACGGATAATGTGAGTAGATGTTATGTTAATTATGTATATGATTGTATATGTACGTATGCTAGTATGTTATATTAATTAATGTTTGTATAGGTATATACGTATGTATTATCGTATGTATATTATTATTACTAATTGTTGTTATAATTAATGTTATTATTATTGGGCTAATATAAAATGAAATCCAAAAAAAAAAAACATGTTAAACCCAAATGAATAAATTGATAGTCCAAGTCCATTACAAGTCTGAAGTCCAATATTATTACAAGGCCCGGTTGGCCCAAACACAAACCCTATTTAATTCTAATTATTCTGGAGCAGATAACTATGGGCTGTTGGATCAAGATCTGATCCAACGGCCACGAGCAAGCAAGGGATAAAATATCTGGTCGGCCGCGTGCATTACACGTCTGGACCATTCGAGTGCCACGCGCGCGTGCAGTCCACGCGCGGACTCTTCGATATCCCACGCGTGCGTGAGCCCCACGCACTATAACACCTCGACTACTGAGCCACACGTGTCACGATCTGGAGCCGTTTCACCAATCGAGGCTTCATCTGGGCCGTTCATCCTTCAAACCAGGCCGACCGTTAGATCAGATCTGATCTAACGGCCGAGAACACCTCTGGCCGAAGACAGAACCCCCACACCGCCACCATGCTTCACCATGCCGATCTTCAACCACCGCACTCAGACACATCATAACACAAGAAAAGAAATATTATGTCAGTAGCAGTCCAGATCTGAAATAGATATTATATTTCTTGTACCAAACCAAAAGACAGGCATATATGTATGAAACAAACATTTTGTAAGAGAACAGAGTTGTAATCGAAAAGAAAGAAATACAAAAAAGTCTTCAGTGGTAAATACTCGTCTATTTTCTTACTTTGTTGCATGCATATGAAAAAGATACATAGTAAATAAAAAAGATAGGGTTAGAAGTCGTTACCATCGTCGTCGGTGGATCTCCCCTCACCAGTGATAAGCCTCTTCGGCTTTCCCAAGTCGAACATGGTGAACTGAAAGGAGTGGGAAGTCCTTTTTTTGGTTTCGTTTTGGGTTGAATATAAAAAAAAGGGTTTTTTACGTTTCGTATTTCTTAGATCTAGGACGACTGAAGGCTTTTTCTCCGAATCCAAGTTCGGATTCGTGTCGAGGGTAAGGAGAGGTTCATTTTGGTGTGTTTTTGGGGCTCTCTGGCGCCGGCTAGCGGCGGCGGAGAAGACGGCGATTGGCCGTCGGATT
The DNA here is from genome assembly GCA_019671005.1 of Hibiscus mutabilis. Lineage (NCBI taxonomy): Eukaryota > Viridiplantae > Streptophyta > Magnoliopsida > Malvales > Malvaceae > Hibiscus > Hibiscus mutabilis. The sequence goes on along the minus strand of CM033739.1, from coordinate 22,367,854 downwards.
CTGGGTTCTTCATGGGTGAGTTGAGAGAAATGAGAGAGAACGGCTGGTTATAAAAACTGAAAAAATGGAAGAAATGGGGAAAATTTGGTTCCGGCCTAAAAAAGGGGGTTTTATAGGTGTTATTATTTTGTGAAATGGGTAAATTACATAATAAATCCCCTCGCGTTTTCAATATTTTCGTTTCTGTCTCACCGCATGGTATAATTACAATTCCAGTCCCCCTTATATTTCAAAATCTTGCAATCCAGTCCCCAAATTACATCGAATCAGTTTTTAAATGGTAAAATTACTCATTTAGCCATCCCGCGTTTTTGGATTTTTCACTTCGGGTCTGCCTCTTGGTCCAATTACAGTTTTGATCCTTTTAGGTTATGTCTATTTTGCAATTTCGTCCCTAAATCGCATGTTATTATCTTTTAATTTCTACCACTGATGTTTATTTCTTTTCATTTCAGTCTTGTTTCCATGTAAATATTTATGTTCGTATTATAATCGTATTTGTTGATGTAGTCTTTTGCCTTATTATATATCCCTCGTATATGCCTTGTATTTTTATGCTTACATGTATATGTGTGTTAAGTTCATGATGATTATGTATCTTTATGTATTTGTTTGGTTATTCGTATTACACATATTATGTTCTAGTTAACTCGTACACAACATGTTTTGTATTTTTTGTATGTATTGTATGTTCTCTCGGCCTTTAGGTTACGTGTCAGTGTGTCTTCTTTTTATGTATAATATATTGTTCTATATATGTTGAAATGTGTTTTATTTCTAATATGTATGTCTCCTTGAAATATATGTTTTTGTCCATACATGTATTTATTCATGCCTTGTTATTGTGACATGTTAAATTTGTTTTTATCTACTATTAAGCTTGATATGTATGTGTGTGTTTTAGTTACGTATTTTATTTATGTTAGATTAGTATTCTGTCATGTTAATATTTATTGCATTTAAATTATTTGCCATGTTTTATATTTTGCCACTAAGATTGCATATCGAGATATAAATTGTCAATGCGGTGCCTTTTTATCCGAGCGTAAACGGGGCCAGTATCTGGCGTAGTGATAGTGGTTGGGCGTTTACTCTCGGATAACGGGGCCCTTAAAATTTATTCGCAATTATGATCGAATTTTAAATTAATCATCACTTTAATCCGGAAAACCTAATATTAATAAAGCGATAATTATTAAAGTACCAATTTTGGGCGGTGTGGGGGTGCTAATCCTTCCCCATTCGTAACCGACTCCCGAACCCAATAATTTTTAAATCTCTGGTTTTTACGGTGTCCGGCCTACCTAAGTGGCCGGTGGTGACTCCAATTTTTAATAACATACGATATTTTCAAAACCCCTACGGAATAAATATTTTATATCCAAAAAATCCCAAACACTTCGAAACCTCGTTTTTTAGCAAAAAGAGGCATCGCTACAGGTAGATAGGTTTGTCTTCCCGGAATACTTCATCATCTTTAACTGTGAAGCTGATGAGAATGCTCCCATCATTTTGAGAGACCATTCCATGCCACCGGGCGTATTGTGATTGATTGTCAAAAAGGTGAATTCTCTATAAAGATGAATGACCAAAAGATCACACTTAATGTCTTCAGCACACTCAAGTACGCGGATGACTATAATGAATGCTAGCTTGTGGATAATAAAGAAACCCTCATTGAAGAAAGTTTGCACAAGATCTGTTGTTGCAATATGCTTAGCGTTGCGGATCAAGCTGACTTTGATGAGGCCAAGCATAAAACTGAAGAAGAATGTAAGGTTGAGATTGAACAATCCAATGTTGTGCTTGCTCGACCAGGTATGACTTTTGAACCATTGGAATATGTTGAGTTTAAGGCTCCCAATCCACCACTAGAGCATCCATCAGTACTTGATCTTAAAGCTCTTCCCCCACAAATAAAATATGGATATTTAAGGTAAAATAATATGTTGTTTGTCGTTATATCTGCTAGCTTAACATCTGACCAATAAGCTAAATTATTACATGTGTTATCTCAACATAAGAGAGCTATTGGTTGGACTATTGCTGACTTAAAGGGTATAAGCTCTACTTTGTCTATGCATAAGGTTTTGCTTGTAGACGATTCCAGCAGCTTGACAGAACCACAACAAAGACCCCATCTAATCATAAAGCATGTGGAAATAGAGGAGATCATCAAGTGGTTGGATGATGGGCTTGTTCCACCCATCCTGAAAAGTTTATGGGATCACTACCCATTAATATTTCTAGATCAATGCTTCGACAAGCTCACAAAAGTGTTGAAGTGTTTGAAGATTTACAAAGGAGCACTGGTCCATCATGATAAATTCGTGATTTTGTCATCGGATGAATAAGCCATTCTCAGCCTATATCTTTTACTTTTTTGCATTCAATTTCATGTTTTTATTTGATATTTCTTTTATTCTCCTTAGAATTAGATTTTACTTTTCGTATTTTTGGTAGTTATCAAGGCAACAATTAATAAGGGAAGGGCATCGTAATCTTTTGGATAAACACTGAGCTTTGACTGGGCAGAAGTCCACTCCTAGCAGAACACGTCTACGGGTAGTACGAAAGCAAGAGAGAATTTATGCTTTAATCTTTCTCTTACTTCTGCCAGTTCCATTTCCCTAAGACAATCATGACCTTAACGTGTTCCACATGCCGTCTCACAATCATGCCACTATTTGCTGCATTACTAGCATTAATGGCCCATTACTCGCCCACAAATACACCAGCTATTCAGTCTTCCACAACCTTTCTATATCCCTTATCACCATAGAAGTAGAAGGATAAACTCTCTAATTGCTCAGTATCTAAAGAACTTGACATCTTCCGCTGCTTATCATGGAGAACAGCTCATCAGCCTCTAACTCCATCTCAGATGAATTCTACTCCAACAGACTGACTATCATTCTAGAGAACCCACCCTTGCCCTCGGTAGATGCCAATCATCTTCTTTCTAGTTTAGTACAACAAAGATATGAATTGGACTGCCAATAGGGGATCCTTAAAGAAGAAGAAGAAGTGTTGGAGTTTACCCCCACATATATGTTACGATTTGACATAGACGTGTTGTACGTGATTCGAAAGTAGAAGTAGGACACGTTCATTCAATAGCCAGGCAACATCAATATCTCCTGGGTACGAGAATTTTACACCCACGTCGGTCACGATAGAGAAAAATTGGTGCAAGTTAGGGGCAAATTTGTGGATTTCTCAACTTATACGATTAAACGCCATTATCAATTTTTAGACCACCAGGAATTCCACACCACGGACCTAGCCACTGACCTAACCTATGCAATGATTCTGTGAGATCTCTGTGTACCTGGAACAAAAAAGGCTGGCGTGGGCCATGATAGAACGGTGCAATGGTAGCAACTCGGGCTTGACTCAAGATTTTGGGCCCATATAATCAACAATCACCTCTTACCCACCAGCAATCGGGAAACTTTTTCCCTTCGCAGGATACTACTTTTAGACTCCTTTATCCAGGGACGTGACTTATTTCTGGCGTAATTGATTTGTGTGGCCATTGTTGAGGGAGTCGCCTCAATAAACAAATCACATAGCCTAACCTTCCCCAACTTGATCACTGCACTTTGTTCCTAGGTAGGGGTATCAACTCAAGAAGGGGACACTATTATGGAGGCCCTCCCGGGCTTGCTTCCTTCGCAAGAGGAGGAACTAAAAGGCTATGCACAAATTACACCTTCAGCTATTCACTCTGCTCCATTTTCTTCCATTCGGGATATTGTTGCAGACACCCTCTACACCATTCTACGGCCGTATTTCATGTCCGTCCAACAAAGGGAATCAAATATTCAATCTTTATCCTGGAAGTTATTACCAGATGAGTAGATAAAATTCCCCTTATTACCTCAGCAGCTTCTTCATCCACCTAACATGCTCTCGTACCCACCACCTGATGGAGATAGCAACCATATACTAACACTAGTGCCTTCTCTTGCCCTGCTAAAAAACTGACGTCCACCCGGGATAAAGGCAAAGGCATCATCATCTGGGAACCACCTCCCCATTAACTCCATGGGTTAGTTTTTATATATTTTACTTTATTTTAGTTTAGTTTTCCATATAGCATCTTCTTTTTTATTTTTTTCTTTTTCTTTTGTTTCTTTTGCATTGGGGACAATGCTTATCTCAAGTTTGGGGGAGTACTGCCTATGTATATATTAGGTTAAATTTAGGTAAAATTTAAAAAAAATTAAATTTTTAAACTGTAAATAGCCTAATATGTTTTGATAGGTTCCATTTGCTATGTTTCCATTGATTCTGAAATTGTTGCCGCGTTGATCATGATTTCCTATGATTATTCTATGTTGATGCATTGCAATGTGTTAAAAGCTTTCGTGTTCTGAACTTAGTGTTAAATTTATTGTATCCCTTAAATCACATGTTGCATGCACTCTAAAAGCTTAAGAAGCCCTAGGGAAATTCTAGGTCCACTCTCTGATGCCAAAGCATGAATTGATGTAAATGAACTGAATGTTCAATGTAGCAAAATAAAGGCTTAAAAACTCTCTAAAAATCAAGTAAATAATGAAAAAAAATCAAAACTTGATAATATAAACAAAATTGTTGAGGGACACTCTTTTATGCATATTGCTATCTTATTACACTATTTTAGTTGTGTTTGCTCCATTTATCTTTCCCTGGTAGGAATGATAGTACTGGCTAAGAGTGAATGAAAGTCTTCATAGGAGGACACTTTTCGTAGGACTCGGGGATGGGCTATTTGCTCCACACCATCTTCAGGTTTGAAGAGTAAGTGTGATAAGCTGAAGCCCCAAGAATATAGTTTTTGAACCTAAAAGAAAAAGGGGAGTAAAACAATGTGCTAAAAAAAGAAAAGAACATGCTGAGGCAATAAAAGTGAGCAATCCTTAAATTTTTCTAAGGTCATTAAGTGATGAATGCATGTAACAACTACACACACTGCACCTACAGCATAATTAATCATTGGAACAAAATTGTAAGCTCTAATGCATTGCATCTCATTAATATAGCTGAGGAATAAATTACTGTTGCAGCATGACTTGGAATCTTTGTAATCATAGCTTAGTGGAACCTTAAGAACAATGGGTTGTTTACTATTTTTATTTTATGTTTTTCTTTTTCTTGCTTTTATTTTGCATTGCTTGAGGACAAGAAATAGTTCAAGTTTGGGGGTATTGGACAAGTGTGTAAATGATCTATTTTATATACGCTTTTTACTTGTCTTTTACGTGTTTTCAAACCCATATAGTTGCATTTTAGGTGAGAGTGCATATAGTTTGCATGTAGATAGGGAGTTACACTGTCTGCACTTAAATGTTATATATTTTGGTGTTTTTATAGGAACGGTGTTGCTTTGTGGTGCTTGTGCAGGATGCTGGGGAGATGATGGAGGAATGCTGGAGCATATGAGTAGCATATCTCATGGCTGGAGCTGACAAGGCATAAAGACTTAGAGAAGAATCTACTTTGACCCATGTGGACTTTCTCCTAGATACAAAACATTAAATATAGCAGGAAATCAATGGCCTTCTTTAATGAAGCTGTGCGCACTTTAGGGTTCTAAAGCCCTGGTTTCACCGCCTATATAAGAGATACTTGGACTTCAATTTAAGAAATTTCAGAGAACAGTCCTAGTCTTTAGCTTGTGGATAACCACGGGATTCAAAGCTAAAGAACTCTCCACACGACTGATGCCATCGAGAGAGACCGAAAGAGTTGGAGACCTACAACAATAGTTGGACAGCACAGAGGAAGATCGTTGAAGATGCTTGGCCCTTTTCTATCCCTTGTTTGGTAAACTAACATACTTGAATATTTTTATTATGGATGTTTTAGGCTCAGACATGAGCTAAACACTTTAGTTGAGTTTATTGCTTCCCAAGATTTTATGTTTTGATTATTTTATTTTAAAGCTATAGTTGTTTTCCCTTTATCTATTATGTTCATTGTCTTCATGCGTAGTTATTTTAAGAGCTATAGAGAGAGGCCTTGTAACTATAGATTTGTGGCTTAATATCGAGAGAGTTAGGTTATAAAAACATGAATTGTAGAGCTAAGCTGTTAACTTAGTTCTAATCTGGCGTAGACATAAGTTTAGGGTTTCAACAACTAAAAGAGAGTTCTTAAACAAATAATAGAATTCATAAGGTTAACACATGCATATATCACCTTAGCTTCAATATTATTAACTTCTAGGCATCGAAGGAGTTAGAAGTTCCTTAGAAAATCATGTTGAGTAGATAAAGATCTTAATGGTTTACGCAGACATGTATTGTCAGTCACTATAGCATTGAAATAATTAATCAATGATATATCCTTAGCAAAAAACCCAACTTCCATAATTAATTATTATTTCTTGCAGCATCTATTTGTCTTTAATCATAGCCATTTTTACTTTAATTGTTGTTAGTTTTTATATATCAACGCCATCCAATACTGCAAAGGCATTTTTAAGTTCGATAACATCGTAGTTATTGATCAAATCCTCGTGGGTTTGACACTCTCTCTATCACTTTATTACTTGATTTGACGAGTATACTTGCTATAAAGTGCATCACTATTCGACAAGCATCAAATTCTGTGCAAGAAAAAACTAAGTTACACCATCTAATTTCAGCTTAAACGAGCACAACTTCAACTTATGGGCAATGTATTCACTAGACACCTATTTATCACTCTAGACCACCATGGGGCTTTCCTAGAACTGGCTAAACCTAGGCTTGGATACCACTAAATGTAACACCCTAAGCCTGGATGTCACACTTGGGCCTCAAGCCAAACCGTAACCAAAAAATTTCAACTTGGTTTAAACCAATCCACAATTCAATTCCATAAAATCCATTAAGTTCAAAAATATTAAGGATGGTTAAGTACTTGAAAATGTTTACATGGAGCTCCATTTAAAATACATCATAAAAGCATTTGGCTCGACGTTATAAATCCAAAATACTAGTTACAATACAAAACATAGGGTCCTACGAATACATAGACCAAATAATCTAAGTATTGTACTCTGATGACACAATGCTAAAATCCTACATCGATGGAGATCCTCCGATGCAACGTGCCAACCTACTAACTTGCAACCTGAAACAACAATTCTGAACGATGAGTGAAGAAGCTCAATGGATACACTTTTGCTCAACCATGCTTTATGCAAATCATAAACATGAGAATGTATCTAGAAATGATGACATGACAAATATATCAACATGTGGTGCTACCGGTAGAAGCCTAAACACATAACAATCAACAATAGATGCATCAATCTCACAAATCAAACATATGCATCATGCCACAAACCTGGAGTGAGGTATGATGTCACACAGCCTCGGGAACATACAATCATACTCGAAATCTCTCCTTGAGTATCTTCAAACGCTCTTTGGGTATCTAGATCATGTTAACCAAATGTGACTCAACCAAACAAGTGCCCATACATCACACAATATTGACATAATTACCATAACTCTATAGTTTCTATTATTAACAAGTCCCCTAATTAGATTTACCGAGTTGTTACACATTATGCTAGTATATGGGGTTAAATCTCGATTTATTAGTTTTACAATTCATTTTATCTCATTAGAAGTCTATGAGACCACTGTCCACAATTTTCCAGCAACTCAAACCGAAATTCATATTTTTTGGGCAGATTTCCCAGTCGATACCGATACTCGACATCACATATAAATACAGTACAGTAAGTGCCAATACCTTTCCTTCGCATGCTAATACATGGGTTTCACAGAGAAAGGGATCAACAGGCACCCAGTACCAGTACTCGAACTTTCAGTTTCGGTACCCCTCCAATAGCGATACACCCTCAAGCAAACCAGTACAATTTTTGCTCACTAAAATTTTGATCTAATAGTAAGTACCAATACGGGTCGACCCGTATCGATACGGCTTGAATCGCGTATCAGTATTTCTTGAAGTACGTATTGCCAATACGCTCCACATAGTTCATATATGTTCATCGCTTTGAACACTGGGTACCGATACAGGCTCCTCGCATACTGGTATTGAAGCCTAGAATCTATATTTTAGAGCTCATAAAGTATATCCAGCACCCCCAGTCCCTTAAGGAAAAGTCCTAAATCGAACCTACAAGTTATGAGAGGTGATTTAGGTGGTTTCCTACCATTTCAACACAATTTTAATACAATTCCCAGATTAAGCCATTAAAAAGGTCTCTTACACTAAGAGCAACCAAAACATCAAATTTCTGATGTCCATGAAGACAAAGGAGTCAGAGGTGTACTAACCTTGATCTTACTACCAGAAAGGAAGCCTCTTGATGTAACCCCCTCGACCCGGCCTAAAAGCCCGACCGAATCGAGTGAGCTACATTAGGTTTGCTAAAGCAAACCGGAGATAGGTTATGAACAGTCGGTCCTTTTTTTTCCTTTTATCTTGTCTAGATGCAAATTATTAATCTTACATGTACATACTCGTAGCATGTGAATTTTTGAAGAAAACGAATCACATAAAGGCACCACGTTCATTACGAGGACCAAACCATAAATACTTTAAATTATTGAACCAAAATTGAAATTAAGGTTACCAATCCACAATTAGTCCATTTAGACGCCCATGTCTCAAATTTCAGGTCAAAAATATCATCTTTACTCATTCAATTGCACCATCAACATTTAGGGACTAGAATGGAAGAAAACAGAACTGCATATCCATGATATTAACCGAATTAACGGCCACACGTACCGATACGATGCCAACCGTATCGATACGGTGCCCTAAACCAACAGCCCTCATTTTGATACACTAAGCACCTTACTGGCATGCCTAACTAAAATTAATGACCAGTTTAAAAATACGTAGCAACCATACCGGTACGCCTTATGGGTGTTCCGGTATGCGGGTTTTGATCCAAAAAAATAATTTCCAGTAGCAATGAACCGTACCGATGCATTGTGCAATGCCTGTTCTATTTTTGCCTAGTCGTACCGATACGGTCCCCAGTGCATCAGTACGTTTGGGCCTGTAATGTCATTTTTAGCTGGTTTTTCACACAAATCTAGATGCATTTAGGTCCTAGTAACTTGCATACATGCATATAAACATCCAACAATACATTTATCAACACTTGCACCAAGATTTAGCTACTATACAAGCTTAGGCCACCCAAAGGATTAATCTATATGCATGCTCCTTAAAATGCCCAACCAAACACACCAAAATGCTCAAATACACATTTACCAGCACTAACACCATACCAACATCACATCAATACCATACTCCACATGTTAAGCTCTTCAAAGCATGCTATCCAAGCAAAACCATCTAGATGCATACCTAGGCAACCACATAACATCAAACATAGGTGATGATGCATAACATGCTTAACAACATCAATCAAACTTCAAAATCACAGCATTACACATGCTCAACACTAGGGGAAAATAGAATTACATATCCCAAAATCCATGGCGAGCACATTGCCTTATTAACCAAAAACATAAACCGAGTTCATACTCAAAATTGCTTTGTCTCTTGGATCACTACGACTTTGCCTTTGCTACCCCAAGCCTTAATTCTCTGTATTATTAGGAAAAAGAAAGCGTAAGCACACTTGCTTAGTGAGGATGCTCTTAAAACAATGATGCATTATAACTCTTGAAAACCAACACTTGTTTTCAAACAATGCTTACGACCTAAGTAAGTTCCAATGATTTCAATTCAAAACATGCATATCGACCATATGTAAAATGATATATTCCACATGCTTATATCCCCAAAGCATTTTATACAAAACCATGCTTGAATTCCAAATCATTAAATACAAAACCATGCTTAAATCCCAAAGCATTAAAAATAGATTCAACATTAGAATTCTCATATATTGGCAATTATAGTAACCCCGGATAGTCGACCATTATCCTTGATTAGCCGACTGCTAATCTTTAGTTAACTGACCGTTAACTTTACACATCGGAAACACAGATCTCCCTTAATGACCGACCATCATCAAGACTACCCTATACCGACTGCATGAATTTACAACCTTGCCAACCGCAAGCTTTACATCAACAAGGGGAACCGACCGCTCAACCCAAGTGATAACAACATAATTCGAGTAGCCGACCGCTATACCTCAGGGACCCTTAACCACGATCAATTTTTAAACATATTACAGTGCACTTTATCATATGGCATGCCAACTATAGCCGAATGTTTTCTCACCTTGTCACATAGCCAATATATCATTTACAAAGCCATTTGCTCACTGTTTTACAATGCATTGCACAAAATCCCTACACATGCAAATAACAATGCCATAGCAATATCACATTCTCGAACGGAATAAAAACCAATGCTCACTAGCATTTAATATACTTTTAAACCACTGTTTATGTACTTAAAAGTCATGCATTTACAGTAAGTAAAACCAACCATGTTTACGACTAAAACATGAATCACACATGCTCATATCTGAACCGATATTTAAGAGCAAAGGAGGGAAACTTACTTCCAAGCTTAGGTAAGTGTTTCAAACTTAACCTAAACTTCCAAAACCACTTTCAAACCTTTGAAAGACTTTTAAGATCGTTTTCACTCCCTGATTTCACTTCGCCTTGCTTGCTAAAACGAACCAAGCTCCTGGCAAGCCTCAAACCACCTCAAGATGCTACGCCTTGATTATCCCCTATTTCAAACCATAGGAAGCATGCATTAAAATGCATCTAACTCTCTATTTCAAACCAAAATCCCGCAGCTCTCAAGATGCCAACTCAAAACTCATCTGAAACTTACTGAAATCAACCTCAAACACTTCTCAAACTTAACCCAGCCATAATATAACGATTCAAAACATCAAACTTCATCAAATAACATCTAAAAACCCTTTTACAACATCCTTTTACTTCCAGCAAAGATTAAACTCCAAAAACAACCAAAAAACCCTTAAATAACAACCTAATAATTAGAGATTCAACTAATTTTGGGATTCCATTGTTAAAAACAACTTATCCACATTATAATACATCCAAAACAAGATAGAAATCAATACTCAACACTGGAAAAATAGATCCTATTCAAAAATCACGAGATTTTATCAAATAAACCTCAATTAAGCAAAATCCCATAATTAATTACTTAAAACCTATTAGAAAACTTATGTAAAGAGTCAAGAACATGGGAATTTCAGTAAAGAACCTTTCATTAGAGGAGAAGAACGAAACTTACCTCCAATGAGTGAGTTTCCCCTAAATTGGATGTTTTCCTCTTCAAAAACAATAAGATTCAATAAGATTTTTGAGAAAACAAGTTAAAGAATCATTTAGCAAATTAAAGAATTAAGAAGCAAGATCATTACATTGAATCTCTGATAGGAAAAAAGTGTTTGGATGAGAGTATTTTTAGAGAAAATATGAGAGAAAGTAAGTTACGTCAAATTGTGATTTGGGAAAAGAACTACCTTTTAACTAAATCCTTTTTAATTTCTCTTAATTAAAACCCTTTTAAAAATAATACAATTAAAAGAAAACTCAGATTAGACCAAATGGTAAAATAGCTTCTTAAAGATTCAAAGTTTTGACTCTTTACAAAACAGTCACCTTTAAAAATAGTTTTCAAAAATTGCATTTTGGTCACTAGCCAAAATGTCACCCTTCCAAAGCTCATTTTCCAAAATTTCTTTCACCAATATTTTTAATATATTAAAACATGATTTTTAAACATTTTTCCATATTTTTATATTTCAGAAAAATATTTGCTCCCGAATCCTACTTGAATCTCTAACTTAGTCCACCAGGCCGTCTAACTAGCCTTAAAACTGCTAGGCCAAAACCTGGGGCGTTTCAACTCTCCCCTCTTAAGAAATTTTGTCCACGAAATTTACCTAGAGGAAAAAGATGCAAAAATTGCTCCAACATATCCGCCTTGCTTTCCAAAGTAGCTTCCTCGACACCTCGATGTCGCCACAAGACCTTAACTAGTTCTATCATTTTGCCATGAAGAACCTTGCTGCTGGAATCAATGATTTCCACCAGCTCCTCATCAAAGGATAAATATGGTCTCAACTCAATATGCTCCACCGGCATAACATGCGAAGGATCCGACCGATACCTCGTAACATAGATACATGGAACACATCATGTATTTTCTCAAGCTCAAGAGGCAACCTCAACCAATAAGCCACAGGACCAACATGCTCCACGATCTCATATGGTCCAATAAACCTCGAACTAAGCTTACCTTACGTCTGAACTGCATCACCTTCTTTCACGCTAACACTTTCAAGAATACACTATCACCCAACGCATACTCAATTTCCCTACAGTTCAAATCTGCGTAAGATTTTTGCTAATCCGCAACCACTTTCAAGCGTTCACACACAAGCTTAACTTTCTCATCCGTGTCTTTCAACATATGTGGCAAGGAAACATGCTTTTCCCCTACCTTAGCCCAGCCAAATAATGCCTCATACACTGCCATCTGAATACTCTCTTAATAGTTGTTATTATAATCAAATTCAACCAAAGGTAAATGCTTCTACCAGGTTCCTTGGAACTCAATAATACAACACCTCAACATAACTTCCAAGACTTGGATAACACGCTCAGATTGTCCATCCGTCTCAGGATGATACGCGGTATTGAAACTCAACCTCGAACCCAAAGCCTAATGTAAACATCTCCAAAACCTTACTATGAACCTTGGATCTCTATCCGAAACAATAGACTTTGGTACCCCGTGCAGACGCACAATCTCAGCTACATACAAATCCATAAAGCTTGTCCAAGGTATACGTAGTATGCACTGGCACAAAATTTACACACTTTGTAAACTGATCAACAATCACCCAAATGGAATCCTTTTTAGCCGGTGTCAACGGCAACCCTGTAACACCTTTTACCTGTATCCATCACTAAATACGAGCTAGAGATGTCACATGACACTTGTACAATAGTTCTTATTTCAAAAATCGGTAAAATTTTGTTTCTTTAAAATATAAACAATTAACTCTTTAAATAAAATAACATTTAATCGCATAAAATTTAAACTTAATATTTCTAAGTTAAATTCGAACCTAGATTCAAGCAGCAACTAGGCAATTTACTTCTAATTCACATAATTAATAGAACTGTCTAAATTAAAAATCATTTGGATATCAAATAAAATACGATTAAATTATCTCTTTACTAAACATATTCATATCACAGCAGCTCAAAACATTTATAAATTTACATGCCAACTAATAATATCAAAAGTAACATCGAAGATGTCATACTGATAGTGATGTTTCGCTTTCAAAATAGATGATGTCTTCTGCTGCTGCTCCTTACGCTCTTTTACCTACGCGTGAAACATTCACATGCTAAGTATACACTTAGTGAGGAAACATAAAATAATTTTAAACATTTCACTATAAAAAAATGACATAAACAAACAAAATACAATATATATATCATATAGGATTATGAAATCATAAAAACTGACTTGACAAAGTCGTTCCACTATTATGTAGCCTGTAAAATCTCAAAATTTATATATATGTGAAAAAAGTATTACAACAAAGCAATTCCTTGCACTTTCACTCTTAATTGAATTATAGCCCAATGTAAAGTAAATGAGAATGCATGTTATGCGAGTCACTGTTGAGTATGCACATGTGCGGCATCAACTAATTTGTTGTGCCAAAATAAAACAATATATCACTATTGTACACTTATATAATATCATTGTATCACTAGGTCATTATTGTAGAACACAGCATCACTGTATCACTAGATCATAGTTGTAGAACACAACGTCACTGTATCACTATATCACTATACTCCACCTCATTGGCATGCCAAAATATACCAAGAATCTCAATAATCATACAATGGGCTTTTTAACATTCACTAAAAATATCGATAAATATTTGCATATCACAATGTCAGGTAAAAGTGCTTAGGGCAGTTCATGCCCAAAATCATTCATAATTCATTTCAAAACCATTGTAAATATATCATATACGATTCAACACTCGAGATAGACTCGTCGCAAGTCTTTCTCATATCATAATAAAATAAGTAAGAATGCACTCACTTGTTGCCTCACTAGTAAACTGTACGATTACTTTCAACTTTACTCTTGTACTTTTTCTTTATCCACAGCCTTGTTTGTATCTCAATTTTGATCCTAATACGATCTACACAACATTTAACAACAAACATACGATTCAAAGTATATGTTAATATTATACTGACATTGATACTTATTAGGAATAATATTCCTAAAAATTATTTTAATACCAACTTCATTTTACAATATCAATGTTACTTTAAAACTTTCAAATCTTTCAAAATGGTCCCTTGCCACTAACTTCAACTTCAAATCAACTTTCCACTTTAATCACATATTTCCCCAACTTTACAATTTAGTCCTCAACACTTTACAAACTTCCATATTAGTCCAATTAACATTCTAAAACATCCAAAATCATCCTTACACCATTTCTATCCTTAGGAAAATTTTTCCATAATTTTCCCCAATTTTCCCCTATATGCCGAATTTGAAAGGTCACCTTGACCAAATTTCCCAACTTGATTCAAGCATGAATTTAACCTCAAAACATTATATTCAAGCTTCTAACATCATTCCCAATTCAAATAAAAATTTTGCAAGAGTTTCCCCTAATTTTTCAATTTTCCCAAAAATTTATACAACACAATTCATGAAATTCTTCACTAGTTCAAGCATTAAACATCATCACAACCTCATATTCGATCAATTTAATCTATAAAACCTAAAATCATAATTTGCTCTTCATAAACCCTAATCTCCAATCTCAATATACAAGCAAGGAAACTAAGCAAAAATTATACCAAATGAAAGAGAATTTGATGGACATTAATTCTCTATTTCACGTTTCAACCCAAAAACTAATCAAATCAAGCCAAAATTTGAATCAAAAATTTTTCTTACCTTGTCTAGGGTGTTTCGGCCAAGAGGAAAGAAGATAACCAAAATTCTAGCTTTTTCTTCAATGAATTTACAAGACAAATGGCATTTATTTAACCTTTATCTAATATAAAAATCTCCATCAATAGTAAAATGACCATTTTGCCCCTTAATTATATCCAATTAGGTGTTGACACCTATTAATTTCACTTTTCCATAATCATCTTTAATTAAAAAGTATGGGCAAAATGACTATAATGCCATTAATGAATCCATGTATTTGCAAAAATGCCATTTGTGCACTATATTAAAACACTGCATCCAATCGAATCCAAATCGATCAAAAACGATTCCAAAATGAAATGCCTTGTTCTTTAGGTCCTCTTACAACTCCCTTCAAAATTTGATCACATTCTGAGCTCATACGATTACCTGAATTCCATTTAACCTTTAACAGTAATTTCCCAATAATAGAAACAATTCTCCTCCTTAAGAAAATTTGTCCTCAAATTTTTAGAACGTACCTGATTTGAACAGATGAGGAAACCGTTCTTTCATATCTTTCTCTCTTTCCCATGTTGCTTCCTCCAGTTTGTGATTTCGCCAAAGAACATTAACAAGTGGAATTGTCTTGTTCCTTAGTTCCTTGGCATCACGTACTAAGATTCTGATCGGTTCCCCTTCATATGACAAATCTGGTTGAATCTCTATTTCCTCTGAAGTAATGATGTGGGAATGATCGGATCGATACTTTCTGAGCATAGATACATGGAATACATTATGAATCTTATCCATTTTCGGAGGTAAAGCAAGTTGGTAAGCTACCGGACCAACTCTTTTTACAATCTCATATGGTACAATAAATCTTGGACTCAACTTTCCTTTTCGTCCAAAGCGCAGTATTTTCTTCTAGGGTGATACTTTAAGAAACACTTTATCACCCACTTGAAATTCAATTACTTTTCTCTTTCAATCTGCATATGATTTTTACTGATCGGCGGCTATCTTAAGATTATCTTGTATAATCCTTACCTTGTCTTTGGCTTCTCTAATAAGAACATGACCAACTATGTCTCGATCTTTTAACTCGTGCCAATTCGAAGGAGCCCTGCACTTTCTTCCATATAAGGCTTCATAAGGTTCCATCTTGATACTTGCTTGATAGATATTGTTATAAGTAAATTCAGCTAATGGCAAATACTTCTCCCAAGATCCTTTAAATTCAATCACACATGCTCTTAACATATCTTCCAAAATTTGAATGGTTCGCTCTGATTGATCATCTGTTTGAGGATGAAAGGCTGTGCTAAAATTAAGTCGAGTACCCAGAGATTTATGTAAAGACTTCCAAAATATGGAAGTAAACTTTGAATCTCTATCAGAGACAATCGAGACTGGTACTCCATGAAGTCGAACTATTTCTTTAATATATAACTTAGCATATTTATTCATAGAGTAATATATCTGTACCAGGATGAAGTGCGCCGATTTAGTCAATCTATCAACAATTACCCAAATTGAATCTTTTTGCTTAGAGTCAAAGGTAGCTTTAATACAAAATCCATGGTTACTCTTTCCCATTTCCATTGAAGAACGAAAATTGGTTGCAATAAACCAGAAGGCACCTGATGCTCTACTTTTATTTGTTGACATGTCAGGCATTTCGAAATAAACTCAGTTATAGCTCTTTTCATTCCTGGCCACCAATATCGACTCTTTAGATCTTGATACATCTTGTTTCCACCTGGATGAATGGTCAAAGGACTATAATATGCCTCAAAGAGAAGTTCTTTCTTTAATTCTTCATCTTCAGGAATAACAATTCTTCCTCAGTAATACAAACATCCATCAGACTTAATTTCAAAATCTTTGGTCTCACCATTTTCAACTTGTTTAAATCTTGACAAACATTTCATATCTCTTTTCTGAAGCTCCTTTATCTTATCTACTAAAGTAGGTCTTATTCTTAATTCAGCAATCAAAGGACCATTTTATTTTAAATCTAGCCTCGCATTTAGAGTTCTCAAGGCAGCAAAGGTCTTTCTACTGAGGGCATCAGCTACCACGTTCGCTTTTCCTGGATGGTAGTCAATAACCATATCATAATCCTTTAGGAGCTCGATTCACCTTCTCTGCCTCAAATTTAACTTTTTTTGAGTTAGCAGATACTTTGAACTTTTATGATCTATATAGACATAGCATCATTCTCCGTATAGATAATGACGCCATATCTTTAAAGAAAATACAACCCCTGCCAACTCTAAATCATGGGTAGGATAGTTCCTCTCATGCGTCTTAAGTTGTCTAGAAGCATAAGCCACTACCTTTCCTTTTTGAATGAGTACACATCCCAATCCTTTAGAAGAAGCATCACTATACACTACAAAATCCTTACCCGATTTTGACTGCACCAATACTGGAGCTTCAGTTAAAATCCTCTTTAATGTTTCAAAGCTTTCTTGACACTTATCCGTCCAAATGAATGGCACATCCTTTCTTAATAGCTTGGTTAACGGAGAGGCAATCATCGAGAAATTCTTTACAAATCTTCGATAATAACCAGCCAGTCCCAAGAATCTTCGAACCTCAAAAATATTCTTTGGAGTTTTCCATTCAACTATAACTTGTATTTTCTTGGGATCTACTCTTATCCCCTCCGCTGAAACCACATGGCCAAGAAAAGTAACTTCTGAACCAAAATTCACATTTTGATAACTTAGTATATACTTTCTTTTCTCAAAGGATCTGAAGAACAACACGAAGATGAGCATCATGTTCCTCTTTTGTCTTTGAATATACTAAAATGTCATCAATAAATACCACCACAAATCGATCCAAATATGGCTAAAATATTTGGTTCATCAGATCCATGAATGTTGCAGGAGCATTAGTTAATCCGAACGGCATCACTACAAACTCATAGTGTCCATACCGAGTTTGAGAATCCGTCTTTGAAATATCTTCTTCCTGAATCTTCAATTGATGATATCCAGATCGAAGATCAATTTTGGAAAACATAGCTACACCCTTTAGTTGATCAAAAAGATCATCAATCCTTGGAAGAGGATACTTATTCTTCACGATCACCTTATTTAACTGGCGGTAATCTATGCATAATTGCATAGATCCATCTTTCTTTCTCACAAATAACACTGGTGTGCCCCAAGGTGACACACTTGGCCTTATAAATCCCCGATCTAACAATTCTTGCAATTGCGCTTTTAACTCTCGAAGCTCAGTCGGAGCCATTCTATATGGAGCCATTGATATAGGTACAGTACTAGGTAGCACTTCTATTTTAAATTCTACTTCTCGATCTGGAGGTAATCCTGGTAACTCATCCGAAAAAACATCTGGGTATTCTCAAACAGTAGGAATATCTTCTAAATTAACTCCAGAAGTTTGAGTGTCCACTACATTAGCTAGAAAAGCTTGACAGCCTTCTAATAGCAACTTCTTTGCAGAAACGACTGAAATTACATAAGATAGAGGATTCATCCTTTCACTAACTACCATTACCTCAGTACCTTTCGAATCCCTCAATATTAGTCATTTCAGACGACAATCCACAATGGCATGATAAAAAGATAACCAATCCATTCCTAAATTATCTCAAATTCTTCGAAAGGTAGCTCCATTAAATTTGTTGGAAACTTTGTTCCCTGTATCTTTATCGGACAATTCCTACATATCTAATTCACTCTCACACTCTGACCCAATGGATTTATCACTAATATATCACTAGAGATTGACTCTAAGGGAATATTTCTTTCTTCAATCAACTTAGTGCTAATGTACGAATGTGTAGAACCAGGATCAATTAAAACCAATACAAGCTTATCAAAAAGATAGAATGTACCTGCAATGATTTCTGGATCACACGATCCTTATCTGTCCTTATATTAAAAACTCAGGCTGGTGCATGCATTTCTGGCTGTGAAGCAGACTCAGAGGATTTTCCAGATCTGCCTCTTCTTCCTTTACCTCTCTATGGCATCACTGCAGATTTCTCTGTCTGTACAGATCTCTCTCCAAATATCAGAGGGCAGTCTTTCACAAAATGACCAACTTTTCCACATTTAAAACATGCTCATGTCATCATCCAACATACGCTTGGGTGATGTTTGCCACAAACATCACACAGCTGAGATCTAAACTGGGATTATGAACCAGCACCAGAATTAGCTATTTGTGCTTGTCTATATCCTCCAACATTGACTCACTTACGAGTGAATGCAGCGGATCCAGACTTATTCCTATTCCAATAATCAGAACCTTTATTCCTCTTAGATGAAAAATAAGCTGAAGATGTTCCTGGTCTCTTTATTGATCGCAAGGTCTGCTCTGTCATATCCTCTGAATGGATGCGTTCCATCACCTTGGCTCGATTCACCACCTCTTGAAAAGTAGGCAGATTCAATGCCACCAATAATTCTTTTGGTATCTTATTCAAACTTTCAATGAACCAGTCACATCGATCTTTTTTAGTAGGAATCAATTCTGCTCCAAACCGGCTCAACTTATTAAATTCACACTCATACTCATAGATGGTAAGGTTTCCTTGCCTCAAGCTGAGGAATTGTTACTTCATCTCCCGGATAAATTGATCTCCAATATATTTGTTCTTGAATTCCTCTAAGAAGAATTGCCAAGTAACCCGCTCGTGAGGAATGTGCATCGTAGCATTGGTCCACCAAAATCTAGCTTGACCTCGAAGTAATGAGTCAGCTTCATCCAATTTATCAGTCTCTGAGTAGTGAAATCCCTCTACCATGATCTTTAAATCATTTAGCCACATATCGGCAACCACGGGACCTTAATTTGCTTCTCCTTTAAATTTATGTGCTCCTAAACTCTTTAATTCTTTGGAAATTGACATTCGAGAAGCAGGGGGAGCTGGTGGCTGAAAACATTTCAGAACCGATTCCAAAGCCTGAAGGAAAGTCCCATGTTCTTGCACAGGCATTCCCTGCTGTGCTGGTGCTCTTCCCTATTCTGATTGAGCTTAAGGGTTATTATTAACCTCATTATCTCCACTGCCGGCTTCTTTCAAAACCTTATGTTCCGTAGCTCGTCTAGAACTTCCTGATTCAGACATCTATAACCACATAACTACTACATTAGTAAGGAGCGACATTCATCAATTATATAAACATCATATCAGTAATATTGATATTCTAGTGGCATGTACACACTTTTCAACCAAAACAACTTCCATTTAGGCCGAGAACCGACTAAACCTATAGCTCTGATACCAATAAATATAACACCCCTTGCCCGTATCCATCACTGAATAAGAGTTAGAGATGTCACATGACACTTGTACAATAGTTCTTATTTCAAAAATCGGTAAAATTTTATTTCTTTAAAATATAAACAATTAACTCTTTCACTAAAATAACATTTAATCGCGTAAAATTTAAACTTAATATTTCTAAGTTAAATTCGAACCTAGTTTCAAGCAACAACTAGGCAGTTTACTTCTAATTCACATAATTAATAGAATTGCCTAAAAGCTGCCTAAATTAAAAATCATTTGGATATCAAATAAAATACGATTAAATTATCTCTTTACTAAACATATTCATATCATAGTAGCTCAAAACATTTATAAATTTACATGCCAACTAATAATATCAAAAGTAACATCGAAAATGCCATACTGTAGTGATGTTTCGCTTTCAAAATAGATTATGTCTTATGTTGTTTCTCCTTACTCCTTACGCTCTTTTACCTACGTGTGAAACATTCACGCGCTAAGTATACACTTGGTGAGGCAACCTAAAATAATTTTAAACATTTCACTATAAAGAAATAACATAAACAAAAAAATACAATATATATATATCATATAGGATTATGAAATCGTAAAAACATACTTGTCAAAGTGTTCCACTATTATGTAGCCTATAAAATCTCAAAATTTATATATATGTAGAACAAGTATTACACCAAAGCAATTCCTTGCACTTTCACTCTTAATTAAATTATAGCCCAATGTAAAGTAAATGAGAATGCATGGTGTGTGAGTCACTGCTGAGTATGCACTGTGCGACATCAACTAATTTGTTGTGCCAAAATAAAACACTATATCACTAATATCATTGTTGTACACTTATACAACATCACTGTTTCACTAGGTCATTGTTGCAGAACACAGCATCACTTATCACTAGATCATAGTTGTAGAACATAACGTCACTGTATCACTATATCACTATACTCCACCTCATTGGAATGCAAAATTATACCAAGAATCTCAATAATCATACAATGGGATTTTTAACATTCACTAAAAATATCGATAAATATTTGCATATCACAATGTCAAGTAAAAGTGCTTAGGGCAGTTCATACCCAAAATCATTCATAATTCATTTCAAAACCATTGTAAATATATCATATACGATTCAACACTCGAGATAGACTCATCGCAAGTCTTTCTCATATCATAATAAAATAAGTAAGAATGCAATCACTTGTTGCCTCACTAACCTATTGCCTCACTAGTAAATTGTACGATTACTTTTAGCTTTACACTTGTACTTTTACTTTATCCATAGCCTTGCTTGTATCTCGATTTTGATCCCAATTACGATCTACACAACATTTAACAACACACATACGATTCAAAGTATATGTTAGTATTATACTAACATTGATACATATTAGGAATAATATTCCTAAAAATTCTTTTAATACCAACTTCGTTTTACAATATCAATGTTACTTCAAATCTTTCAAATCTTTCAAAATGGTCCACTGCCACTAACTTCAACTTCAAATCAACTTTCCACTTTAATCACATATTTCCCCAACTTTACAATTTAGTCCTTAACACTTTACAAACTTCCATATTAGTCCAATTAGCATTCTAAAACATCCAAAATCATCCTTACACCATTTCTTTCCTTAGGAAAAATTTTCCATAATTTTCCCCAATTTTCCCCTATATGCCGAATTTGAAAGGTCACCTTGACCAAATTTCCCAACTTGATTCAAGCATGAATTTAACCTCCAAACATTATATTCAAGCTTCTAACATCATTTCCAATTCAAATAAAAATTTTGCAAGAGTTTCCCCTAATTTTTCAATTTTCCCAAAAATTTCCTACAACACAATTCATGAAATTCTTCACTAGTTCAAGCATTAAACATCATCACAACCTCATATTCGATCAATTTAATCCATAAAACCTAAAATCCTAACTTTCTCTTCATAAACCCTAATCTCTAATCTCAACATAGAAGCATGGAAACTAAGCAAAAATTATACCAAATGAAAGAGAATTTGGTGGAGATTAATTCTCTATTTCATGTTTCAACCCAAAAACTAATCAAATCAAGCCAAAATTTGAATCAAAATTTTTTCTTACCTTGTCTTGGGTGTTTCAGCCAAGAGGAAAGAAGATGAGAAACATTCTAGCTTTTTCTTCAATTAATTTACAAGACAAATGGCATTTATTTAACCTTTATCTAATATAAAAATCTCCATCAATAGTAAAATAACCATTTTCCCCTTAATTATATCAAATTAGGTGTTGACACCTATTAATTTCACTTTTCCATAATCATCTTTAATTAAAAAGTATGGGCAAAATGACTATAATGCCATTAAAGAATCCATGTATTTGCAAAAATGCCATTTGTGCACTATATTAAAATACTGCATCCAATCGAATCCAAATCGATCAAAAACGATTCCAAAATGAAATGTCCTGCTCTTCAAGTCCTCTTACAATTCGCTTCAAAATTTCATCACATTCTGAGTTTATACGATTACCTGAATTCCATTTAAACTTTAATTGTAATTTCCCAATAATAGAAACATCGGATCGAACCAACAATTTTATATTCTATTCACACCCTTATGTAATCTATTTATTTATAGAATAAAAATAATTATAGGGAAAATTACCATGTTGGTCCTTAAACTTTCTCAACTTTTCACTTTGGTCACCAAACTTTAACATTTTACATTTTAGTCACTGAACTAAAATCACCAACTTTTAGTTCTTTTCAAATTAGTCACTAACCAATTATTTGGGTATTACAAACCCTGTCATGAAGTCCATGGTGATTCTCTCCCATTTCCATTTCAGAATTCTCAACGGTTGCAACAACCTGGATAGAAACTAATGTTCAGCCTTAACCGCTGACACACCATACACTTAAACATAAACTCCGCGACATCCTTTTTCAAACCAACCCAATAGTACCTTTCCATCAAATCATGATGCATCTTGGTACTATCCGGATGCATTGCAAAAGGACTAGAATGTGCCTCCGTCAAAATAGTGTGCCAAAGCTCCCGGACTTTCGACACCACTATTCGGCTCTTAAAGCACAAAACTCCATCATCATCAAAATGAAAATCCGTTGGATTACCACCCGCTATGTCCTTAACATGAGGAACCAAAGAATCATCAAACAGTTGTTTAGCCTTAATCATCTGTGACAACGTAGGCTTAACTTGCAATTCAGCCAACAACCCACCTTTCCGGGTCACACTCAACCTCGCAAACATCGCTCTAAGCTCAACCGCAACCTTACGACTCAATGCATCTGCGATAACATTGGTCTTTCTAGGATGATACTCAATTGTCAAGTCGTAATCCTTAAGCAACTCCAACCACCTTCGTTTTCTAAGGTTCAAATCCTTCTGAGACATCAAAAATTTCAAACTCTTGTGATCCGTAAATACCAGACACTTTTCACCATAAAGGTAGTATCACCAAATCTTCAAGGCAAACACAATAGCTGCAAGCTCCAAATCATGAGTTGGATAATTGCGCTAATGAACCTTCAATTGCCTCGACGCATAGGCCGCAACCTTTCCATCCTACATCAGCACACAACCCAAGCCAACATACGGTGAATCACTATAAACCAAAAACTCCTTTCCTGACTCAGGTTGAATCAACACAGGAGCATGTGTTAAAACTTCCTTCAACTTCTCAAAACTGTGTTGTTGCTTCTCCGTCCACACAAAAGAAACACTCTTCTGCAGCAACTTTGTCAATGGAGCTGCGATAGTAGAAAACCCCTCGACAAAACGGCGATAATAACCAGCCAACCCAAGAAAACTACGCACCTCCGATACGGTCTTAAGTTGTTTCCAATTTAGAATAGCCTCAATTTTCTATGGATCAACACAAATACCCTCCACTTATACCACATGTCCAAGAAACATCACCTCCTTGAGCCAAAACTCGTACTTGCACAACTTGGCATACAACTGGTTATCCTTCAGCACTTGCAACACGATCTGCAAATGCAAATGTAATACCCCAAAATTTACAATACTATTTAAGGGTCATTTAGTACTAAGATAAGGGCTTAAAAGCTAACTTGGTGACTAAAATGACAAAAATGTAAAAGTTAGGATTTCTTTAATTATGGATTCTAGAGAATGAATTTCTGAGAATTAAGAGTACTATGAGATAGAGGATAAGCAAATTAGGGTACTCGCAAAGTTTGTTGGAACGGGAATTCAAGATTAAAGTTTAGTGACCAAAATGATAAGTTTTCAAAACTTGTATGGTACAAGTCGAAATATGAACAGTTAAAGGACCAGAGTTGTAATTTCCCAAAAGTTAGATGTTTTATTTCATAAATAGATAGAGCACCTATTGGTGTGGACCGAATGTGGAATTGCTGGTTTGATCTGATATTTCGAATATTAGGAAATCACAGTCAAAGTTTAAGTGGAATTCGTATACCCGGATCGAACTGAAAAATTATGAAATTTTACCATATAATAGAGAAAGTTTTTATGCAAAACTCTCGAAATGTGAGTTTGGTTATCAGAAGTGGTTTTCTTGGGTCACATTGTTTTAATTGAAGGGATCCACGTCGACCCTAAAAAGATACAATCCATTGTGGAAGGGAAGGTCCCATGTCAGTACTTTAGATTGATAAAAAGGAATCAGTCCAAGTTAATATTATTCATATAGATAGCTGATTAAGAAATATTAAGAGAAATTATATCCGATAAAGATTTCAGGTAATTATCGATATATTTGGACCGAGTCAAAATTTTAAGTTTGATTTTATAAATATGGAATATTTTATTTGATAATATTATTTATTTTTCAGATATGGAAATAAGGAATTTTTAGAATTTATTTGATAGCCCAGTGAAGGGGAAATCGCAGTAGAAGTAGTAAGTGAATATCGGGAAATCGGATCGAATTGAAATTTTAGAGGCTATTCCATAAGTCACGAAAAATTCATAAAATATTATTTTATGAATAAATTACTAATTGGTTGATTGTGATCTAACAAGAATAGTTGGATTTTTACAAAATGGCAAAATTAGTAATTTAAGTGACTAGTTTTGCTAATTTGGTCACAATGGCAATTTTGAAATATTTTGAAAGTACCATGGGCAATATGGTAATTTCCCATGTGAAAACATTACTCTAGTTTGGTTAGAGTTTAATGAATTTGGTTGGAATTAACTGGAATGACAACTTGTAAATTATGATTCAGTTGGAGATTAATTTTGAAATAAGGATTAAATTGAATAAAAAATTCAATTTATCAATACATGTGGCATAAATTAATAAAATATGAACAAACATATGTTCATCTTTTCTCCTTCATTTCGAAAACACCATGGGAGAAAGGGGAAAATTTACAAAATTTTTCCTAGGCAATTTTGAAGGCTCCCGAACAAGGTTCAAGGTATGTTTTTGGTAGAAAGTTGATCTATTTTCACTTCTCTTTCATTTGATAGTAATTTTATCAAGAGTTATGAATATTTTATTATGTTCTTGAAGAGAGTGAAAATAGGGTTCCATGTTCCATGTTTAGAATGAAGCTTGATTTATGGAAATCTAGTGTTGTAGATGTGAAATCAAGCTTAGATTGTGATTAATTTCATGTTTAAGGTTAAAGACCCTAACCCTAGAATTTGGGATTTTATTTAGGGTTTTGAAATTGATGATGAAAAATGAAAGATTGATGATATTAGAAGCTTGATTTTGATCTTAGAATGAAAAATCATCAACTAGTCCTTTAAGTGACCATTTCGGCATACATGAGGAAATTTGGAGAAATATTGTGAAAATTATCCTAGTGATGGATTTGAAGAGATTATGAAATTAGAAGCTTGATTATGCCTTTTGTACTAAAATAAAGTCCTTGAAAAGTTTAGACACCCAATTCGGCTTGAAGGAAGAAATTGGGGTTTTAGGTGTTAATTCTTGGAAATGAAGAATATATGTTGGAAAAAAACTTAATTTGAGCATGTTAGAATGTTGTTTGGATGAAAAATGAGCCTAGAGAAGCTAAGTGACCAACTCGGCCATATGGAAGAATAATGGGAAAATTTTATGAAAATTATGATTATGAGATTTTATGATTCGAATATGTTGTATGAAGTTAGATTTGAAATTTGAATCCAAAGGACTAAATTGACAAGAAAGGAAATGGCAATGGACCATTTCAACAGCCCTGGTTAGTTCAAGGACCAATTCAGTTTGGGTCTAAAAGTAGGGGAAATGTGAGAAAAATTATATCAATGTTGGATTAATTATTCAATACAAGTTTGCAAGTTTATGTGTAAAACTAGTGACTAAAATGTAACTTTGGTAAAAGTTAGTGGATGAAGGGTATTAAATAAAAGTTAGTGAAAATGATGGAATTATTGAATAATTGTGATTCGAGCTTGAATAAATTGTAAAAATGTGCAAAATGGTCACTAGGGACCATAATGAACAATTCGGCATTATTAAAAGAAAAAGTAAAAAAATTTAGAAATATTTTATACTCGGATAATTATACTAGTATAGTATAGTTAGACAATGTTAGATTAGAAAACTAACATGAATATTGTTATGTGTGTTTAAATGGTACTGTGCAGCTAGTAACGAGGCTAAGGGTACCAGATCAAAGAAAAGCAAGGAAAATGTATCGAAAAGCTTAGTGAGGCTAATATTATGCATGGTCCAGGTGAGTGCAGTTTTACTTATTTATTATATATGTTATATGAGTAATTGCATTATATGTATTTATGACATGTTGATATATAGGACAACTTGATATGAACGCATTGGTATAAATAAAAATGTATGATGGCTTATTATGCAAATAGCATGAAATATCAAATGGCATATTGATACAATGATTGTAGCATAATGATTTACTCAAGGTAACTCGAATTTTAGATATTTGGATATGAACTGTCCATTAACGAATTATGGATAACAATATTGAAGGATTGGGTATTAAATATGAAAATATTATATTGTTATGCCTGAGAAATAGTGTGAGAGTCTTTGGTATAATTGGATATCCATAGAGTTATAGCAGCTGCAATCCAGCACTACGGTGCGATCCAGACACTTCGGTGTTGATAACAGACGTTACGGCGTTGCAGTCACTTCGGTGATGTTAGACACTACAGTGCGACTAGCACAAAAAGATGCTATAATGAGGAGCTAAGGGCATTCTCGAGTACGTACTCACCATCAGGCGCTACGGCATTGCAGACACTACGGTGTCGTTATGATAATTTGTATATCATAGGTTCACATGAGAATCCTTGGTATAGTTGGATATCCATAGGGTCTTAGCAGCTGCGTCCTAGCACTACCGTGCGTTTAGTCACTTCAGTGATGTTTAGACACTTTGGTGTTGACTTAGATGCTACGGCATTGTTCAGCCACTTCGGTGTTGTTAGCACAAAAAGTGCAATAATAAGAAGCAAAGAGCGTCCTTGATTATGAGGAGCAAAGAGCGTCCTCGAGTACGTACTCATCTCAGTCGCTTCGACTATGCAGACGTTACGGCGTCATAGACACTATGGTGTCGTGATGACTCGCGTACCTTGGCATCACATGATTTTGTACTTTGGGCTATAAAACTTGAAATGCATTTATGCAGTTAGTTAAGCTAAAAAGCTTATTGTACACAAGACTGGTAAGACGGATCGAATCCTATGATTTGAATATTATATTGGTTTAATGAACTATACATGTAAGGTAGTTCTTTGCATGATAAAATGTTATCAACTGCAATTGGAAATCACTTGCCATTTTGCAAGAACTATATTGCACTGTTATATGATTTGATATATACTTTGGGCCATAAGATTTTACAGTACTGTACATGACTTTATATTATAGAATTATTGCAGTACAAATTTCTTACATGATTATTCCTGCATTAAAGATTAATAATCATTGTTTACATTGTTATGATTATGCCTCACTAAGTTATACTTAGCGTGTGTTTTGTATCACACGTAGGTACATCAGACTAGATAGCAGAGGAGGAGCTGCACATCGTTGGATCAAGTTAGCCTGCATTATCAGTAAGTATCACCACATCCTGGTCTAGTTGGGCATGTATAGATATTAAATAAGTGGATATTTTGTATGATCTAGAAACATGATTTAGTTTGAGGGATTAAGAATATTATAAAAGATGTTGCAAACGATTTTTTTTAACTTAGTTAGTTGTTTATTGCGTAGCGATTTTAAAATCAAGAAGGGTCTAGGCAGCTCACATAGTTTTCACCCTGAATTATATTTTAATTTTAATAACTTCTTAAAGTATATTATAAAACAATTCAGGGTCGAAACTAGGTGACCCTAAATAGATTTGTAATTTAGTAGAACCGAGAAAGGGCCAACCACTGGACTAGCTAGCAAGAATAGTAAAAAAAATTTACAAGTTTGAAAATCAGTGTAAATCAATTAGTAACATCTTTAATGTGTATTCGAATATACATTGAGGGTGTTATAGCCGATCATGCTCCTCCTCAGTACGAGAGTACACGAGTATATCTTCAATAAAAAAACACCACAAACTGATCAAGGTACTCATGAAACACTTTATTCATCATGTCCATGAAAGCCGTCAGGGCATTCATCAAACCAAACGGCATCACAAAAAACTCATAATGCTTGTACCTCGTACGAAACGTCGTCTTATGCACATCCACATCCTTTACCTTCAACTGGTAATACCCCAACCTTAAATCAATCTTCGAAAACACCGCTGCCCCACGAAATTGATCTAACAAGTCATTAATCTGCGACAATGAATACTTGTTCTTCACTGTCAACTTATTCAAATGGCGATAATCAATGCACATACGCATCGATCCATCCTTCTTCTTCACAAAAAGAACCGACGCACCCCAAGGAAAAACACTTGGTCGAATGAACCCATGATCTAACAACTCCTGGAGCTGTGATTTCAACTCCTTCAGTGCCATCCTATACGGAGCAATAGACACCAAAGTTGTACCTCCGTACGTCTCGATACGAAATTCCACCTTCCTATCTGGAGGTAAACCTGGTAACTCTTCAGGAAAAACTGTCGAATAATCACATACAGCCCGAATGTCCTGCACCCAAACACCTTTAGCTTCCGAATTCATAACAATAGCCAAATAAGGTTGGCAACCATCAAACATCATTCTCTCCACTCGAAAAGCTGATACAACATTGGACAAGAATTTCACATTCTCACCAACCACCACAACTTTATAATCATTAGTCAACTTTAGAGAAATCCTTTTGGACTCACAATCCACCACCGCCTTGTGCTCACTTAACCAATCCATACCGAAGATAACGTCAAAACCATGAAATGGCAACTCCATCAAATCCGCAGCAAATTCATGACCTTGCACTGCCAAAGGACAACGCTTATACAACCTTCTAGTTGTAACCGTCTCCCCAAAAGAACTAGTTACTAACATGCCAACATCCAAAATCTCAATAGGAACACTCAGCAATGATGCATGCTAACTTAAAATATATGAATGAGTAGACCCCGAATCAATCAAAGAAAACAATGACAAAGATTGCAAGGTAAAAGTACTATGATCACATCAGTGTCGTTCCCCTCTCACGATGAGCATAGATCCACACCAGCCCATCATTCTCTGGTTGTACAGGAACATCATGAGCCACAACCCTCTGACCATCCTCGCACCTCTAAAACTTACCCATGCCACAACCTCGGCCCCTAGTAGGTACAACAGCCCGAACCGATGCATCACCTACAGCACAAGGACAGTCACGCTTTATGTGACCAGGAGATCCAGATATCCAGCAACTCATGGTATTTCCCCAACACTCACCCGTATGGAATCTACCATAACGCTCACACTCAGTTATAATATGAACACCTTGATTACCATGGCCAACACCGCCACCACGCTTGTGATCCAACTTATGCCTCTTATCACGAAACCTTCTACTCTACTTCCCGAAATTACCAAAATTAGCCCCACGCTTGTTCGAGCTCATGCCCGAAACTTGTCCTGCTACCCTCAAGGACTGCTCAATATCCTTAGCGCGGTTTACAAGCACATCAGAATTTGTATAGTCTGCAGCCAACAGGTATGTTTTGATATCTTTCACCAACCCATAGCGAAACATGTTGCACCTCTGAAGATCGTCCATAACAAACTCTGAGGCATACTAACTCAAACGGAAAAATTTCACCTCATATTCAGCCACGGACATACCGCCCTGTTTTAAGGCCATAAACTCACGTTTCCTCGCATTCAGATATTGAGGACCAAGATACTTCTTCTT
Organism: Hibiscus mutabilis; assembly: GCA_019671005.1. Lineage (NCBI taxonomy): Eukaryota > Viridiplantae > Streptophyta > Magnoliopsida > Malvales > Malvaceae > Hibiscus > Hibiscus mutabilis. Next base: position 22,337,360 of record CM033739.1, on the reverse strand, counting down.
GAAAGCTCTTCGAAAGAACTCTCAAGTTACATCCACCTCCGGAACATTAGCAATTGTGGTCACCCACCAATGATAAGCATCACCATGCAACAACGACATGGTACACCCTAGCTTGCACTCAACATTACAGTCCATCTAATTTAGAAAACGAATCGTACTCTTTATCCATCCTTCGGCTACCTCAAGACTCAAACCCATAAACTCAACACCTTCCAAACTACGGAGATGCTTTAAGGGTAACCCTAGATTAACTGCCAAAGCAGGTGTCGGTGCCTGCACATGCACTCCAGCCATCGCCGCTTGAAAAGCTCTCGTTATTGCCTAAACTAACAGAGTCAAATCACCAAATAGTGACACTTGATAAGGCTGGGGTCCACCACTAGCCCCAACATCGGTAGGAAGAACTAGCGAAGGAGGTAAAATGTTAGGGGGCTCTTTTTCTCAACATTATTCTGCCCAATTCTAGCATTATCATCCTTTGAACGTGCCTCACATAGAACCATGCTAACAAAAGCATCAAAACACATTAAAGTCAAGCTAACATAAGGCAACGGATCCAAGACCATCTTACAAAACATTTTAAAACCTCAGTAATAGGCAATATGTTACTAATTTATACCCCAACATGATGTAATCCAAACACCGTACATATACACAACCACCGTGCATAACAAACAATAATATAAAATCAAACAACAACATCCCAATCTTTCGTAACCCAGCTCTGATACCAAAAAATGCAACCCCCTCGACCCGGCCCAAACGCCCAACCGAATCGAGTGAGCTACATTAGGTTTGTCGAAGCAAACCAGAGAAAGGTTACGAAAAGTCAGTCTATTTTTTCCTTTTATCTTGTCTAGATGCAAATTATTAATCTTACATGTACATACTCGTAGCAAGTGAATTTTTGAAGAAAACGAATCACAGAAAGGCAACCAATTGCACAACGTTCATTACGATAACTAAAACGTAAATACTTTAAATTATTGAACCAAAATTGAAATTAAGGTTACCAATCCTCAATTAGTCCATTTACACTCCTATGTCTCAAATTTCAGGTTAAAAATATCATCCATACTCATGCAATTGCACCATCAACATTCAGGGACTAAAATGGAAGAAAATAGAACTGCATATCCATGACATTAACCGAATTAACGGCCACACGTATCGATACGCTACCAACCGTATTGATACGGTGCCATAAACCAACAGCCCTCATTTTGATACACTAAGCACCGTACCGGTACGCCTAACTAAAATTAACGACCAGTTTAAAAATACCCAACAACCGTATTGGTACGTCTTATGGGTGTTTCGGTACGCGGGTTTTGATCCAAAGAAAACAATTTCCAGTACCAATGAACCGTACCGATGCATCGTGTCCGTACCGAAATTCTTGGTCTATTTTTACCTAGTTGTACCGATACGGTCCTCAGCGTATCGGTACGCTTGGGCCTATAATGTCAATTTTAGCTGGTTTTCACACAAATCTAGATGCATTTAGGTCCTAGCAACTTGCATACATGCATATAAACATCCAACAATACATTTATCAACACTTGCACCAAGATTTAGCTACCATACAAGCTTAGGCCACTCAAAGGATTAATCTATAGGCATGCTCCTTAAAACACCCCACCAAACACACAAAAATGCTCAAATATACATTTACCAGCACTAACACCATACCAACATCACATTAATACCATACTCAACAGGTTAAGCTCATCAAAGCATGCCATCCAAGAAAAACCTTCTAGATGCATACCTAGGCAACCACATAACATCAACCATAGGTGACGATGCACAACATGCTTAACAACATCAATCAAACTTCGAAATCACAGCATTACACATGCTCAAAACTAGGGGAAAATAGAATTACATATCCCAAAATTCATGGCAAACACATTGCCTTATTAACTGAAAACATAAACTGAGTTCATACTCAAAATTGCTTTGTCTCTTGGATCACTACGACTTTGCCTTTGATGCCCCAAGCCTTAATGCTCTACATCATTAGGAAAAAGAGAGCGTAAGCACACTTGCTTAGTGAGGATGCTCTTAAAACAATGATGCATTATAACTCTTGAAAACCAACACTTGTTTTCAAACCATGCTTACGACCTAAGCAAGTTCCAATGATTTCAATTTAAAACATGCATATTGACCATATTCAAAATGATATATTCCACATGCTTAAATCCAAAAATCATTTTATACAAAACCATGCTTGAATTTGAAAGCATTAATACAAAACCATGCTTAAATCCCAAAGCATTAAAAACATATTCAACATTAGAATTCTCATATATTGGCAATTATAGTGACCCCGGATAGTCGACCACTATCCTTGATTAGCCAATCGCTAATCTTTAGTTAACCAACCGTTAACTTTACACATCGGATGCACAAATCTCCCTTAATGACCGACCATCATCAAGACTACCCCATGCCGATCGCATGACTTTACAACCTTTCCAACCGCAAGCTTTACATCAACATGGGGAACCGACCGCTCAACCCAAGTGATAACAGCATAGTCTGAGTAGCCGACCGCTATACCTCAAGGACCCTTAACCACGATCGATTTTTAAACATATTATAGTGCACTTTATCATATGGCATGCCAACTATATCTGAATGTTTTCTCACCTTGTCACATAGCCAATATATCATTTACAAAACCATTTACTCATTGTTTTACAATGCATTGCACAAAATCCCTACATATGAAAATCACATTGCCATAGCAATATCACATTCCCGACCGAAATAAAAACCAATGCTCACTAGCATTTAATATACTTTTAAACCACTGTATATGTACTTAAAAGTCATGCATTTACAATAAGTAAAACCAACCATGTTTACGATTAAAACATGAATCACACATACTCATATTCGAACTGATATTTAAGAGCAAAAGAGGGAAACTTACTTCCAAGCTTAGGTAAGTTTTTCAAACTTAACCTAAACTTCCAAAACCACTTTCAAACCTTTGAAAAACTTTTAAGACCGTTTTCACTCACCAATTTCACTTTACCTTGCTTGCTAACGCGAACCAAGCTCTCGGCAAGACTCAAACCACCTCAAGATGCTACGCCTTGATTATCCCCTGTTTTGGCCACACAAAACCAGAGGAAACATGCATTAAAATGCATCCAACTCTCTGTTTCAAACCAAAATCCCTCAGCTCTCAAGATGCTCACTCAAAACTCATCCGAAACTTACCGAAATCAACATCAAACACTTCTCAATCTTAACCCAGCCATAATATAACGATTCAAAACATCAAAATTCATCAAATAACATCTAAAATCCCTTTTACAACATCCTTTTACTTCTAACAAAGATTAAACTCCAAAAACAACCCAAAAACCCTTAACTAACAACCTAACAATTAGAGATTCAACAAATTTTGGGATTTCATTGTTAAAAACAACTTATCCACATTATAATACATCCAAAACAAGATTGAAATCAATCCTCAACACTGGAAAAACAGATCTAATTCAAAAATCACAAGATTCCATCAAATAAACCTCAATTAAGCAAAATTTCATAATTAATTACTTAAAACCTATTAGAAAACTTATGTAAAGAGTCAAGAACTTGGGAATTTCAGTAAAGAACCTTTCATTAGAGGAGAAGAATGAAACTTACCTCCAATGAGTGAGTTTCCCCTTAATGGATGGTTTTCCTCTTGAAAAACAATGAGATTCAATAAGATTTTTGAGAAAACAAGTTAAAGCATCATTTAGCATATCAAAGAATTAAGAAACAAGATCATTACCTTGATCTCTGATAGGAAAAAGTGTGTTTGACTAATAGTATTTTGAGAGAAAATATGAGAGAAAGAAAGTTATGTCAAATTGTGATTTGGAAAAATAACTACCTTTTAACTAAATCTTTTTTAATTTTTGTTAATTAAAACCCTTTTAAAAATAATCCAATTAAAATAAAACTCAAATTAGACCAAATGGTAAAATAGCTCCTTAAAGATTCAAAGTTTTGACTCTTTACAAAACAGTCACCTTTAGCCTTAAAACTGCTAGGCCCAAAATCGGGGCGTTACACTTGACAAGCTCCTATAGCCTTCCACTTTTCTAGCTCTTTTGAAGATTCTCCTGCCTTTTTTCTGCATAAGGGAGTTGCAAAACAAATTACAACTTTGCAGGAGGTGAAAGACTAACTAAAACTTACTCTTAAAGCTGGAAAACGGGATCAAATCTTCTCCTAGCTCACTTCAGACAACCCCCCCCCACCAAAACCCATATTTCACCATATCATCATTTTTGATGAATCTTACCTTGTTTTGTAGATCCTTAGATGTAGATTGTACTGCCCTCAACAACAATTTTGAAAATTCTACTCCAAAAGACAAAGATTTGATCTTTAACTTGGTGTTTGGGTGAAGGTAGAAGAAGAGAGATGTGGGAGAGAAAAAGAACAAGGGTGATATCACCCATCTCTTTTTTGCAAGGTTTTTTAATGAAATTCAACCTTCATTTGAATTAGTGGGTTAATTATAACATAACCTCTTTCATCTTTCCCCCATCACTCTTTGGCCATCACCCAAGCCCAACAAGACAACAAGAAACCCATTAAGGCTCTCTTGAGCACCCAATGGCCCAAAACTTTAACCCAACACGCAAGGCCCACAGTTCGGGTGAATTGACCCATAAATTCTGAAATCTGGGTCGTTACAGTGAAGCTATGTGCAAGTTTCTCTCTACGTTTTTAGGGCAAAGAAAAATCTATGAGCTAACCTATCTCTACACCCTAAAAGGTGGAGTGCGGTCTTTAGGCTAGTCTATCTTAATGCATATTGAGAGTGGAAGTGCTCGTAAAATTATTCTTAGAAGCTCTAACTAATTAGCATAATCATTTCTAAGCTTAGAAGTATGGTAGAGGATCTCAACGTCTTTGTTCGTAGTGGAAGCTCAAGTAGCTTAGCCTAAAGGATTTTGTTTTTACGCTACCTAGCAACTATTCGAACTTACAATATTTTGTGGGGGATGTGCAAATATTTTGAGGAAGACAGGTGCTTTAGAGGTGCGGAGGCTGTAATATTCACACAAACTTAAAAAGCTTTCAACTTTTGTTGCTTCTGATTCTGTCGGTGCAGCTGTTGGTAGGTTGCTGGAAACTGGGTTTACAAGTATTGCATATCATCTTGTAGATCATGGAGCTTGACATTGTTTTGCTCATGCATGTAATGGTCTCATCGAGACTTCGTGCGATGGGCACGATGGATGGACTGTTCATGAGGGATATGACATTTTTGGCTGGGAACATCGGGCAGTTGCTCATCGTAGGGCTATTGATTGTTGTGAAAAGATCGCTCACGGGAATCCATCTCAACTGATTTTTTTGGCCAAAAATGTCTCCACGTCCATTTTACCAATTGTTGATGCCTTAAAGATCCAGCACCAAACAAGGGAGGTATAGAGGAAGAACGTAGTGGTTGGAGGCGATTTCAAGTGGTTCACCATGGTTGATTTGGGGAGGAGAGTCACAGACAATATGGTAGTCAGAAGGAGAAGGAGAAGGAGGAGAATAAAGTAAAATAGTGGTATTTCCCCAATTGTCCTCTCTCCTTATGCCGATGCCCCTCATTGTTGATGATGCATGGTATTTATAATGTGCAGTGGACTTTGATCGGTGAAGGTGTCAGGCCTAGAATCAAGATGACTATTAATGGTCTGACAGAGTAGGCTCGGGTGTCGAGCAATAGGTTGAGTTGCTGGTTTAAGTGGATTTGACAACTTTCATGTCAAGGCGCGGTAGTTGAGTATGGAGAATGGAGCTTCGAAAGTTATGGTACCTCACATGCCAAGGAGCGGAGTAGAAACTAAAAGCTCTGAAGGAGCTATAGCGGAGGCTTGCAAATTTCAAAGACTATGAATTTAGAGGTGATCTTTACAGAGACTTCGAATTTTGAGGCATATATCAGGCATAACAAAATTCTATCTAAAATAATCATTACTATTATTTATGTAAATAATATGTTTTTTAAAATATTTATTGTTAAATAAGTAACATGTTAAAATTAGAAAATATTTTTTTAGCCGGTTCAACTATTTGATTTCACTATATGAAATCAAAATATGTTATTTAAATACTAATTACTTACGATAACTAAACAGGAAATTACACGTGTAACATATAATTGGTAAATAAAATCTAATGAAAGAATATAAATAGTAGCAGGTTAAAAAAATAGTATACATCAAATCAATATCTAAATAGTAGCAGGTTAAAAAATAAAAAATAATTTAGCCAGTTCAAAAGTTATTTCAACTCGCGTTTTTATATAAATTATAGATATGTATTATAAATAGATACATATATAAACTATAGATAGACAAAATATACATGCTATTCACGAGTAATTTGTTAGTTTACGGCCACAATCAATATTAACTCTTTTATGAGATAAACAAATATAATCGAACTAACAAACAAGTAACAACTAAATATTTTTTGAAATCAAATTCAAAATTTAAAAAAAAAAACTTCAATTGAAGAAGGAAAAAATATATTTTTTTCCTAACTTGTGTTTTTATATAAATTATAGATATGAATTATAAACAGATACATATACAAATTATAAATAAACAAAATATACAATTCACGAGTAATTTGTTAGTTTACGGCTGCAATCAATTGAAGAAGAAGGAAATTTTTTATTTATTTATTTTTTCAAAAAGAATATTGTTTACTTGTAAACAAAATGAATATTGTTCATCTCCCCACATGATAGAACTGAAAAACACTCCGTCTAAACTGTATGATCTGCCAGCTCCCTCAAGAGTTCCACAACTTCATCGGATGATCCAAGGAGATAGCGCGAATTCGATCTTTCCCTTGCAACAGTGCACGAAAAATAATTGTCAGCCTGAAGATCAAGCACGGAAGGTGACCTCACGTCTTGTTCTGTGACTATACTCGACATTGAACGTGGTCTCCGAAGATGAGCTGTCCTTGATCCCGATGTCCTCAGTGGTGTTACAGGAGAAGCAGAAGATGAAGACGAAGACGGGGTTTCCGAAGGAACCTCCGGCTCGAAATACCTATAAATGTCCTCATCCTGAACCAATTGCACAACGAATGTTTCATCATTTAGTTTTCGAAATACCTATATTTCTTTATATAGGAATATGGCTTCAAAGGGAAGGGAAAGAGCTATTTCGGAACACACCTTAGTGAGAAAGTGACCCATACACAGGACATAATCAATGGGGTCCTTTAGTCCTTTGTCCTGAACTATTTTTCGGAGGATTCGGTCGATTGCAGCACCCTATTATGTATTCATTCAAGCATGTGATATTAGACAACTCGTTATCCTTATTCATTACAAGAAGAGGAGCCGCGAAAACACACCTTTGTAACAGATATGGATCGAACTTCAACAGACCGGCTACCTCGGAGAACATCAAGAGCTGTGTTGGAGATGGGGCCAGTCCAAAGATGCTGCAATAGATCTCTGGCTTGAAGTCTTCCGAACTCGATATCTATCATTTTTAAGTTGTTCAGAAGATCAATTGGTAAACATAAGAAACCAATATGTGCTGAATAGAACTTTACCTGAATACTTATAGTTCCACATGAGTGAAGTTTCTCGGAGCTCGAAATGAGATCGAGGAGTTCTTTCAGTGAAATATTCAAATACATGCTGAAATCATTGAGTGAAAGTCAGAGTAAGTACATCCCTTCATACGGATTACAAGCATCATCCACAACCAACGTTATGTACCTTGACACTATCCGCCCAATCCATATTTATATTTTCAGGCATTGTTGCCATCCAGTCTCCTGACGTAACTCGTAAAAACATCCCGTTTTCAGCTGCCAACCACAAGCTGTAATCGCCGAAATTCTGTAAAGCAAATTACAGGTTCAGAAATTCTATTTTAAAGGGGGAGAAAATGCAATGAGACTTATATTTAGAAAAATAGAAATAAGCATACATCATCCAGGACACTTCTGCCGCTTCCACTGAGGACAATAACCGTTGTCTTTGGATCGTTACATAGCTTTCTCAAAGGTTCTTGTAAATCAGGACGTAACTTGGGCTCCAAGACTTTAATTTGACTGTCCTTCCTCCCAAGGGTATTCACTGGTTCAGTTAACGTTGCATTGAACCCCTGTAACACGGAGGGAAGAACGATTACGTTCAGAAACAGAGAGAAAGGCAAGGCTGTTTTTGGCATCGTCAACTGAAGAAAGGACCAAACATGAAAACTAGAGTACCAGTATGATAAATCGGTTATTGGAACGTGTGAAACGATCAACCGCAACTTCAATCCGAAGTGGTGGTGGAATCTGTGTTTTCCTCAATTGAGCTTCAACAATGGTATCATTAAGTTCACTACACAGAAAAGAGAAAAAATTTATATCCTCTCACATAATACGCACCAAATGTTTTTATCGAAGAAAATACGAGTGCTAAGCTGTATAATAACTACCTTACAAAGGTTGCAGCCCATTCTTGAGATGTGTGTGAAGTCACATGCTTGAAGTTTTGGTGGTGGCGTTTCTCTCTTTCATCAGCTGGCATGTCCAAAGCATGAGCAATTGAAGAAGCAACTTCAGACACATTCCATGGATTAATCAGAATGGCTCCAGCACCAAGAGACTGAGCAGCACCAGCAAACTAGAAAATAGGCAGACATTATTAAGAAAAATTAAGCTTTAAGGTTTACACATTTGGGAAAGACCTGAACAAATCCAATGTAAGTACCTCACTTAGTATAAGGACCCCTTTCTTGGACGCTTGGCAGGCAACGAACTCATAGCTGACAAGGTTCATCCCATCCCTTATAGATGTCACAAGAGCTACATCTGTATAATTTGTCCATAGCCAAAAGATTGGACATGCACAAGACAGATTATCATTTGAAACAAAAATAGTCATTCAAATCGGTGTTATATAACACAAAAGTCGGTACCGGTAATAGCATATAGCGCACATAATGAGTGAAAATCAAGAGAACGGTCCTGTTAAAGAGTAAGGAAAATAGTTTAGAAATCTTCACAAAATCCATCAAGAACCACATACAGATAACTTCAAGAAACGGCCTAAGATTTAGACTAAAGGGTGGCAATGTTTCATATTTACGGGCTAAACACTTGCAGTTAAGTAAAGAAAAGTTTGGAACTTCTCTGTAATCAACTAAATAGGGTACCTAAGGAAGTTAACTAATGATTAACTTGATATATAAACTTCACAGGTTCATTCAGGACATGCAAAAAGTCATACGCATAACTGCTCACACAAAATTGCAACTTATTTCTTATCAAGTATGCTAAAATCTTGCCATGACAAGTGCTTTCTATCTAAGTGATTGTTGATTAATCATATATAGTAACGGATAAAAGATAATAAGGTATAGACAAACCAGATGATGTATCGGTACAGCGGTAAGAGTTCCAAATCTTCCATTAATGCGCCCAACAATCTCATGGACCTGGCTTGAAAGCCTTTGATCTATGATATCAAGAAAGTAAACAAGGTTCATGAAGGAACCTTTGATCATCAGAAGACTAGATGAAATGAAACACTATTCTGGTAAAACTAATGGTGGTAAAAATGGATCAATTATTAAAAGATATCGGATGAAGATAAGATCGGCACTGCATCACTTATTTACATAATGTATGCAACAATGGATTAATACAAAAGTCAGCATGGAGTATTCGTAAGGACATGAATAGAGAGAAGAGGGATGTGTATGAAGGAACATACACTCGGGAACTTCAGTTCTGGTAGGGACAGCAATTTGCAGGAGAACCACCTTATCATGCCAATTGGGATTTTCCTCGAGGAATTTTTCAAATGCCAAAGCCTTCTGTGGTATTCCCTTGATCATGTCAAGTCTATCCACGCCTAAAATGACCTGACCATTTTTAAAAATCAAACAGCTTGAGAGTTTGCTTCCCGTAAATCAAAGAAAAGATATGAAAATGCCCTACCTTTCGACCCACAAACCTCCCTTGCAGTTCTTTAATGAGATCTTGTACTTGAGGGAGTTCTACAGCTTTAATGAATTGATCAGAATCAATCCCTATTGGAAACTGTAATTCAAGATCCCAAGCAACAAAAAAGGTAAAAGACCAAATTGAAGAGTCTTAGAAAATAAATGGAGAAAGAGATAAGTTAAGACATACTGCAGCTACACGAGTCAGCTTTCCTTGATCCTCAACTCCTTCAGGTGTGCCCTCCAGCCCGAGAATACGAGTACAAGCACTAACAAAATGCCTTCCATAGTCATATGTATGGAAGCTGTTAGGTCATAAAAACCCACAATTAAAACCATAACACAGTAATGCCCTTGAGAACTTCAACGTAATATGATTCTGACAGAGAAAGGAAGTGCAAAAAGTGATAGCAGAGTCCATTTTAACAGACATTGCAATTCGAAAAAGAAATTGTGATGTTTACACAGTAATTTACCAGTGCATAAACATTGAAACTAAGCTGAATTCAGATATCCAAGCAAGAAATCTACCCTACTAAAACAATGTCAAAAGAAAAATGATCTTACCCTACTAAATCAGCAGCAAGAACGGACCTCAGCAGCTCTGACCGGGAAGGCAGTGTCCTATGGACTTCAGAAGAAGGAAAGGGAGTATGCAGAAACCAACCGACTTTCATTTTACTGTTCTCTTCTTTCAGATATTTGGGAAGGAACATTAGGTGGTAATCATGGCACCAAACCACATCCCCTTCCTCATATTGTTCTTTAACCGCATTGGCAAACAACCGGTTTGCTTTTTTATACGCATCAAACTGAGATTGGAAACTCCGAGTAGTTGCAAGACGATCTTCTTGCGGAAGTCCAAGATAGTGAAACAGTGGCCACAATATGTTGTTACAATACCCGTTATAATACTGTTGAACAATTTCTTCATCAAGAAATACCGGTACGCACCTCTGCATTAATTAAAGAACAAAGTTAAACTAAATACTAATCTTTCAAGATTATGGAATTGCATGTTTTAACAAGAAGAATAGGACCTTTGCAGCTAAAGCTTCAGTTAATTCCTTTCGTCCTTTTACATCAGAGACGGCTACACCTGCCCAACCAATCCATTTGGTCTCGAATTCCTTCACACCTTCATAAGAAAATCAAAATAAAAACAATAAGAACGAAATTAGGAAATAAAAAAAAAACGAAAAACAAGAATCAATAAGAAAGAGCATTGAATCGATCACTTTACCAAGAAGTGCACTGACTAGGCCTCCTGCACTCACATTAAGAAGCCAAGAACCGTCGTCACCCCTGACCGCAGAAACGGGCAACCTATTAGCAACCACCAAGAGGCGTTGTTTGGAAGCCTGAAACTCTTTCCGCTCACATGCATCGTACGAAGCCCTTGCTTTTGAAGTGGGTTCTGAAGAGTCTTGTTCATCGTTGAACACGCGAGATGAAGTCCCAGAATCGGATGAAAAAGACTCTTGTTGTTGGGTTGATGGTAACTCAACTTCAGCGTCATGCTCTTGGGTTGATGATAACTCGACTTCACCATCATTGGAAGACCTGGTGAATTTCCTTATCTCCCTTTCTCTAAGAAGCCGTTCCAATCTTGTTCTTGGCATGCAGAAAGCCTACGCGAATCAAGAAAACCAATAAGAAATCGAACAGATTGTAAAGGAAAAAGAAAAGGGTTGTTTAAAGTTACCAGATTGTTCTTGTTCTGCAAAATGCACGTCTCTTGAACTTGGGATACAGTCGCCATTGATTTTGGAATGAATTGATGGAGCAAGTTGGCGAAAGAATTAATGCGGATAGTTTGGGGAAGCTTAAATGCTGTGGACTAGAGTAGAAAAGAAATCAATGAAAAAGGAAATGCAAAATCTATGGCCATATAGCAAAGAATCAGAGATATATATAGGGATAGGGATAGGGTTCGTCGTCTTCAGAGTTTGTTATCCATAACCGTTTCCGTTTCTGGCATTGAAAAAGGCCAACTGCAACAGGCCTTTCCTTTCTCCTCTCAGGCCATGCAGCACCACCCCAGGTTTTGCTTATTAATTATATTATGGGTAAAACTTTGATACACAGGCCGTGTAAAATTAATTTTATACAAGCTTGTGTATTTACACTATAAAAGCACAAATCTTAAATTCCTAACCCTAACCCTAAAAAACTAAACCCTGCACTCTAAACCCTAAACCCTAAATTCTAAACCTTAACCTTAAATTCTAAACCTTAAACCCAAACCCTAAACCTTAAACCCTAAACTAAAACCCTAACCCTTAAAACTAAAAGCTACATGTAATCGTCATTCGATTCAAAGAACTCTCCGTTCTAAAACCGTACATGAGATTTTCACCTCATACGGCTCCTCCTTTATGTGCATAATGAGAATAATCCGTGAAATTAAAAAAAAGTCGAAAGATTGTCATTATGAATTGAGCAGGACTAATGCTTTTACCAGAAATCTCTAGTCAACCTTCTTGCAAAAGATCTTTTCTTACCATCAAGCGTGTTCGTATTAGATAAAAAAGTAAACTTCAACAATTTCTTTGTTCTCAACGCTCATCAATTTTCAGGAATTAATCACTTCAAAAATCTTCGCTGGTTATATGGGTATCCAAAGTACGAATAAGATAGATGTTTGTTGTCCCAACTATTTCTCTTAGTTCCGATCCCGATAAAGAAAGAAAATCATTAATAACAAAGTTTTCGTGTTGTTAATTCCTACGTGTAGTGCTTCTTCCTCTATGCCTTGGTACTAGTGTCATGTGTATCAAAGTTTTTTCCTATTATTATTTGGATAAATTTGAATATTCTTTATCCAAGAAAGGAGTCCTGTTACCAGAAAGCAAACTGTATCGATCAACTTTGTCAACCGAATACAATCAAAATTCACACATAGTCAGCAGATGAATTTTTTTTTGGCATAACTGTTTTCTAAGCCCCTGAAAGTTTTGAAACTATTAAAATAAAGTCATAGTCTTTCAGAATTTTTTGGTTTTAGTATTATATTTAAGATCCTGTGAGTTTTGAAATTAATAGAATTAAGTGTTGTTCCTAACTTTTTTTAATGTTTAGGATATGAAATTATTAAAATGAAGCTTAGCCTCAACCCTCTATTTTTTATGGTTATCTTTTTAAAACCGTGTTAGTTTTGAAGATAAACAATTTGGTTCCTGCCATGCCATGCCCCTACTGTTAATATTCATCCCCTGGATATTGAGTTTTTAATACCATATACAATTTGATCTTCTCTAATTGAGTGCCTCGAAATAACTATATGCCATGATCAAGTGTGCAGCATATATGAAGAATTGCAAATGCATGATCAACGTGCTAAATTGAGATTTTTGCATGTGTCACGCCTTAAAAATCAGACTAGTCCTTCAATTTATTAATATAATAAAATTAAAAAAATATATGAGTTCAAATTATTATTAAATTCTAAAATAAACATTAACTTTGGCTTACTGGTAAAAAAATAAGTTAGGAAACGGTTGTGTAGGTTATCAAACAAGTTTTAGTTATAACGAAGTTGAAATGTGGGTCAAACCAAATAAATTTTATAAAAATAATTAAATTACTAAAATTAATTAAATTTCATAGGACGTTGTTTTATTATTATTATTATTATTATTATTATTTAAGACTTATTTTGTACTAAAACTCTGCTTCTTAACACGCTTTTCCTCTACTTCTTAGCACGCTTTTCTGCTTTTTAGTACGCTTTTTGCTCTTTTGCAAACCTTTTCTAGGTTTTTCTCTTTTTTTGTCTAATGGATCTTGTTGTTGATGAATCTCTGGCCGAACTATCCTTGAAAGATGATGAGCATTCTGAGATCTAAATCACATTGTCGCCTGTGTCTGAGGAAATTTCTTTTGAGAACTATTTTGTGGGGCGTTTTCTCACCACGAGTGTCATCCATTTCCAGTCAATGAAGGCGACCCTGGCGAATGTTTGGCGGGCCCTAGGGGGATTACGATCTCTGATCTGGGTGAATCACGTTTCCTTTTTTTGGTTTTATCACGAGGTTGATATGGATCGATTTGAAAATGGCGGTCCATGAAATTTTAATAACCACTTGTTACTTATGCATCGTCTTCTGCCCGGTGAGAAACCGATGTTGATTCCTTTGTTTATGACACACTTTGGGTGCTAGTTCATGGGGTTTCCCATGGATTCATGTCTGAGACAGTTGCTCGACAGATTGGTGATTTCATTGGTTCATTTCTGAAATATGAGACTGTTGTTGTTTCATTGGGTTACAAAGGTATCCTGAGGATTCGAGTCTCTTTTGATACAAGAAAGTCATTGAAGCGCCAGAAAAAGTTAGCAGTACGTGGGGAGAGTCTCAGTATGTTAGGTTTGAATATGAAAAGTTCCTTTTGTTCTGCTTTGGGTGTGGGAAACTGGGTCATGGTGAAGGTCTCTGTCCAGTGAGGTTGACGGTGGATAAATCTAAAATTGTCTTGGGCTGGGATCTTAGCTTGCGTGCCCCATCGAGGAGGGTGGCAGCCGCTCCTCGGAGCCAATGGTTGAGGAAGGAGAGTTTAGTTCAAAATCCAAAATCATCTTCGAAATTTCAACATGAGCAGGATTCCAGGGGTGTTGACCTCAATTTAAATATTTCTTTATCCAAATGAAAAGATAAGATGTCACGTTCTCTTTTCAATTTAAATGACCTTTATCTTGCAGCACATGTTTTAGAGGCTAATAACTCGGGACATGATATTTTGATGACATCTGCTACTGAGAAAAATTAGGGAGATATTATTGAGGTTACTAAACATGCCCGTTTTGTCGCCACTACACCAGGCATTTTTGAAGCGGATTCTTCTGTTGTCAACAAATCATTATTGGCAAAGCCAGATAATAAGGTCAGCCGGGCCCAGTAAAGCTCCTTAGTTGGAAAGTTCAGGGCTTAGAGAAGCCTCGGACGGTTAGACGTCCCTGGCATAGGCTGCAGAACTTAAATCTTTCTGTAATTTTCCTTATTGATACTAAATTATAGAGTAATAAAATGGTTAGTGTTTGTCGTTCTTGTGGTTTTATGAATGGTATTAATGTTAGTACGAATGGTACTTGTAGTGGTCTTTTTATGGGGTGGAAATCGAATATTTCTGCCTTCCTTCGATCTTATTCTGATCGACATATTGATATTTTGTTTGATGATGATTCTAATGGTTGCTCTTGGCGTTGTACTGGTTTTTATGGGACACCTAAGGAACAAAATTGAGCTACTTCTTAAGACTTTCTTCAGCAATTAAATGACTCTCCTAATGTACCTTGGATGGTAATTGGTGGTTTTAATGAACTCCTTTTTCCTCTGAGAAGCAAGGAGGTTCATTACGTATGGAGCAACAAATGGTGGGTTTTCGCAATATTCTTTTTGATTGCTCTTTAGAGGATATTGGTTTCTCGGGGCAGTGGTTTGAAGGTTTGATAACATTTCCAGAACTAACATTCCTACTCACTTGTCTATTTCAAACCTAACTATCCGGAAACATCCACTCACCTAGGTTTGAAGGATCAACACCTAGCCTTCGGTCTTCAAGCTAAAGACTTCCTAGATCTCCTAAGCAAGAGTGTACCACCACTCTATCTACCTACTCACCAAGCATTCCCAGAACGCTTATCTTTCTACAACCCCGAAGGTTTACAAAAACATTCGGCAACCTAACAACACCTTACATCCCTTTTGCTAACCACCAGCTTAAAACCACTTGCCACTACTTACAACCACACGAACATTTCGAAACTGAAACTTCCAAAGCATCATTCTTTCCACCATCCCTGCACATACATTTCCTGGCGTCCATTGGCAACTCACAAACAAGCTTCAACAGCCCTATGATAGCGCATCTTACTGTCAAGCTAACCTCACCACCACCAACAATTTTGCTGACTCCTCTAGCGTCACGCTACCCGAAGCCATAGATATCCCAAATTCTCAGGGAACTCAACAACTCAGTTCAACCATTCTAGAACCATTTCTTTCACACAACTACAAACCATCAAACATCACAACTAGACTAACAACAACAAGCCATTCAACTTTTCTTCCAAACCGAACTACCAGACTCAGATTCCTTATTGCAACATGATTTTCAAAGCGCTTAACACTCTCACATCTCATGTCAACTCTTATCTTCATTAAAGAAGCCTCGTGTCAACTTTATCAAGTCTTTTCTAACCATCAACACCAACAACTATACGGTATACCCCTATCATAGGTTTAACATTCATCTCTTTCCCAAAGTAGCATCAGCAATCACATAACCAACCATAAGCCCCAACTCCCACTGCTCGAAGAGATAACCAAGCTCACAACATCCATGTTCCTGAACAATCAATCCTTTCACAACACCTTATCAAACCCATTATACAACAACTCCGTCAAGTTCTCAGCAACTCCATGGTTCCTAAACCAGCAAGGAACATCAACGGTACATCTTCGTACCACTCCCACTCATCTCAAACTAACTATCTGAGAACCACGTTAAGGATTTCAACATGCATATCAACCAACCTTACATGCTTACCCAAGATGCAGGAATGCATAGAACCAGAATCTACCCAGGAAAACAATAACAAAGATTCTAATATGAAAATACTTTTAATCACAGCGATGTCACTTCATCCCTTGCGATGTGCACACACCCTCGCAGAACTTTTATTCCTAGATTGGTCAAGCATCTCAATCCTCTGACCCTAAATATCATACTGATAAAAACCCTGTTCGTGCCCATGACCTTCCTGGGGTGCCTCACCAAGTGCCAGAGCCCGCGCACCCTTAACCAGCAACGGACAATCACGCCTCAGGTGATCTCTTGAACCACGTCTCCAACAAGTATCAACACAGTCACACCTCACATCGCCTCGCAACCCACAACTCCAACACGCCTTTAGAAATTTCCAACACACTCCAAGATGCATTTTCCCACACTGCGCACAATCAGACATCTTAACAGTGGAACCATGACCAAACTATCCCAACTCAGCTTTGCCCCCAACACGTCTAATTTTTGGTCGATGCCTCTTGTCACGATACCTCTTCTGTCTACCTTTCCCAACCTCGGGTACCACTCCCTTCTGAAAACCAAAGCTCCCAACATGATTAGGTATTCTCTGACTTTGCTCTGAACCTCCAATTCTTATCTCCGACGCCACGGGTGCCAACCCACCGTACTCATCCCTCCTCAACTTCTCCAGGCCCTCCACCGGGGGTCCTGAATATGTTACTCCACCTGGAATAGATACAGGCATACGCATCCCAGCCACAGCTGCTTGGAAAGCTTCAACTATCACCTGCTCTACTGGCGTCAAATCACCATACCCTATCCTAATAGACACGGGTAATACATGCCCCACTCCTTCGGGTGGATTCGGCAAAGGAGGCAGCAACACCTCATGAAGCACAACACCATCCACAACTCCTTACTCCTCATCGACGGTCTTACCCGACCCTAACTCTTTCTTCGATGGCATCTTATAAAAATGTATTTAAGGCATGGTAATTACACTAAAGCAAAAACAATCAGGCCAGCTTTAAGAAAGGATCTAAGATTTTCATTTTAATCCAAAAATTATTTTATAACTATAGTAATAAGGCAATGAGTCCCCAATAATACCCAACATGGCATATATCAAACACCGTACAAGTAAACAATCACCGTGCATAACAAACAACATGAAACATGCATCAACGGCTTACCAATTTTCATAAACACACAAAACAACACACCAACATCATCCCACTTTTTGAAACCTGACTCTGATAGCACCAAATGTAACTCCTTAGCCCGACCTAGCCGAAACTGGACCAAAAGGATCACATTAGGTTTGCTGAAGCAAACCTGAACTAATAACCTAAACAATCCATTTTTTTCGTTTTTATCTTGTCTAAATGTGTTAAATTAATCTCTACACTGTACATGTCTCAGCGAAAACATTACATTAAACCAGACTACAAAACAAGGTCTGACTACCCAACAATTCACATTAGGGTCCAAAACGTGATTATCACAAATTACAGGGCATTAGACATGATTAAGATTACCAACCCTTAGTTAATCCAATTTCATGCTCACATGTTTAATTCTATTCCAAAACAATCACTCAATCTCAAACAATTGCACTCATAACAATCAGGGACTAAATAGCAAGGTTTCCAAACATCGGCAACACTAGATTGCACAAAAACAGCATAGCGTACCGATACAGGCAAGCCCGTACTGATACGGATCAACAGACATAACGGCTTAGCGTACCGATATATTTGTCACCGTACCAATACGGTGTGTTGACCACCCCGTACCGGCACGGATTTGACCTATACCGATCCCCTTTATACTTTCTCAAAATCCAGGAGTCCAGTAACTAAAATGCGTACCGATACGGTACCCCGCGTATCGGTACGATGTGTTAAATTCAAAGGAATCATACCGATACTCAAACCCGTATACCAAAACCAGCACACATTTTTCTTAAGGCGTATCGATACGGTGGCTAGGCGTACCGATACCTTAAGCTTATTTTTGATAACTTTGAGCCTTATATAGACCCCTTATACCGATCTTGAGGTACTCGTACCGGTACGCAGAGGCCTGTAATGACCTCTAGGTCCAATATATGACACTTTGGCTCACTTCAATCAACTTTAACACTTAACTAATCAACCTATAACATCATTAGCATTCTTGAACATCAATAAATCAGCATTTCAAGCAACCCTATTAAGAATAACATATTCATCCACAACATCCAGAGGCATGCTTCCTACTCAACATCCAAAACATAAAAGCATCCATATCTCAAGCACATTAAACCTCCTACAAGACCAAACCATCATATAAAACTTGTACAAACAGGGAGTCTAGCAAACAAACCTTACCTAGTTAAACTGCAAGATTTGACACCCTCGCCTAGTTAAACAGCAAGTATACCGACCTTGCCTAGTTAATCCGCAAGATCACCATCAATTTGGGTTGCCTAGTTAAACTGCAAACCCCAAATAAGGTCCCCAACAGTCCGAGTGGCCTTGTTACACCGCCATACCTCAAGGACCCATGGCCACGATCGATTTTGTTCATATTTTATAGTGCACTTTTAATCCTATGGCATGCCAACTATATCCGATTGCTTTCTTACCTTGTCACATAGCCAATATGTCATTTTCAAAACCATTTACTTACTGTTTTACAATGCATTTCATAAAACACCACATATGCAAATCTCATTGCCAATGCAACAACACCATTCCCATCTAGAATGAAAAAAATGCTCAATAGCATTTAATATACTTCCAAACCCCTGCATATGTACTCAAAATCATGCATTACCGGTATATAAATCATACCATGTTTATCACCAAAACATGAAAACATCATGCTCATATCTAAGCCGATATTCAAGAACAAAATAAGGGAAACTTACTTTCGAGCTTAGGTAAGTGTCTTACACTTACCCTAAACTCCCAACAACCTTTACAAACCTTGTAAAGCATTTAAAACCAGTTTCCACTTACCGATACGCCTCGCCTTCCTTGCCAACGCGAATCAAGCTCCCGGTAAGCCACCAAACAACGTCAAGCTTTGTCACCTTGACTATCCCCCGTTTTCAACATACAAAACTAGAGGATAAATGCATTAAAATGCATTCAACCCATTGCCTAACAGCAATCTCCCGCAACTCCTAAGTTGCACACTCAAACTAGAACATACCGAAATCATCATCAAACATTTCCGAAACCTAACCCAACCATAAAACAACAATTCAAGCCATCAACCAACATCTAATAACATCCAAAAACCCTTTCCTAACCTCATTTTACCTCCAGCAAAGATCAAACTCGATTATCTCCACAATAACTCAAAACTAGCAACCTAAATAATTAGAGATTCAAGAGTTTTGGGACTTTATTGATAAAAACAACTTATCAACATCAAAACACATCCAAAACATATATTAAATCCATCTCAAATACTGGAAATCAGATCCACTTCAAAAATCACCATGTTTCATCAATATTTTCAAAATAACTCAATTTAACATGGATAAAATATTAAAATCACATTGCAACTTATAAATCAAGGATCAAACACTTGGGAATATCAATAAAGAACCATTTAACATAGGAGATCACAGACCTTACCCCTGTTATGTGATTTCTCCCTCAATTGGCTTGGTTAAAGCTAAGAAAATATAAGATTTCAATGAGATTTTGCAAAACAAAGTTAAAGAATCAAATTAGAGTCAATAATCTGAGTGAAAATAGTTTCTTACCTCTGGATTTTGATGAAATTCTGAGTGTTTGGAAGAAAAGAAGTTGAGAGAAAAGGTTTAGGAACAAGTTACATAAATTTCTTTTAAAAGCTAATAACTAACTTTAGATATTTAATCCTTGTTAACACCCTTTTAAAACACATGTTTAAAATGTTTTAATTGAAGAGAGAAATCATCAGCAAACACTTGGTGGATTAGCTCCTTAAGGATTCTAAGGATTTGACCCTTTTGATTTTAGTCACTTTAAAATAGTTTTCAAAAAATCGTATTTTAGTCACTAACCCAGAATGTCATATTTCTGAATTCCTTTACCTAAAATTGATTCCACCTAAAAACAATATATTTTAAAAGATGATTTTAACTATTTTCCCTATTTTTATCTTACCAAAAAATATACGGTCCCAAATCTGACTCGAATCTCTAACCTGGTCCATCAGACCGTCTAATAAACCTCAAAATCGCTAATCCTAAAACTAAGGTGTTACAGATGCCTCTTGCGCCTACCTTTCCTAACCCTGGGTACCACTCCCTTCTAAAAACCAGAGCTCCCAACATGATCAGGTATTCCCTTACTGTGCTCTAAACTTGTAGTTCTCATCTCCGATGCCACGGGTGCCAACCTACAGTGCTCATCCCTCCTCAACTTCTCCAAGCCCTCTACCGGGGGTCCTGAATACGCTACTCCACCTGGCACAGATACAGGCATATGCATCCCAGCCACAACTACTCGAAAAGCTTCAACTATCACTCGTTCTACTGGCGTCAGATCACCATACCCTGTCCCAACACACACAGGTAATACACGCTTCACTCCCTCAGGTAGATTCGGAGGAGGAGGCGGCAACACCTCATCAAGCAAAATACCATCAACAACTTCATGCTCCTCATCGATGGTCTTACCCTGTAATACCCAAAATTCTTACTAAGTTGATTAAGGATCATTTAGTACTAAGATAATTGCTTAAAAGCTATCTTAGTTACTAAAATGACAAAAAATGCAAACATTAGGATTTCTTTGATTATGGGTTATGGAAAAGGAATTTATGAGATTTAAAAGCATCAGATGATAGAGGGCAAGCTAATTAGGGTACTTGCAAAGTTTGGTCACAATCTGAGGAAAATTGGAATGGGAATTGAAGTTTAAAATTTAGTGACCAAAATGATAAGCAGCCAAAACTTGAGTGGAACAAGACTAAATATGAAAAATTGAAGGACTAAAGTTGTAAATTTCCAAAAGTTAGGGGTTTTCATTTCATAAATAGATAGATCACCTAAGGGTGTTGATCGAATGTGGAATTCTGGTTTGAACCGATATTTCAATTGTTGGGAAATCCCAGTCAAAGTTTAAATAGAATTCGGATACCCGGATCGAACCGAAAATTTTTGAGATTTTAATATATGATAAAGGAAAGTTATAAAAGTCCTTTACAAGTGTTGAAAATATTTTTAGTTTGATTCAAGATGAATCCTACATTTTAATTCTGAGTAAATGGTTAAATTACTGGTATATCGGATTGAATGGAAAATTCATAATTTTTTATTTTATGAATATTTTATTAAAGTTGGTTGGATTCTATCTAGATTTAGTTAGAATTTTACAAAATGGCAAATTAGAAAATAAGACCTAGTTGGAGGGTTATTTGGAATTAAGTAATTAAATGGATTTAATATTCATTTAATTAAATACACATGGCATAAAATAAGATAAAAGATGAAGAAAATGTCCATCTTCTTCCTCTTTATTTCGAAATGCAAGAGAGAAAAAGGGGGAAAATACACAAAAAAATTTCCTAGGCATTTTGAAGGTTTCCAAACAAGATTCAAGGTATGTTTTTGATAGAAAATTTATCTATGTTTAATTTTCTTTCATTTGATAGTAATTTTACAAAGAGTTATGAGGATTTGTTCATGTTATTGATGAGAGAGAAAATAGGGTTTCATGTTCCATGTAGAGATTGAAGATTGATTTAAGTAAATCAAGTGTTGTGGAGTTGAAATCAAGCTTAGATTTAGATTAATTTCATGTTTGAAGATATAAACCCTAACCCTAAAATTTGGGATTTTATTTAGGGTTTATGGATTTGTTTGAATTAAGGCTTGATTTAGTTGGAAGTATAGAAATGATATTTACAAGCTTTGATTTGAAATAATTTTATGTCTAGGTGCAAAACCCTTAAATTTTGAAAATTAGGGTTTATGTTAGGGTATGGAATTTTATAACATGATCGAAAGATAAATGATTCTATGTGTTGTTTTGAGGTGATTAGAATGAAAATCCCTAATTAGATTGTAATAGGGACCAAAATGTCAATTTTGTAATGTTTAAGAATTTGATTGTTGAGCTCGTATTTAATGAGTACTGTGTTGAAGAATTAATTTAAGTGATTGGAATTGAAGAGTTTGATATTGTACAAGTTTAATTTTGATGTTGGGATAAAAATAAAGTTTTTGAATGATAGAAGGACCAAAACGGCAAACATGAAGAAGTTTGGAAAATAAAGTGTAAAATATCAAGTAAGTGATTTTTATTCAGTATAAGGGTAAATTTGATCAAAATATGAATTTTGATATCAGATTTGGGAATTAAGATACAGTAGAAACTATCGAATTTGGATCGAATAAAATTGTTAAGCGTGCTTAGACCTGAGTAAAACTAGGATGGGTAATCTCTAGGAAGGTCACATATCTATGTTTTGATCGATAAGTGACTCGGAAAAATTTGGAATAATTCGTATAAATATTTGTTAAAGGGATTTTAAGGAAACATTTTATCCAATAGAGATTTCGGGTAATTATCGATATATTAGATAGAGTCAAAGTTTCGGAGTTTGACTCCATAAATTTGGGAGATTTATTATGACAATATTATTTATTTATGGAATTTATAGATATGAGATTTTTGGATTAGATTTGACAGTTCGATCAATGGAAAAGCGTATTAAGTGATTATCGTTTAATTGGATCGAATAAAAATCATAAAATAAAATTTTATTATTTCTTTAGGAATGGTCAGTTATGAAGGAACCAAAGTTGGGTCAAATTTATTGGAGTGATATTTTTGAAGAAGAATTATAAAAATGAAATTAGTTGAAGGGCAAATTCGTATTTCGGATTAAAATGAATTTAATATTCATTTTAATTAGACAAGTGGCAAAATTAAGTTAATTAGGATAATATTAAGTTATAAATTAAACGAAAATTTTCCCATTTTATTTTGCCTATGCCGTGGAGAAAAAAGGAAGTAGAGAAAGAGGAAATTTTCATTTTCAAGTTAATTTTGAAGATTTAAAGGCTAGATTCAAGTAAATTAAATTAAGGTAAAGTGATCTATGCTTAATTCTCTTCACATTTATGGTAATTTTACATGGAAAGGTTAAGTATAACTTATGTTTTTGAAGATGTAGATTGTGAGATTTATGAATACATGTTGAATATGAAGTTTGATTTGAATAAATAAAATGTTGTAGGCATGAAAAATATTAAGCTTGAATATAGTTTAATTATATGTTCAAGGTTATAAACCTTAACCCCAAGTTTTGAGAATTTGGTTAGGGAATTGAATCAAGGATGAAAATGAATGAATTATGAAACTAGAAGCCTTGATTCAGTGTTAGAATGATTAAATTTCCTTTGTTATGTCAAGTGACCAATTCGACTAGAATTGAAAATATAAGGGAATTATTGTGAAATTTATTCTAACATTAGAGTTGAAATTGGGAAATAAAGGATTGAAATGACAAGAAAATAAATGGTGAAGGACCATTTAAAAAATGGAAGTTGTTTGTAAAGGACCAATTCGGTCAGTACTCTAAATTAAAGGGAAGTTGGTAGAATTTTAGAAATGTTGGATTAGTTGGTTAATGAATGAATTCAACTACTTTTGCAAAGTTAGTGACTAAAGTGTCACTTTAGTAATGTTTGAAGCTTGAAGGGATAAAATCCAAAGTGAACAAGTAGTAATGGAATTGTTCTAATTTGAGCTTGAACAATTGTTTGATGTCCAGAATGGTCACTAAGGACCTTAGGACCAAATCGGCAATCACGTGGAAATAGGGGAAAATTTCAGAAATATTTTATATTCGAATAATTGTGTTTTGTTAATTAAGTTAACAATTTTAGATTTGAATCTATCAAATATTTTATTGTATTTATGTAATTAATGGATTCAAGTTCGAATCAGAGAAAGTTCGAGGTACTATGAAAGAAAGGATCGAACTAGGACTTAGTGTGGCATCATGTTAAGTGGCCAAGGTGAGTGTATTTTTACTTATTTATATATGTGTGTGACATGAGTGAGTGCATTTTTACTTATTTTATATATATGACGTAAGGGAGACTTGTGATAAGTCGACCTTGATATTAATGAAAATGTATGTTGATCAAAGTTATGTAAATGACATGAAATATTTAATGGTATATGTGATACATTGATATGGCATAATGATTTATCTAAGATAAATCGGATTTTAGATTTTTGTTATGAACTGCCCAATATTGAACTATGAATGATAGTATTGATGGATTGGATATTGAATGTGAAAGTATTATATTGTTATGCCCGAGTACTAGTGTTAGAGTCTTTGGTAAAATTGGATATTTATAGAGTCTTAGCAGCTGCATTCCAGCACTACGGTGCATTCCAGACACTTTGGTGTTGACATCAGACGCTACGGCGTTGCAGACACTATGGTGTTGTTTAGACACTTCGGTGTCGACTAGCACAAAAGGTGCGATAATGAGGAGCAAAGGGCGTCCTCAAGTACATACTCACCATCAGACGCTACGGCGTTGTAGACACTACGGTGTCGTTATGATGACTCGTATACCATAGTTTCACATGAAATAATACTTTGGGCTATAATTCATGAAATACTTTTATGCAGGTGGATAGGCCAGTAAGTCTATCGTATTTACTACTGATAAAGTAAGAAAGATATTATGACTTTGGATATATATATATATATACATACAATTATGGTTTATATTGATGCTTTGAACATGGAATGTTGATTACAATGTTGATTTTTCCCAAGTACTATTGTGAAGTCTTTGGTATAGTTGGATATCCATAGAGTCCTAGCAGCTGCATCATAGCACTATGGTGCGAGATAGACTCTTCAGGGTCGAGATAGACTCTACGGAGTTGGTTCAAACACTACGGTGCTACATAGCACAAAGTGTGCGAGTATGAGGAGCAAAAGGCGTCTTCAAGTATGTACTCATCATTAGACGCTACGGCGTTGTAGACACTACAGTGTCAGTTATGATGACTCGTGTACCAAAGTATCACATTACATTGTACTTCGAGATATAATACATGAAATGCATTTATACAGGAAGTTAAGTAAAAAAAACTTAACGTATATTTGATTAATAAAATAAAGGTTTGATGATATGATATAAACTGCAATTGGGACTCGCTTGCTATTATGCAGGAAATATATTGCACTGTTATATGATAGAGGCATGACTTTGATAAGTCTATTTTATAAGATTCTATACATTGAAATGATTCACTTTAAATTATAGTTGCCTCAATAAGTGAATACTTAACGTGTGTTGTTTCACACGTAGGTTATTGGAAACTTACCGGAAGAGGAGGCAAGCATGTTAATCAAGCTGCAAGCTACCAAACACCAGTAAGACATTCTAATTTTATGATATTCTCTAGTGGGAATGTAACAATTTGTTCGTTAGTTGTTTAAAAGGTAAAATTTTAAATGTTGTTTACCGCGTACCGATATTAAATTCAAGAAAGGGCTTAGACAGTGTACCTAGTTTTTACCCTGAATTACATACTTATTTTAATAACTGACTAATATGTTTTATAAATCAATTCAAGGTCAAAACTAGCAATCTGCAAATAGGCTATAGATACTTTGATAGTCGATAAAGGATTATTTTATAAATTAGATTTATGCCAGATGTTTATAAAAAATTTGCAAGACATGAAATTAGTTAAATAATTTAGTAACATCTTCAATGTGTATTTAATCATCAAATATACATTGAGGGTGTTATATACCCGACCCTAACTCTCTCCTTGGTGGCATCTTATGAAAACGTATTTAAGGCATGATAATTACACCAAAACAAAAACAATCGAGCCAGCTTCAAGCAAGGATTCAAGAGTTTCATTTTATTCCAAAAATTATTTCATAACTGCAGTAATAAGGCAATGGGTCCCCAATAATACCCCAACATGGCATATATCAAACACCGTACAAGTAAACAATCTCCGTGCATAGCAAACAGCATAAAACAACCATCAACAGCTTACCTATTTTCATAAACACACAAAATAACACACCAACATCATCCCACTTTTCAAAACCTGGCTTTGATACCACCAAATGTAACCCCTTTAGCCTGGATGTCCCTTAGCTTGCTCGTTGCCTCCAATCTTAGCTTGCTCGTACTTTGCAATTACAAGTCCATTTCATGTTCGTACTTTGCAATTACAAGTCCTTGGATGTCCCTTAGCTTGCTCGTTGCCTCCAATCTTTATTCTCTGTATTGATGGAAAAAGAGAGCATAAGCACACTAGGCTTAGTGAGGAGTGCTCCAAAACAAAACACCATCAATGCATTAAAACCATTTGTAATCTCTTTTTATAAACCACTTTCCAAAACTCTTTTAAAGCATCATTTCGATATCATGCCTTAAAAAAACCATGCACTTAACATTTCCAAAACATCCATATTATACATATGCAATTCATCTCATGAATTAACATCAATGTTCCAACTGCTAACCTCTATTTAAGCTTTCCCAAGCATACTACCAATGCTAGGCTTAAAGAGTAAAACATGTTAAACTAACATTAAAACATATCATCCATTTCATGGCACATTATCAATTATATTGGCTTACAATTGATCATTCAACAAGATTCCACTTCACAAAACATAACATCAAATACACGGGTTCCACAAACGTTCCCTCGACACTTAACATACATTCTACCGTATCTCAAGGTTCACACACGAGAGTTTTCGGTATCCATAAACCCTTCTACTGTTGTGACACCCATGGTGGAGTCTTCGTACCCATAAACCCCTCTACACCACTTCTCAAACATTTCCCCACAACTCCACTTTACAAATTATTCCTCCACAACTCCTCTTTACAAGACATTTTATAACATGAGATACACGAATTTAGCAAGTGTTCACCCAACACTTAACATACAAACTACCGGTATCTAAAAGGCTTACCAATGAGAGTTTTCGGTACACATAAACCCCCTCCACCATTGTGATGCCAGTGATGGAGTTTTCGGTACACCATATAAACCCCTCTACACCCGTGGTGGAGTCTTCGGTACCCATAAACTCCTCTACACCACTTCTCAAACATTTCCCCACAACTCCACTTTACAAATTATTCTTCTACAACTCCTCTTTACAAGACATTTTATAACATAAAATACATGAATTTAGCAAGTGTTCACCTAATACTTAATATACAAACTACCGGTATCTAAAAGGCTTACCAACGAGAGTTTTCGGTACACATAAACCCCTCCACCGTTGTGATGCCCGTGATGGAGTTTTCGGTAAACCATATAAACCCCTCAACATCACTTATCGGTAGATGTATAACCCACTAATGGGAGTCTTTGGTACACCGTATAAACCCCTCAACCGCTAGGGTACTTGGATGGAGTATTCGGTACACCTTATAAACCTCTGGACATCCAAGGCGCCTTTTTATAGTGCACTATCAAATCCTATGGCCGGCCAATTATATCCGATACACTTCCTAAGAACCTATCATTCCATCACTTGCCAATATAATTCATTTCATCATCATTTACTCACTGTTTTCATATGCATCATCAAAATCATTAAACCAATGCAATCCATCTTCCATTAAACAATATTCAAAAACATTAACAACACTTGTATTACCTTACAATGCATCATCAACTTTCTATATTCAATTTCCAGTATTAAACCATGCTCAAAACGTGCATAACCAGTGAGTAATTTAAACCTTTTTAAAACAAGTGCACAAAAATCAATTATCAAACCGAGTTCAAGAGAGATATCATCATTTACTTACTTTTAAGCTTAGACCAGCGTTTCAAGCTTGATCTAAACTCCCAAACACAATTTTCAAACCTTTGAAAATGCTGAAAACACGTTCTCACTCAACGACACGTAAGGTCTCGCTTGCCGACACGGTAAACAGGCCTCCAAAGCTTCCGAAACGTTCATTCAAGCTTGAGGACCAACCTCCCCTATTTTAACCATCACAAAATAGAGTTTCTAACACATCAAGATACATTCACAACCCAACAACATCAAAACACAATAACCCTCATCAAATCTCAACAATTACCCTTCCAAACTAACCGAAAAACATCACCAAACAACTCACAAACTTTACCCAGCCACAACCTATCGATATCAACTATCAGTTAACATTGATTACCATCCAAAAACACATTAGTATCATCACTATGCCTCCAACAAACATTAAATACCCACAACTCCTCAAAAACTCATAAGTAACATCCTAGAAAATTAGAGATTCATACCATTGACAAAACTCAATTATTAACATCATAAAACATCAAAATCATGTTCCAATTCAATCAATAACACATCAAATTAGTTTCATCCGAAATCTCATCAATTTCCATAATTAAACCTCAACTAAACTAATTAATTCCATTATAACTATAAAATCTCATTGGAAAATGCATGTAACGGACTAATAACTAATTAATTCTATTATAACTATAAAATCTCATTAGAAAATGCATGTAACTATAAAATCAATTATCAAACCGAGTTCAAGAGATATATCATCCTTTACTTACTTTTAAGCTTAGACCAGCGTTTCAAGCTTGATCTAAACTCCCAAACACAATTTTCAAACCTTTGAAAATGCTAAAAACACATTCTCACTCAATGACACGTAAGGTCTCGCTTGCCGACACGGTAAACATGCCTCCAAAGCTTCCGAAACGTTCGTTCAAGCTTGAGGACCAACCTCCCCTATTTTAACCATCACAAAACAGAGTTTCTAACACATCAAGATACATTCACAACCCAGCAACATCAAAACACAATAACCCTCATCAAATCTCAACAATTACCCTTCCAAACTAACCGAAAAACATCACCAAACAACTCACAAACTTTACCCAGCCACAACCTATCGATATCAACTATCAGTTAACATTGATTACCATCCAAAAACACATTAGTATCATCACTATGCCTCTAGCAAACATTAAATACCCGCAACTCCTCAAAAACTCATAAGTAACAACCTAGAAAATTAGAGATTCATACCATTGACAAAACCCAATTATTAACATCATAAAACATCAAAATCATGTTCCAATTGAATCAATAACACATCAAATTAGTTTCATCCGAAATGTCATCAATTTCCATAATTAAACCTCAACTAAACTAATTAATTCTATTATAACTATAAAATCTCATTAGAAAATGCATGTAACGGACTAATAACTTGGGAATTTCAATAAATAACCTTGTAATAGAGGAGAAGGACGAACCTCGCCTCTAATTGATGGATTTCCCCTTAATTGGATGTGTTTGCATAAGAAAACAATGAGAAATCAATAGGATTTGATAAGAAAATCATTGTATAAACACTTGAAATCAAAACATCAATTAAAATAAGGTTTTACCTGAAGATTTTGAAGAAGTAAATAGTGTTTGGCTAGAGAGAATTGGAGAGAAAATCTTTTGGAGAAAAGTTAGTTACGTCAAATTTGTTTTAAGCTTTAATTATCCATTTAATTCTCCAAACCCATTTATTACATTTTAGAATCACTTAAAATAGCCAAATTAAGGGAGAAAGTCTGATATTAGACTTTGGGTAATTAGCTCCTTAAAGATTCAAAGTTTTGCCCCTTTACATTTTAGTCACTAGAAAAACAGATTTTACAATCTTTACATTTTGGTCACTACTACAAATGTCTTATTTCCAAAACTCATTTTCCGAAATTGATTTCACCACTTATCTTTATATATTAAATAAAGATTTTAAAACATTTTCCATATTTTTAACTCCTTTAAAAATATTTATTGTGAATTAATCTCGAAACCGACTCGAATCCTCTAATATAGTTCCTTGAACCGACTATTTGAGCTAATTAACATATAGGCCCAAAAGGCGTTACAACATCGTTTGAAGATGGTGAGTCAAGGGCTCGATTGGTGGTTCAGACGTATTAGGCGAGACAAGAAAAGTACGGTTGCTGACCTTGAAAAATGCTAGCAGGATCTCAATGATCAGTTTCCTATAGATACGGTTCTAGAAGACATTATAGAAACCAAAATTGCCCTAGATTTAGAAGATGATTGTGAAAAATATACTGAAATAGAGGGCTCGCGCTAATTGGTTAAAGTCTAGTGATCGTAACGGTTTTTTTTTCCACAAATTTGCTTTCGCAACGTCAGCGGACAAATCGAATCAATAAACTTGCGAATAATAGTGGCCAAGAATATGATTCAGATGATGATATCCGCAGAATTGCAATGACATATTTTTAGGATATGTTTTTGACCTAGGGCGAGGGTGATTCCGATTTGATACTTGGCGAGATCCCCCAGTGTATTACCTCAGAGATGAATACTGACCTATTAAAGGATTATACAGCGGAGGATGTTTTTGTGGTTATTCGTTCAATGGGGCCTTTGAAGGCTTCAGATGAGGATGGTTTGGGAGCCATTTTTTACCAAAGGTTTTGGCATATTATTAGGCCGAACATTGTGGCTTTTTGTCTTTCGGTGCTGTGCGAAGAGTCACCTCTGTCTGATATTCATACAACTCACATTGTGCTAATTCCTAAGGTGAGTAATCTTTCTTCTATGGCTCAATTTAAGCCCATTAGCTTGTGCAATGTCCTATACACGATTATATCTAAGATGGTTGCTAATCGGTTCTAAGGAGTTCTAAATTTCTGCATTGATGAAGCACAAAGTGCATTTATTCCCAGTAGACTTGCTGATAATATTCTAGTTGCTTATGAGATTTTCCATATTTTATGTAATAAACGTATGGGTTGGAAAGGCCACTTTGCGCTCAAGCTCGATATGAGCAAAGCGTATGATAGGGTGGAATGGACTTTTGTGGAAGCAGTGTTGGCTCGTATGGGTTTTGCAACCTTCTGGATTGAGAATATTGTTCGGTGCATTTCCTCTGTTTCTTATTCAGTTGTGGTTAATGGACAAGTTGGTGATTATTTTCGACCTACTAGAGGCCTCCGACAGGGTGATCCCCTAAGCCCCTATTTGTTTCTTATTTGTGGGGAGGGTCTTTCAGCTTTCTTTCGAGTAGCTTCTCATCAGAATTCTTTGTATGATGTTCTAGTTGCACGGGGGGAACCCTTGGTCACGCATTTGCTTTTTGCTGACGATAGTCTCATTTTCAGAGATGCATCAACGGCAGGTGCGACGCATTTGAAAGAACTTCTTAACGTTTATTCTCTTTGCTCAGGGCATTAAATCAATTTTGATAAGTCCAGCGTGTTCTTTGGCTCTAATGTTTTTGCCAGCAACCAAGATGATGTTTGCCGAATTCTCTCTGTTCGAAGCCAAAACAACCCTGAGAAATATCTCGGCCTCCCTATTATTGTTCGCCAGAACAAGAAAAAGGCTTTTGTGTCCATAAAGGATAGCTCGTTGAAATATATTTTAAGTTGGAGTGTAAAACACCTTTCGATGGGAGGGAAAGAGGTTTTTATAAAGTCTGTGCTTCTGCTATTCCCGTGTATGCAATGTCTTGTTTTTGTTTCCTCGAAGTTTTTGTAAGGAGCTTGAGGGTATCTTTGCCCGATTTGGTGGCAGAAATTGAATGATAAACGTGGTCTTCATGGGTGCACCTGGCAATCATTGTGTATGCCCAAGGAAAATAGGGGTATGGGCTTTCGTGACATGGGGAAGTTTAACATTGCATTGCTTGCTAAGCAGGGCTGGAAGCTGTTAACTGAGCCTGGGACATTGGTGGCTCGTATCTTACAGGCAAACTACTACCCTTTTTCTACGTTCATAGAGTCGTTGCTTGGCTCGAACCCTTGTGTTAAGCTCAATGTCGATACCAGCTTTTCTGCACAGAAACACAAGTCATGGACAGGAATTATTGCCGATATTTTGAAGGACAAATCCTTGGAGTAGCTTACCGGATTAATGATGGTATGTCCTCATGTTTTGAAGCTGAAGCTATGGTGGTGGTTCAAGGACTCCATTTTGCAGAAGATATGGGTTTTCAGGACATTATTGTCGAGGGTGATGCAAAGTCTGTGATATCAAAGCTTCATTCCAGTTTCGATGACTTTTCTTTAATCTGTCCTCTGATTATTGATGCCAAATCCTGGGTTGGGCGCTTCTGTTCTTGTAGATTTAGTTTTGTTGGCCGTGAAGGAAATCGATCGGCGCATGAGATGGCAGTTTGTGGGAAACATGCAATTGAAGATGGATATTGGATTGAGACTCCTCTGCCACGGGTTCTCTTCTCTGATGTCAGGGATTGCCGTTTTCTCGACCCCCCTTGAGAAATTGAGGTCATCTTCATCCTAGGGCTTTTTCTGTGGTTATGCCCTTCCCCTTCTGATTCTGCCCCTTTTCGTTGTTGGATGTTGTTGTTCTAGGAGGTTTTGTTTCATCTTTGTTTTTTTCAACCTTGGGTAGTTGTGGTTTTTGCTGCTTCTTTGTTTTCCTTTGTTGCTTTTCGTGTCTCACACGTTTCTGGGTTTATTTTTGCTTTGGTTGGGACGGTGTCTACCCCATCTTTTGTAGTTTCTTTAGTATTCTAACAAATTTTTAGATGATGCCTTTTTCAAAAAAAAAAAAAAAAAACTTATGTTGTACTTGTAGTTAATAAAAAAAAGACTTATGTTGAATCAATTGAGTGGTCTCGATGGTAGAGAATGGCAGTGTTCCTCCTAGGTAATTCAAACTTGAGTAGTGTAGTCTGCACATCGTGTTTTTTTAAAAAGACTAAGAGTAAAGAATATATACTACAATGTAATCATATCTTAATTATAAAATAAGCTGATAACTGATAATTGTTTGTTTCCTTGAACAAGCAAAATAATATATAAAGACATGTTTATATTCAATATTTATTTGAATAGTTTATTGGTTATGGCTTAAAGGTGTAATCAATTAAGCCCTTGAACCATTAAATTGAATCAATTAGCCCTTTAACCAACATTGGTTAATGGTGAATATAACGAGTTTTTTGGATTAGTGGGTACAATGTGTTGTGTCGCAGTGTTGTTACTTGACATTTTAAATATATATATATTATTTGCAAAATTCTTTGAAATTCCTAAAAATTTTAAAAAACTTTTAAAAATTATAAAATATATTTTCTAAAAGAATCTGTAAATGCCACATGATAGAGCCGTAGTGTATCAAGTAACAATAATATCTAAAGGAAAAATGACCAGATCTAATGGTCAAAGGGATTAACTGATTCAATTTATTGGTTAAAGGACTTAATTGGGTGCAAAAAAGTTTAGGGGCTTAATTGATTTTTTTAAAAGTTCAAAGGGCTTCTTACACTCTTAAGCCATTGGTTATTAATATTTGATGTTTACATACGCATTAGATTATGAAAATAATTAGT
This sequence comes from Hibiscus mutabilis, assembly GCA_019671005.1. Lineage (NCBI taxonomy): Eukaryota > Viridiplantae > Streptophyta > Magnoliopsida > Malvales > Malvaceae > Hibiscus > Hibiscus mutabilis. The sequence continues at coordinate 22,303,463 of CM033739.1, read as the reverse complement.
TTTTTTTAGTATAACAGTACAAAGCATATTGTTTTTGTTGTCCTTCTAGTTTCTAGAGCTTCGCCCTGACTAATCTAGACCGACATGCGTCATACACCTAGCTTTGGTGGGTGAATCTCCCAACAGAGCTTTTCTGCATACACAACGCCTCGAACTCGAGACATACTTAAGGGATACCAAGCTACTTACCACTTGGACCAACCCAGTTGGTACATTACTAAACATATTTGAAGGATGTATATGTTAATTTTTTATTTATTAAATTATGTTAATTTTTTATTTATTAAATTATCTATTAACATAATTTTATTAATTATTAAATTTTAAATAATATTTGAAACATATGTACTGCTTTCATATATTAAAGTGGAAATAATTATTTTAATATAATTTTATTAATTTTTAATTTATTATTTAATAAATTTTATTAATTATTAAATTTAAGTTATTTAGAAATTATTGTCAAGGACAAAAGAGTATTTACAACTCGTATATCCGATCATCTAAACCCAAAACTCATCATATTAACTTTTTCAATTTTAGAGGTTTCACCCGATAAAATATTACAATCCTTCGGAGTAGAAATCCTTTGCATTTGTCCGATGCCTTTATTTATGCCCGCACTAAAAATTTCGGTTTAAGGTTTATGGTTAAGATTTAAGGTTAGGGTATAAGATTAGAGTTTAGAGAATTTGGGATAGGGTGTATTTTCTAGGGTTTAAGGTTTAGGATTAAGAATTTAGAATTAGGGCTTAGAATTTGATTTTTTTTTAGTTTTGAGCCATAGAAATAAGCACCGAAAAGGGGCATAAAATTTTTATTCAATCCTTTGTGTACCAAACAACCAAATCAACGGATTTGACTTGTCAATAATTTAAAAATTATTCAAAACTTTAATTTCAACTCAAAACTCTATATACAAAACATGGCCATATCTGATTTATTAGGTCTACTGTGGAGTCTGAGTTGATAACTCTTGATTTACCCAAGCAAGAGATCGAGTGACATATAAATCTATTTGTTGAGATTCCTTAAGGGGAAAATCTTGCATCTTTTGTATTTTTACGCGACTCGTAAACTACCATTTGTGTGGTTGAAAATTAAACATATAATGATAAAAGAAGACATGAGTATGTGAAATAAAAGATACAATACTAATTTAGGAGAGAGAACTAAAAAACAAAGTTAATATTTTTTAGACTATTCATGTAACATCCTAATCCGACCGGATCTGAGACGCTACATTTGAGTTACCTCTAGACTTGGCCCGTAAAATTTTATTCGAATTAAAAACTCAAATTTAGCCATAACCAACATTTAAAGACAAGTCATTTAAATAAAAGTCTCATAACAATTTCAAATCTAAAATATAAATGGAGCTTCATACAAGTTAAACATCATAAATCAAAATAAGGTAGTAATAGAGTTACTGATCAACAACAGTAAGGTCCTATGGATACATAGCCCTACAACTAAAATCAAAGTATTGTACTCGACGTTAATTCGGTGCTGGGAAATCCTCATTGATGTGCTCCTTCCAAGAGAGTGACATGTCAACCTACGCACGAAAAAACAACACATTCGCACGTTGAGCTAACAAAGCTCAGTAGTACATGTCTATTCTACAATAATTCATAGTGTTCATAAAAGTAAGCATGCAAGGATAAGCATAGAGAATATGGCATGAAAACGAAGGAGTTGACAAATGTTGTCATGGTGATAGTCAAACTTGAGACCACCTCAACCTTGGGTCGTTCCATTTGCTACATACCCGGAAACATATAGCCATCGGGTAGTAACATGGGTCATCTACTCGGAAACACATAGCCATTGAGTAGGGGACAATACATACTCGGAAACACATAACCATCGAGTAAGGTTCATTGCATACTTGGAAACACGTAGCTATCAAGTAGCGAAAATCTCGTATTCGGAAACACATAGCCATCGAATAACGAATATTTAACACTAAAAAACACTTAGCCATCGAGTGTCACTCTTGGGTATCTGGATCCCATTAACCAACTGCCCACACAGCACACAACATCATAACATAACCATACCATCCTATGGTTGCTATCAACATATAAGTCACATAAGGCGATTACTGAGTTCTTAAGTTTTATTCTCGAGTATAAGGAGATTTCTTAGTTACTTAGTTTTACAACTCATTTAAGGCTATTTGGGGTCTATTGGATCGAACGGTATAATTTTCCAGCCTCTCGGGTGAAAATCAATATTTCTGGGAAGATTGCCCAGTGGGTATCGTTACCCCCTTGGTACCAATACCCCTTTGGTACCGATACCATTTTCACTACTGGAATTTTAATGGAACAGGGGGTATCGATATCGGCTTCCCGTGTACCAATATCGAATCCCAGAAATGGCTTCCAAGGCACGAGAAATCACTTCTCAAGCCCCCAAAATGAAACCTTAACCTCTCAATTCGATCCTACATCTTATGGAAGGTTACTAAGATGATTTACTTCCATTTTTATGGGTTTTTAACACCAAATTTGAGTTTTACCATTAACACCCATAACAAGATCAAAAGCTTAAACAATACAAAGTAATCACGTTTATGAAAAGCATGAAGCACATATGAGTCAGATATGTGAAAACCTTAGCAAAAGACCCAAAATTCCCTTACCAACAAGCTTCTTCTCACTTCTTCTCCCTTCCTTGGTAGTGGATGCTTCCCCCACTTCTTTAGCTAACCACAAGTGTAATAGCACATTGTTACACTTCTAAATGATTAGAAAGATGTTAGAAATGAAACTCTAAGAAGAAAAAACTAGTCTAACATTTCCCATCCAAACCTTTCTCCAAAAACCCATTTTTCCCTCCAACCACCATTTCCAAAGTTTATTACCTCAAAATGTAGATCTCTAGGTGCATATGAACATACTTAAACCTCAAATCTTGGATATAGGGAAAAGGGTAAAGCTTGAACCTTTAACATACATTTTACATGGAGTTTTGGCAAGAAAGAGGGGTGTTTGATGAAGAAGAAGAGAAGTAATGGTTGGTGATGTAAGGGAGCAGCTTTCTTGTCTAAAAATAGACAAGGATTTTAAAAATTTTCAGCCTAAAATTGGGAAATTCACCACATAGGTCCCTGACCTTTCAAACTTACTAGGAATGCATATTTTCAAGCCCAAAGGCCCTTAAACAAAGCCCATATAGATTTCTTTACAACAAAAAATTGGGAGCCCAAGGCTCGGGTCAACACTAATTCGTTGACACAAAAATTTGGGTCATTACAACTCTCACCCTTAAGAAAGTTTCATCCTAAAAAATTACCTGATTTGAAGAGATGCCGATACAACAACTCCATGTCGTCTCTGGTCTTCCAAGTAGCTTCTTCCACTCCATGGTTCCTTCATAGCATCTTGACCAATGGTATGCTCTTGTTGCACAATTCCTTGACTCCTACATCAAGGATCTTTATAGGTTCTTCCCCATAGGTCAAATTGGTATTCACCTCGATATCCTCTAGAGGGATAACATGGGAAGGGTCAGAGCGATATTTTCAAAGCATTGAAACATGAAACACATTATAAATCTACTCCAATTCTGGTGGCAAGGCCAATCGGTAAGCCACTGGTCCAATTCTCTCAACAATCTCGTATGACCAAGAAATCTCAGACTCAACTTCCCTTTGCGTCCAAAACAGATGACTCATTTCTACGATGACACTTTAAGAAACACCTTATCTCCCACCTCATACTTAATATGCCTACGGCGCGAATCTACATAGGCCTTTTGTCGGTTGAATGTCACTTGCAATCTGTCTTTAATTATCTGAACCTTTTTCTCAGTTTGCCTGATTAGGTCTAAGCCCATAATACGCCTCTTATTCAACTTGGTCCAACACAATAGAGTTTTACACTTACTTCCAAACAATGCCTCCAAAGGAGCCATTTTAATGCTCGTTTGAAAGCTATTGTAGTAGGCAAATTCAACCAAGAGAAGATACTCTTCCCAACTATCCTTGAAATTAATAATGCAACATCGAACCATATTCTCAAGAATATGAATAACCCTCTCAGACCGACTATCTGTCTGGGGGTGGAAAGTCGTACTGAAATGTAGTTTGGTACCCAACTCCTCATGCAACTTTTTCCAAAACCTGGAAGTAAACCTTTGATCTCTATTTGAGATGATTGATGGTGGCACACCATGAAGCCTCACAATCTCTTTAATGTATATCTTGGCCAAACTCTAAAAAAAGTAGTCAATTCGTACCGGTAAGAAGTGAGAAGTCTTAGTTAATCTGTCCACTATAACCCAAATCGCATCATGTTTCCCTTTTGTCAATGGCAAACCGGTCACAAAATCCATCGTCACTCGATCACTCTTCCATTATGGAATCTGAATTTGCTGTAGCATTCCTTTAGGAACTTGATACCCAGCCTTGACTTGTTGTCAAGCCAAGCATTTAGTCACAAACTCGGAGACTTCTTTTTTTTATCCTTGGCCACCAATAGAATGATCGTAAATCCTGGTACATCTTATTACTGCCCGGGTTGTAATATCCCAATTTCTAGCTAGTGACCAAAATGTAAATTTTAAAAGTTTTGTGGCTAAAGTATAAACTTTGGAAAAGTTTAGGGCCCAAAGTGTAATTTTCAAAAGTTATGTATTTTAACCCCATAAATGAATAGTTTACCCCCAAGAATGACGTTTCCATGTTAATCGGATTTTTCGTACGAAGTTTTTATTAATGGCTATAAAGCGATAAAGTTCAGAAAAATATTCAGATAATTAGATTGAATCGAATATTCAGGATATTTTGAAGGGTGATAAGGCAAGGTAAATTATGTCATTTTACATGTCTTAGATATTTTCTTTGTGCTGGAAGAATATGAACCCTTGGATTTAGATAATTTTTCCATGTTAAATCTTAGCCATTGGATCAAGGGATAAGATTGGAATTTAAGTATGTTTCAAGGGAAAAATTGGAAATTGATATAGTTTAAGGGTAAATTGGTAAACAACTAACTCAAGATTAAATCTAGGTCATTGGATGAAGGATGATGACATGTGGCACATTATGGATTCATTGGATTTGAGGGCCAAATAGTCATTTCACTATTTAGAGGATATTTTCAATATTTATGGATTTTAAAATGCCAAATAGCATTAAATAAAGGAAAAAGAAAATACAAGAATTTTCTCTTCTATCTCCTCCAACGTGGGGTTCCAAGAGGCCAAGGTAAGAATGCAATTTTTGATTTTCTCCCTAAATTGCTTGGATTTAGGGTTAAGACATGAAATGCAAATTTGTTCTCCATTGAATTCTCTTTCAATTGGTATAAAAAAATTCATGGAATTGTTGAAGGATACTCTTGAATTTTGAAGAAATATAATTTAGAGTTTATGGACCCAAATGAATTAGGATTGAATTATGGAAGATTATGTTATGTTCTATTATTCCCGTGCTTGATTAAAGTTGAAATTGATGTATTCTTGATGGAATACCATTTGGTTAATTAGGATTTAATTTGGGGTTTAATGATTCAAGTTGAATTTGGAGTTTTCATGAAAGGAAAATGTTGGAATAACATAATTGAAGGTTAATTTGAGGTGTTGGAATGGTTAAAGGATGCTAAAGATGTGAATTATGAAATCTGCCCAGAATTTTTGTCATTGGTTGTAAGTTTGGAAATTCACCATAAATTCTACAAAAATGCTTATAAAGTGATCCTTTTATCATTGTATTCCTGGTTCAGTCTAGTTTCTTTTAAAACAAACGATGACTGATTTCGATTTGTATATCAAAAGATATGAATTTTTAAGTGATGAAAGGTCAGAAAACAAAATACCAGTCTGCTCCAAAATTCAACACTGGAATTCGACTTTAAGAATTCGTCATAAATCGTACAAGTTGAATTTGGGCTATTAGTTTATATGGTTGAACAACTTATTGAATCTAGTTTCTGTCAAAACAAATGTAATCGAATTCTGAGTTGTGAATTATTTTATATAAATATTTCTTTGAAGGTAGCGTAGACTGACAGATTATAAAATGAGTACCTTATTGGTGTTATTAACTTGTGCATGTAAGGGACGAATGTGAAGCATTAAAGTAAACCCGAGAAATTGAAAATTCAATAGATAAGGCAAAGGATCAAGCTTGGAGTTCTCTTAATTTATTCAATTTAGTTTAGGATACTAAGTGTCAAGGTGAGTGCAATTGCATACATATCATGACACATTGATGTTTTATACATCATTGGGATGGCTTGCGATGAGCCTACCCACATTTTATTGTCATTATATTTATGTCAAGGAGCATATGATTAGCATATTTTAAATATGTCAAAAGTTGAATATAAATGCATGGATCATTAGTTATATATGATGTTATATCATGAATGTTATTTCGGGTATGAACTGCCCAATGTTAAATTATGTTCATATACATTGCCATGGATGAAATAAACATGGAATATATGCCCAAGTATGTCATTGAGAGACAAAGTATAGTTGGCATGCCATAGAGTCCAGCAGCACACTACATACTCGGTTTAGCACTATAGTGTATATAAATGACACTTAGTGCATATGGTGGGCACGGCCTTATGTGTACTATGGTGGGCACGACCTTATGTGTATTAGCACTTCGGTGCATATTTGACTTATGTACCCAGGGTCCTCATAGGCTTATATTTGGGCTATGGTTTATTGGTTAATAAAAGATAAACAGGTGAATAAGCTTATGAGCTTTTGAAATAAATGGCAAGCATATTGATAAGAAATTTATATCCGGTTTATATTATTTTAATATATGTTTAACATGATGGTAATACATATATATTGATCATGATGCATTTATGCATACATGGCATATTATGACAAATGCACAAGCATGAAAGTCTTATGACATTGCATATAGTAAATCATTACTAATGCAATGTGAAAGTTGATGCATTGGCATATATCATGTTATATAAACGTCATCATGAAGTCAAATAAGTTTAAATTATTGTTATTAACTTCGTTTATTGCCTCATTAAGTTCGTACTTAGCGTGTGTTGATTGTGCACACGTAGGTGGTTTGAATCATTGGACGAAGCAAAGAGTTGTATCAAGTTCAGAAATTTTCATCAAGCTGTCACAGTAATGACATCCTACTTGAGGTTTTTAATTTATTTTAGTGGCATGTATAAATAGGATTAATTTGTCTATTTTAGTTCCACGTCTGATATTTTTTGAATAGTCAAATTTATTTTTTTAAAAGTAAAAGAGCTCCAATTTTGTGTATTAGTCGATATAAATATTTTCAAAGGTTTTAAATTTATGAAATTTTTGAATAAAAGTCATGTTATTTTTCTGTGACATCTCTTACTCATATTCGGTAATCGAATACGAGAATAAGGTGTTACACGGGTGCACAGTAAAAAGACTACTATGAGCTTCTCTAAGAATCCTATCCCTCAGATCATCAATGGTCGGTACACACAAATGATCGTGAAAGTACAATATCCCATCTTGTACTCCAAACTCGATCATCTCGCCATATTGCACCATTTCAATCTTGGCCACTAGATCCTTGTCTAACGCTTGTGTCTTATTAATCTTTTGCACTATGGCTAGTTTCACACAAACCTCGACCAGAAGGTCACCATCATCGGTCATCTTAAAAAGGGCAAACATGACCCTTAAATTTGACATAAAATTATGGCTCAACGCGTCGGCAACCACGTTAGCCTTTCCAGGGTGATACTCAATCACACAGTCGTTATCCTTGAGTAGCTTTATCCCTCGCCGTTGTCTTAAATTCAACTCTTTTTTTGTGAGTAGATACTTCAAGCTCTTATGGTCGGTGTAGATGTAACCCTTTTTGCCATAAAGGTAATGCCTCTAAATCTTTAAGGCGGAGATAGCTGCTGCCAGCTCCAAGTCATGAGTAGGATAATTTCGCTCATGAACTTTGAGTTATCTTGAGGCGCAAGCCATAAATTTTCCTTCTTGCATAAGAACGCAACCTAGTCCATTCAAGGACGTATCGCTGAAAACCATGAAGTCTTTACCCGACTCTGGTTGAGTTAAAATTGGTGCTTCTGTTAGGCAAGCCTTAAGTTGCTCGAAACTCTGTTGTCTCTTCTTGTTCCACTCAAATTGGACTCCTTTCTGAAGCAATTTGGTCATAGGAGTCGCTATAATGGAGAATCTCTTAACAAAACAACGGTAGTAACCCGCCAAGCCAAGAAAACTAAGAACCTATGACATATTCTCGGTAGTTTCCACTCAACCACAACTTGAATCTTCTGAGGGTCTACAATAATCCCTTCTGCCAAAATAATATGGCTTAAAAGGCCACTTCATACAACCAAAACTCACACATGTTAAACTTAGCAAACAATACCTTTTCTCACAGGGTCTGAAGTACAATACGAAGGTGATAATCATGTTCCTCCTTTGAGCCAGAGTACACCAAGATATCGTCGATGAAGACAACTACAAACTGGTCCAAAAAGGTATAAAAGATCTTGTTCATCAAATCCATGAGTACTGCGGGGGTATTTTTGAGACCAAACAGCATCACTAGAAACTCGTAGTGGTTATATCAAGTTTAAAAAGTAGTCTTATGAACATCTTTATCTTTAACCTTCAATTGGTAATAACTCGATCTCAATTCAAGCTTGGAAAACACGCGAGCACCCTTTAATTGGTCAAAAAAGCATCAATCCGAGATAATGATTCTTTATCATTACCTTGTTGAGTTGACTATAGTCTATACACAACCTCATATATCCATATTTCTTTTTCATAAATAGAATAGGAGTACCCCATGCCCAAATACTCAGTCGGATGAACCCTCATTCTAATAGCTTCTAAAGTTAATTCTTTAACTCTCTAAGTTTATTCGGTGCCATGCGATATGGCATAATGGACACCGGTCCTACCCCAGTAACACCTTGATCCTAAACTCTAGCTCTCAACCGAGAGGCAACCCTGACAGTTATTTGGGGAAAACATGTATCCCCCTGGATCTGGCCTAGTCGCAAGACCGAACCGAGCGAGCTACATTAGGTTTACCGAAGTAAACCGTAAAGAATTAAGCTTGAAACCCGACCATTTTTTTTTATTTTATCATATCTAGATGCAAAATTTTTATCCTATATGTGCATACTGATTTTTGGTGAAAACCCAACTCAATCGGGCCTCGAATTGACATCCAATTGGTCAAATATAGGATTTAGGGACCAACTTGCAAATTTTAAAAATTTCGAGAACTTAGCCCACTTTTAAGTTGCTATTCTTTAATTAGACAGGTTACATGCGTACACGTTAAAAATCAGCTCAAAACGATCATCTGAACTTATTCAATTGCATCCATAATATTCAGGGACCAAGAAAAAAGAGGCCACAAACTGAAATCCATGACATTACCTGTAAAAACAACCATCCGTACTGATACGATCATAGCCGTGCCGATATAGAGAAGCCACCCGTACCGATACATAGTGTACCGTATCGATATGCCAAGTCAGCTTGCAAATTAATAAAACCATACAGGTATGAGCCCTCGATGTTCCAGTACACGAGTTTTTCCTCAAAAAGTAACTTTCCAGTGACGAGTCCCCATACCGATACACCTTATCCCGTACCATTACTCAAAGCTTAATTTACTTATCCGTACCAGTACTCAAACACCCGTACCAAAACTGAATACCCTATTTTTCCTAGCTGTACCAATACACCTATAATGTCATTTTCCCCTAGTTTAGCGTGCTTTCAACCATACCAGAACATCCTAACATGCTCATAACACACAACCAACACGATTTAGAATCATACCACAACATGATATCATAGATTCAACATCATTTCTCGACATCTTGCATCAAATGTAAATCTATAGGCATGCAACCTAGAAAACCATTCAAGTAAAACATGAAACTCTAAACCTTACCAAAATCAAACCATAAAGGCCATTTACAAATCAAAAGCATCTAGACAAACTTGCTCAAACAGGGAGTTCAACAAAACATCTCCCAAACAATAACGGAAACCCTCATTGCCCTTATTACTTATATTCTAATTCAAAACATACTTTGGTTACCAAGTCTTGTACCGATCCCCTGCTTCCCGCTGCCTTCCAAGCTTTTAATTCTCTGCATTGATGGACAAAGAGAGCGTAAGCACACTAGGCTTAGTGAGGAGTACTCAAAAACAACACACCATCAATGCATTAAAACCATTTCTCAATATTACATTGAAATCTCATTTCTATCATCCCTTAAAACATTATCATGCCTTTAAAAAAACCATGCACTTAACATCTTTAAAACTAGCAGATTAAACCATATGCAACATGTATCATTAACCAACAGCAAATCCCATTGCTCAACCTCAATTTAAGCCTTCCCAAGCATAACAATCCATATGCAAAGCTTAAAGAGTAAACATGTGTAAACAACATTATATAACATAAACCTTTCAATGATACATTAACAATTATATTGGCTTACAAGTGATCATTACCAAGTTCCCTTATCAAAATAGTTCATCGGATACACGGATTCAACAAGTGTTCTCCCAACACTTCAAGCCATCTTAACTGGAAATAGCGATACAATCACAATCGCGGTACCTAAGCAACTGGGTACACTTTCAACCCACGGGGACATCAACGCCTTACCTCGGTTAGATGCTTAATCCACTAACGGGAGTATACGGTACTGTAAAGCCCCTATACTGTCAGGGTACTTGGATGGAGTTTTTGGTACACGGATCTAAACACCTCAACATCCAAGGCGACTTATTATAGTGCACTATCAATCCTATGGCCGACCAACTATATTTGATAACAATTTTTAAACCACATCACTTGCTAATATAATTAACCATTTAACATTAACCTCACTGTTTTTAACAAGCATTAAACCAAACCATTTTCCAAAGCAATGACCATGCTTTAAACCACAAGTATAAACCATATACTTACAAGGATCACTTACCATATGCATCATTCAGCATCTCATGTTTAAAAACAGTATATCACATACTTTAAAACATGCTTAAACAATAGGAAACATGTAATTCAAGACAAGTGCATAAAACCATTTCATACTAGTACGACCGAGAGAGAAAAACCACATTTACTTACTTCCGAGTTTAAACCAGTGCATCAAGCTAAGTTTAAACTCCCATGAACCACCTTTAAAATATTCCAAAGCTAGAATCCACGTTCTCACTCACCGATATGCGAAACCTCGATTTACCGACGCAAAATTATGCGTTCAAAGCCTCCAAAGCTTCACCAATCACTTCCAGACCAGCCTCACATGTTTTAACCATATTACAATAGAGGATTAATGCATCTCAATGCATTCAAAACACTGCAACAACAAATCCTCACGGACTTCCACAGTCCTCTCAATATTACCCAACCACAACAACTGAAATCATCATCTAATCCTTTCCAAACACAACCCAGCCACAATCTAACAATCTAACACTTCCTTAATCATCAATTAACGCTCGAAAACAGGATCGATTCATTCATATACTTCCAGCAATTAAACAGCCACCACAACTCAACAAAAACACAATTCTAACAACCTAAATAATTAGATATTCAAGAGTTTCGGGATTCCATTGTTAAAAACAACTTATCAAGATTATTATACATCCAACATATGTTAAAAATAAATCCACATCACTGGAAAATAGATCCAATTCAGATCTTTCACTATTTCATCAATTTCATCCAATTAAATCAATTAATTCAATATAAAAAAAATAAAAAATCAAATAATAAACCATAAATCAAGGATCAAACACTTGGCAATTGTAATATCCCAATTTTTGTTTAGTGACTAAAATGTAATTTTTGAAAGTTTAGGGGTTAAAGTATGAACTTTGGAAAAGTTTAAGACCAAAGTGTAATTTCCAAAAGTTGTGTAAGTTAACCCCGTAAATGAATAGTTCACCCCAAGAGTGACATTTTCATGTTACTCAGATTTTTCAAACGAGGCTTATATTATTCGAATTTTTGGATCAAATAAAAAATTGTTAAGTGTGCTCAAACCAGAGTTGTACAAGGATGGGTGACCTACTAGGAAGGTCCCATATTCAATATTTTGACTGATAAAAAGGACTCAGTTTAAGTAAGTAATATTCATAATGGATTATGGTGATAAGATTTCTAAGAGGAAGTATATCCGATAAAAATTTCTCGGTAATTATTAGTATATCGGATCGAACTAAAATTTTAAAGACAATTCCAGGAAATTATGGAAAATTTAGAAAATATTATTTTATGAATATTTTATTACATTTAGTTGGATTCTAACTAGATTTAGTTAGATTTTAAAGGAATGGCAACTTTCAAGTCTTGTTAGTAAATAAAATCTAGTTTGAGGACAAATTCGGACATTTGCCATGGATGGCAGTTTTGAAATATTTTGAAACTTTGAGGGAAATTTTGGAAGAAGATTTACAGATGGATTAAATCATGGTCATTGATTTTGATGAGATTGAATCTTGGCCATTAGATTAAAAGGGCAAAATGGTAATTTTACCAATTAAATGGATTTTAAATTCATTTAATATGACATGTGGATTAAATAGATTAAAAGATATAAAAAAATCAACTTATTTTCTCCAAGGTTTGTTCGAAAGTTCAAAGAAAGAAGGGGAAAGAATTTTTTCCAACTTTCAAGCCAAATTTTGAAGAAATCAAGACAAGTTTCAAGCAAAATTTATTTAGGTAAATTGTTCTACACTTGATTCTCTTCAATTTGATAGTATTTTTGCATGATAAAAGTCAAGTATGAGTTATTTTATGAATGAAGATTGATTGTCGAAATTGAAGTTGATGATGGAATTAGAATTGTGGATAGTTAAATTGATGATTTAAACATGGAATTAAGGTTGAAATTGGATAAATTCCATGTTAGAAATTATAAACCCTAACTCTAAAATTTAGGGGTTTTGGTTAGGAAGCTAAATTAAGGATGAAATTGATTGAATTATGATGTTGTGGGACCTATTTTGATGATATGATGAATAATTTCCCCAAGTTGTAAATTTAGGGACTGTTTTGAAATTATGGAAAATTAGGGGAAATTATAAAAAAAATTATTTTAGCATTGAAATCATTGAATTATGGTGAAAGTAGCTTGAATTGTTGATTAGGGACCAAAATGAAAATTTTGGAAATTCAAGGACCAATTCGACAATTTAGGAAAAATTAAGGATTAGTCTTGAATTTATGGAAAATTTATAGAATTGAAGATTTAAGCATGTTATGAAAGTTGAAGGATTGAAACGTAAAGAAAGGAAACATGAGGGACCAAATTCAAAAAGAAAGTTTAATTAAGGACTAAATTGAATAAAGTTTGGAAGTTAAAGGAAAATGTATAAGGATGTTAGAATTAAGTGAAAGGCTTAATTGTACATTAATTTAATGTACAAAAGCAATGTAGTGACCAAAATGTCACTTTTATAAAGTTGAAGGACTAACAAGGTAATAGTCCAAAATGAGTAATTAATTATGGAAATTGTTCAAAAATGGGTTTGAACAATTGTTTAATGTCCAAATTGGTCACTAAAGATCTAGGGACTAATTTGGCAACTTGTAAAGTATTGGGGAAATTTTTAGAATTTTTTTTATATTCGAATAGTCATGTTTAAGAATTAAATTAGCAGTGTTAGATTTAAGTCGAACACAAGAATGGTGATGTTTATGTCGATTGGTTTTATACAGTTTCAAAAGAAAACGAAGGAGACCCAAGAGATAAAATGAAGGATAAGAATCACGAGTAAACCTTAGTGAGGTTGTACTGCATTAAAATATGTGAGTGCATTTACATGTTTAATTTATAAATAGGAAGACTAGCGAATAGTCAACCCTAACTATAAATAGTGTTACATGATATGTATGTATGTTGATCTATGTTGCCATGAATATATATATGATGAAGCATGTGATATGAATGATTATTTGTATGATTGATCATGATGATGGATTGACGATAAAAGAAATACCCAAGTATTATGTATGAGAGTCCATGGTATAGTTGGCATTGTATAGAGTCCCTAGTAGCTGCATTATTCACGTTATGTTATAATTTCATGTTTTGTGACAAAATGAATGTCACATGCACCCTGGGGATCCACGCCCACTATGCCCAAGTACACTGTCGAGGTGCTTCATGTTTTTGGGGAGCAAAAAGTGTCCCCGAGTACGTACTCATTTTCACGTCATGTTTGACACTATGGTGTCATTTAAAGATGACTCGCGTACCTCGGTCTCATATAGTGTACTTTGGGCAATGATAAATGAATCATGTCACGTATATGAAATGTGTTATGTAATTAAATCATGTCATGTATACGAATGATATCATGTATATGAATCATGCCACGTATGAAAATCATGTCATACAAATGAAATATACCACGTATGAGAATCATGTTATATAAATGGATCATGCCATGAATATGAATCATGTTACGTATATGAACCATGTCATGAATGTGAATCATGTTATGTATGTGAATTATGTTATGTATACGAAAAATATTATATATATGATCTATACTGTGCACGTAATTTATTTGATGATGATAGAGTATTGGAACCATGATTAAGTTAGAAATTTGTGTCATGCGCATTAATATCTAGTGACTATGGAAACCTTGATAGTACTATCTTATCTTAGGTAGAGAACTTGATATGATATCATACGATAAGTATTATTTTACTTTTTCTGTGTTAAATGAAATTATTCCTCACTAAGTTCGTACTTAGCGTATGTTTATTTCATATGTAGGTTCTCCGAAGTAAAGTAGCGAGACGGAGCAGTATTTTGTTAAATCAAGTTATAATAGTAGTTCACGATATGTATATTTTAAGTTATAATTTTTATGTCTAGTGGGCATGTACTCGTATGTATGTAAGTTTAAAGTATAACTGTTTTGAAAACTTAAGTTTATAATGTGTTTACATACTATTATGAATGTATGGACTTAGAATATGGTTTACTACAAATGATTATGATTTATGACATAGTTAAATATTGTTTAACCCTAATCGTGTAATAATTTTAAAATCAAGAAAGGGTCTATGCAGGGTACCTAGTTTTCACGCTGAATAATATTTTTATTTCAATAACATTTCTATAAATTTTATAAAATAATTCAGGGTCGAAACTAGCTGCCATTGGCTGATGTAGATTTCAATTCAAAATCAAAAATGGTTAAATTACAAGATAAAATTTGATAAAAAAATTTCAAGTCAAGTTTTCTTAATAACTTTGTAACATAGTGTATATTCGGTCTACGAGTATACATTAAGGGTGTTACAATTTTATTAGTATCAGAGCTATAGGTTTAGCCGATTCTGGAGGTTAAACTGAGCCAAAAGTGATTTGTTATTAAATACATGCCCCTAAGATGTCAATATTACTGATGTACTATCGGTGTAACTTAATTTTGCTTATTGTATATATATATATATGAATAGGTTATCGTAGTATACGATACTGTCAAGTACTGCTGGGTCACGTCAAGCAAGAGATCGCGGGGATCAAGAGGAGGTTCAGAGTGGGAGGAATGATTTCAGCAGGCTCCACCTCTAGCTCCTGCCCCAGCAGACCTACCGGTGGAACAAAGACCTCCGACACAAGAATATGGGGCATTAGTAAAAGCTCTTGAATTTATGGTAAATAGACTTTAGTCCCTAACACCAGTACCAGCTCTGGCACCCGTGCTAGTTAAAGCATCAACATCGAAGGAACTTAAAAAGCTTGGAGCCTCAGAATGTCATGGAAAAGGTGGGCCGGGTTGATGGTTGCCGAGCTATGGTTAAATGATGTTAAGATCCTAATGGAAGGGATTGGTTGCACCAATGCTGAAAAGTTGGAAGGAGCTGTTTCCTTAGTGAGAGGACATGCTCGTATCTGGTGGTCTTATGTCACGGAGTTAGTACCCACTGCTGAAATAAATTGGACATTTTCTAGGAGGCATTTAAAGCTAAATATATCGAGGAACAGTTCAAAAGGGAAATGCTGCAGCAGTTCCTAGATCTTAAACAAGATACTCATACAGTTTATGAGTACGAGTTAGATTTTAATAGACTGAGTCGGTACGCAGCTGAGTTAATACCGACCGAAAAGTCTATATATGAATGGTTTATTGAAAAGCTGCACCCAAGGCCCAAGGAGATTTTATTAGGCATGAATATGTCAAACTTCCAAGAAGCTGTGAATCGAGAGAAGGTAATGGAAAGAGCCTATATGGAACGAGTCAAAGCTCAGTCTTCTCGCGCTTCCAAGAGGTCCGGTGAGACTTTTACTTCGACACAATCTAAACGAGGTAGAAGTAATAGATGTCAAGGTAGAAATGAGTCTGGATTTACTTGAAAGAATCCTTCATCAAAGAAATGGCAAAATGCTCAGACGTCTATTGCCGGATCGAGCAGGCCTACAATTCCAGAGTGTGAAATTTGTAGAAAACGGTATTTGGGAGTTTGCCGAGTGGGTTCAGGAGTTTGCTACAGATGTGGTAGCACTGAACACTTTATTAGAGATTGTCCAGAGGAGCAGGCAAAGAAATCAAACCACTCTGAAGTTGCATCAAACAAAGAATTTAGGACCCCAGCTCAAGTGTACAACATTCGCACGGATGAAGAAAAGCATCACCCAGACATTATTGTAGGTACGTTCCAACTTTTGGGTGAACCAGTATTTACTTTAATTGATCCGAATTCGACTCATTCATACATTAGCACTAAAATAGTAAAACAAAGAAAGATTCCCATGGAGAAAATATCTAGCGATGTGATTGCCAATAATCCTCTTGGACATAGTGCGCGAGTGACTAGAATATATAAGAATTGTCTTTTAGAAATTCAAGGGATTAGGTTCCCGATAGATTTAATGGAGCTTCCATTCCATGAATTTGAAGTCATTCTTAGAATGGATTGGTTATGTAAAATGTAAGAATAAAAGGTTGATACTTAAGGGACCCAATGGTTTTGGAGTAATCTTTGTGGGAGAAAGAACTGACAGTTTAAAGTCAGTAATTTTTGCAATGATAGCTCAAAGGCTATTATGTAATGGATGTGAAGCATGTTTGGTTTATGTGGTGGATACTCAAAAATCTCCTAAGAAGATTGAAGACATCCCGACTGTAAAGGAATTTCCTGATGTATTTTCGGATGAGTTACCAGGGTTACCTCTGGATAGGGAAATACAATTTTGGATTAATATTTATCCTAGAACTGCGCTGGTATCAATGGCACCATTTAGGATGACATCAACAGAGTTAAGGGAACTAAATGATCAATTACAAGAATTGCTAGACCGGGGTTACATTCGACCGAGTGTATCACCATGGGGTGCTCCAGTGCTATTTGTAAAGAAGAAAGATGGTTCCCTACGATTATGTATAGATTGCCGCCAGTTGAATAAAGTAACCATTAAGAACAAGTATCCCCTACCAAGGATTGAAGGTCTATTTGATTAGCTCAGAGGTGCAGCGGTGTTCTCAAAGATAGATCGTCGATCGGGGTATTATCAGCTCAAAGTTAAAGAAGAAGATGTACCAAATACATCATTCAAAACTCGTTATGGACACTACGAGTTTCTGGTAATGTTGTTTGGACTTACAAATACCCTTGCTGCATTCATGGACCTGATGAATAGGGTATTCCAACCCTATTTGGATTAGTTTGTTGTGGTTTTCATAGATGATATTTTGGTTTATTCGAAAACCGAAGCTGAACATGACTACCATCTTCGAGTGGTACTGCAAACTTTAAGAGATAAGCAACTTTATGCCAATTTTTCTAAATGTGAGTTCCGATTGTCAGAAATAACTTTTCTAGGATATGTAGTGTCATCAGAAGGAATAAGAGTTGATCCCAAGAAAATACAAGCTATTCATGAATGTGAAGCACCGAAAAATGTCTCTAAAGTTTGGAGTTTCTTGGGATTAGCAGGATATTATAGGCGCTTTGTGCAGAATATTTCCATCATTGATATGCCTCTTACCCAGCTGCTATGAAAGGGCATTCCATTTGTATGGACAGAGAGGTGCCAGGAAAGTTTCGAAAGATTAAAAAAATTCCTAACTGAAGCACCAGTTTTAATCCAGCCAGAACCAGGAAAAGAATATACTATGTACAGTGATGCATCTCATTGTGGCTTGGGTTCGTATTGATGCAAGAAGGTCGTGTGGTAGCCTATGCATCAAGGCATCTTAAAACGCATGAAAAGAACTATCTAAAGCATGATTTGGAAATGGCAGCTGTGATTTTTGCTTTGAAAATCTGACGACATTATTTGTATGGTGAAAAGTGTCACATTTACACGGATCATAAGAGTTTAAAGTATCTGATGACGCAAAAGGATCTGAATCTGCGACAACGAAGGTGGGTTGAATTTTTAAAGGATTATGATGCGGTTATTGATCATCACCCTAGGAAGGCCAATGTAGTCGCAGATGCTCTTAGTCGGAAGATATTTTCTACTCTACGCATGATGAATGCACAATTATCAATGGGACAAGATGGTTCCTTAACAGCAGAATTTCAATTAAAGACAACTTTATTGGGTCAAATTAAGGATTTGCAGACTATAGATGAAAAATGTCTTGAAAAGAGAAGACAAGCTGAAACTGGGGAAACACAAGATTATGAGATCAAGCCTAATGGTTGTCTATATTACAGAGGTAAAGTATATATTCCTGATGATGACAATCTGAAGAAAGAGATATTAATAGAAGCATATCATAGTCCATTAACTATGAATCCAGGAAGTAACAAGTGTATCAAGATTTGAGGACTCGATACTGGTGACCATGAATGGAAAGAGAAATCTCAAAATTCACGGTAAAGTGCTTAACATGTCAATAAGTAAAAGCTGATCATCAAGTACCTTATGGATTGCTCCAGCCTATCTCTATTCCTCAATGGAAATGGGAGCGAGTAACGATGGATTTTATATCTAGATTGCCAACTACACCAAGCAAAAGGATTCAATATGGGTTATTGTGGATCGACTGACAAAGTCTGCTTATTTTATCCCAGTTCGATTGGATTATTCACTGGATAAATATGTAGAACTTTATATTCGAGAGATAGTAAGACTACATGGTGTCCTAGTATCAATAGTATCAGATAGAGACCCAAGGTTTACTTCGAGATTTTGGGGTGCGTTACATGAAGCTTTAGGTACTAAATTAAATTTTAGTACAGTTTTTCATCCATAAATAGATGGGCAATCTGAGCGGATCATACAAATTCTGGAGGATATGTTACGAGCTTGTATAATCGAGTTTGCGGGATCATGGGAAAAGTACTTGCCTTTGGCTGAATTTGCTTATAATAACAGTTATCAAGCAAGTGTTAAGATGGAACCTTTTGAAGCATTATATGGAAGAAAGTGCCGAACTCCTCTTATTTGGTTTGAATTGCAAGATCGAAATGTTCAGAATAACTCAAATGTTGGAGGAGTTAATTTAACGCTAGATATGGAAGATAAAGTAAGGATTATTCAACATAATCTTAAGGCCGCCATGGATCGACAAAAAGCGTATGCAGATGAAAAGAAAAAGGATATTGAGTATGAAGTGGGAGAAAAAGTGTTCCTAAAGGTTTCTCCTTGGAAAAAAGTACTAAGGTTCGGGCGAAAATGAAAGCTTAGTCCCAGATTTATTGGGCCATACGAGATTTTGAAAATAGTGGGACCAGTGGCTTACCAATTGGCATTGCCTCCAGATATGAGTAAGATTCATAACGAGTTTCACGTATCCATGCTTCGGAGGTATAGATCACATCCTTCACATGTAATTTCTCTTGAGAAAATCGAGTTGTAACTGGATCTGACTTATGAAGAAGAACCAGTGAAAATCCTAGCATATGGAGTTAAAGAATTAAGAAACAAGAAAATTCCACTGGTTAAAATCCTTTGGAAGAATCATAAAGTTGAGGAAGCCACTTGGGAAACCGAAAAGAGAATGAAAGAGCAGAATGTAAAATTGTTTGAAAGGAATGTATGTTGAAAAATTTGATGACAAATTTTCTTAAGGGGGGGAATTGTAATATCCCAATTTTTTAGTGACTAAAATGTAGTTTTTGAAAGTTTAGGGGTTAAAGTATGAACTTTGGAAAAGTTTAGGGACCAAAGTGTAATTTCCAAAAGTTGTGTAAGTTAACCCCGTAAATGAATAGTTCACCCCCAAGAGTGGCATTTTTGTGTTACCTGAATTTTTCAAATGAAGCTTATATTATTCAAATTTTTGTTTCGAATAAAAAATTGTTAAGCGGGCTCAAACCAGAGTAGTACATGGATGGGTGGCCTACTAGGAAGGTCCCATATTTAATATTTTGACTGATAAAAAGGACTAAGTTTAAGTCAGTAATATTCATAATGGATTGTGGAGATAAGATTTCTAAGAGGAAATGTATCTGAAAAAAATTTCTCGGTAATTATCGGTATATCGTATTGAACTGAAATTTTAAAGACAATTCCAAGAAATTATGGAAAATTCATAAAATATTATTTTATGAATATTTTATTACATTTGGTTGGATTCTAACTAGATTTAATTAGATTTTAAAGGAATGACAATTTTCAAGTCTTGTTAGTAAATAAAGTCTAGTTGGAGGACAAATTGGACATTTGCCATGGATGGCATTTTTGAAATATTTTAAAACTTTGAGGGCAATTTTGGAAGAATATTTACACATGGATTAAATCATGGCCATTAGATTAAAAGGGCAAAATGGTAATTTCACTAATTAAATGGATTTTAAATTCATTTAATATGACATGTGGATTAAATAGATTAAAAGATGATAAAAAATCATCTCATTTTCTCCACGGGTTGTTCGAAAGTTCAAAGAAAGAAGGGAAATAATTTTTCCAACTTTCAAGCCAAATTTTAAAAAAATCAAGACAAGTTTCAAGCAAAATTTATTTAGGTAAATTGTTCTACACTTGATTCTCTTCAATTTGATAGTATTTTTGCATGATAAAAGTCAAGTATGAGTTATTTTACGGATGAAGATTGATTGTGGAAATTGAAGTTGATGATGGAATTAAACTTGTAGATAGTTAAATTGATGATTTAAACATGGAATTAAGGTTGAAATTGGATAAACTCCATGTTAGAGAATATAAACCCTAACCCTAAATTTGGGGTTTTGGTTAGAAAGCTAAATTAAGGATGGAATTGATTGAATTATGATGTTATGAGACCTATTTTGATGATATGATGAATAATTTCCCCAAGTTGCAAATTTAGGGACTATTTCGAAATTATGGAAAATTATCGAAAATTTTATTTTGGCATTGAAATCATTGAATTATGGTGAAAGTAGCTTGAATTGATGATTAGGGACCAAAATGAAAATTTTAGAAATTTAAGGACCAATTTGGCAATTTAGGAAAAATTAAGGATTGGTCTTGAATTTATGGAAATTGATAGAATTGAAGATTTAAGCATGTTATGAAAGTTGAAGGATTGAAATGTCAAGAAAGGAAACATGAGGGACCAAATTCAAAAAGAAAGTTTAATTAAGGACTAAACTGAATAAAGTTTGGAAGTTAAAGGAAAATATATAAGGATGTTAGAATTAAGTGAAAGGTTTAATTGTACATTAATTTAATGTACAAAAGCAATGTAGTGACCAAAATGTCACTTTTATAAAGTTGAAGGACTAAAAAGGTAATAGTCCAAAATGAGCAATTAATTATGGAAATTGTTCAAAATAGGTTTAAACAATTGTTTAATGTCCAAATTGGTCACTAAAGATCTAGGGACTAATTCGGCAACTTGTAAAGTATTGGGGAAATTTTTAGAAAATTTTTTATATTCGAATAGTCATGTTTAAGAATTAAATTAGCAGTGTTAGATTTAAGTCGAACACAAGAATGGTGATGTTTATGTCGATTGGTTTTATACAGTTTCAAAAGAAAACGAAGGAGACCCAAGTGATAAAAAGAAGGATAAGAATCGTGAGTAAAGCTTAGTGAGGTTGTACTGCATTAAAATAGGTGAGTGCATTTACATGTTTAATTTATAAATAGGAAGACCAGCGAATAGTCAACCCGAACTATAAATAGTGTTACATGATATGTATGTATGTTGATCTCTGTTGCCATGAATATATATATGATGAAGCATGTGATATGAATGATTATTTATATGATTGATCATGATGATGGATTGATGATAAAAGAAATGCCCAAGTATTATGTATGAGAGTCTATGGTATAGTTGGCATTGTATAGAGTCCCTAGCAGCTGCATTATTCACGTTATGTTATAATTTCATGTTTTGTGACAAAATGAATGTGTCACATGCACCCTGGGGATCCACGCCCACTATTCCCGAGTGCACTGTCGAGGTGCTTCATGTTTAAGGGGAGCAAAGAGCCTCCCTGAGTACGTAGTCATCTTCACGTCATGTTTGACACTACGGTTTCATTTAAAGATGACTCGCGTACCTCGGTCTCACATAGTGTACTTTGGGCAATGATAAATGAATAATGTCACGTATATGAAATATGTTATGTAATTAAATCATGTCATGTATACGAATGATATCATGTATATGAATCATACCACGTATGAAAATCATGTCATGCAAATGAAATATGCCACGCATGAGAATCATGTTATATAAATGGATCATGCCATGAATATGAATCATGTTACGTATATGAACCATGTCTGAATGCGAATCATGTTATGTATGCGAATTATGTTATGTATACGAAAAATATTATATATATGATCTATGTTGTGCATATAATTTATTTGATGATGATAGAGTATTGGAACCATGATTAAGTTAGAAATTTGTGTCCTGCACATTAATATCTGGTGACTATGGAAACCTTGACGGTACTATCCTATCTTAGGTAGAGAACTTGATATGATATCATACGATAAATATTATTTTACTTTACGTTTGTTAAATGAAATTATGCCTCACTAAGTTCGTACTTAGCGTGTGTTTATTTCACACGTAGGTTCTCTGAAGTAAAGTAGCGAGAAGGAGCAGTATCTTGTTAAATCAAGTTATTATAGTAGTTCACGGTATGTACATTTTAAGTTATAATTGTGATGTCTAGTGGGCATGTACTAGTATGTATGTAAATTTAAAGTATAATTGTTTTGTAAACTTAAGTTTATAATGTGTTTACATACTATTATGAATGTATGGACTTAGAATATGGTTTTCTACAAATGATTATGATTTATGACATAGTTAAATATTGTTTAACCCTAATCACGTAATAATTTTAAAAATCAAGAAAGGGTCTAGGCAGGGTACCTAGTTTTCACCCTGAATAATATTTTTATTTCAATAACATTTCTATAAATTTTATAAAATAATTCAAGGTTGAAACTAGCTGCCATAGGCTGATGTAGATTTCAATTCAAAACCGAAAAAGGGTTAAATTACAAGATAAAATTTGATAAAAAAAATTCAAGTCAAGTTTTCTTAATAACTTTGTAACATCTTTAGTGTATATTCGGTCTACGAGTATACGTTAAGGGTGTTACAGGAATATCAATAAAGAACCATTCAATAGAGGAGATCACAGACCTTACCCCTATTGTGTGATTTCTCCCTCAATTGGCTTGTTTAAAGCTAATAAAACACATGATTTCAATGAGGTTTTGTAAATCAAAGTTGATGAATCAATTACAAATTCATACTCTGAGTAAAATGATCTCTCACCTCTGATTTTTAATGAAAACTTGAGTGTTTGGCAGAAGAGAAGTGGAGAGAAAAGTTGAGAGAAAAGTTACGTAAATTTTCATTAAAACCAAATAACTAACTTTATTATCTAAAATCTCTTTTTATTATCCTTTAAAACACATGTTAAAATGATTTAATTGAAGGGAGAAATCACCAGCAAAAACTGGGTAAAATAGCTCTTTAAGGATTCTAAGAATTTGATCATTTTCATTTTAGTCACCTTTAAAAATAGTTTTCAAAAATCGCATTTTGGTCACTAGCCAAAATGTCACACTTCCAAATCTCATTTTCAAAAATTGATTTCACCAATATTAATCATATATTTAAAGATGATTTTTAACCATTTTTGATATTTTTATCTTACCGAAAAATATATGGTCCCGAATCTGACTCGAATCTCTAACTCGGTCCACTAGACCGCCTAACAAGCCACAAAACTGCTAGACCCAACATCGGGGCGTTACAAATCTCCCCCGCTTACATTCTTACGTGGCTTTCCTAACACCGCGGTGTCTCCACAACACCTAACATGCTCAACCATTTTGCCACGCAAACCTTACTGCTGGTATCAAGGATCTCCATCGGATCCTTCACACAAGATAACTCAGATCTCAACACAATACCTCCCACCGGCTCAACAGGCAAGGAATCCAACCGATAACTTCGCAGCATCACCACATGAAACATATCATGGAATCCCTCCATCACAGGCGATAACCTCAAACAATAAGCCACAGGACCCACACGTTCAACAATCTCGTATGGTCCACAAAACCTCGGCTAAGCTTTCTTTTCTGCCCAAACCACGTCACCTTCTTCCAAGGCAACACCAACATGATCACCCGATCATTAACAACATACTCTATATCGTTACGCCTCAAATTCACATAGGATTTCTAACGATCCAAGCCGCTCTCTAGCGCTCAATATCAACTCCACTTTCTCACTGGTATCTTTCAATTCATAAGACATAGGAACATACTTTTCCCCAACCTCAACCTAACACACAAGCATACAACATTCCCTACCATACTACGCCTCGTACGGTGTCGCCTGCATACCTGCCTGATAACTGCTATTAAAGCAATCTCTACTGAAGACATTTACTTTTCACACGTTCTCCGAAATTCAAAATCACACAACTCAACATATCCTTCAAAGCCTAAATTACATGCTTTGGCTGACACTCCGTCTGGGAATGATACAAAGAACTGTAACTCAACCATTCACTCAAGCTCAAAACAACACCCTAGAACCTCGCTATAAACTACAGATTTTCGTCCATACTATGAACACAGGCACATTGTATAAACAAACCAACCCGGCAATGCACAAATCTGTAAACTATCCAAAGCACACATCACCAACATAGCCACAAAGGTGTGCACACTTTGCAGCTCAATCAACAACCACCCAAATAGAATCCTTTGTGGTCGGTGTCAAAGGCAACCCAGACACAAAATCCATGGTGATTCCTTCCCACTTCCATTCAGGTATCCTCAACGGTTGTAACAAGCTAAAAAAAATTAATGCTCAGCTTTCATTTGCTGACATACCATACGTTGAGCAACAAACCAACCACATCTTCTTTTATACGAACCCAACATCAATCCCCTTTCCAAACCTTGATATATCTTGGTACTACCGGGATGCATAACACAAGAACTGGCATGCCCCTCAAACAAAATAGTACACATAAACTCAACATCAAGGGACACCATTTTCCGATCTTCAAAACACAACACCCTACCATCATTAACGTGAAAATCCATCAAATTTCCTTCCCTCAACCTGAACATGCGATACTAATACATCATCACAAAGTTGCCCTTCTCTAATCAACTGTGACTCGGATAACCTCACATGCAATTCGGCCATCAAGCCTCTATCACGTATCATACCCAATCGCATAAACAACATCCTCAACTCCACCGTAATTCTCATATACAAGGCATCGGTTACAACCTTAGCTCGAACGATACTCAATCATCAAACTATAACTCCTACACAACTCCAACCATCCAAGTTGTCAAAGACTCAAATCATCATTCATTTTTTCCAACCACACATGATCCGTATACACAACACACTCCTCTTCATAGAATTGGTGTCTCTAAAACATTTAAACAACCACCATCGCGGCAAGCTTCACTTCAAGCGTAGGGAAAAAGCGCTCGTGCACCCTTAACCATCTAGATGCATAAGCCACAACTTCACCTGCAATACGATGCTAAAAATTGGATCTAGCAAATCCACAAACTGTCAACTCTAACTTTGGTCGCTCAAAAACTAGCACAAGCCAATCTCCCAAGAATCAATCTCTAATATCCTCTTTAAACCTTGAGAACTCCAAGAACCATATAACCAAAACTACCTACATACGCTACCTTACTTACACCATCACTCCACTGATTTCCAATCAGTCATCTGTAAGTGTAAACACATGTATGCATGATTACTTATATGCCCTCATAGATGTCTATGTGTATATATGCAAAACCTCTAATGTCATGCATGTATACATGTACTGCATATTTACATATACATATAAGTGTTTTTGCATTGTGCATGTTTATCTGTTCACACTTACTAATAACATTCTCAGAATCAGAATTCTTTACAACATACCCAAAACTCGTGCTTCCCAAACAAAGAGCAACATTCACCTCTCCCTAAAAATCTACTAACCCATCCATACTTATAGATCAAAACCCTTCTCGGTGCTTCTGTACAAAAAAAGATCATCAATAAGCACAACAACCAACTGACCTGAAAACTCATGGACCACCCAACTCATCATAACTATGAACGCCACCCATGCATTGATCAAACCAACAGCATAACCAAGAACGCACACTATCGTACCCCTTACAAAAGGTAAATCTAAACACAACCACATCCTTTACATTCAAAAGATAACACCCAAACCTCAAACCAATCTTACAAACCACTAAAGCATCCCTAAACTGATCAACAGAACATCAACTTGTTCAGCTACCGAAAAGCAATGCACATTCGCATTGTGCCATCCTTTCTTTCCACAACAACACCGGTGCAACCCCCGGCGAAACACTATGCCTAATAAGCCCTTGATCAAGCAACTTCTGAAGTTGTGTCCTTAAACTCTTCAACTCCCTCGAGCCATGCACAGAGAGAAATTGATACCATAATTGTGTTTTTCATACAACTCAATGCCAACCTCAACCTCTTAATCCAATGGCAAATTCGGCCATTCCCTCAAAAATGCCTAGAAACTCACATACCGTACGAATATCCTGAGAAAGAACTTCCTTTGACCCCAGATTCATAACATAGGCTAGGAATATCTTGCAACTAAAATCCACCAAATGACTCGCCTCCAGCGTCAAAACAACATTAAACAAGAATTTAACATTCTCGCCTGTGATTACCACCTTGTAATCATCAGCAAGTTTTAAGGCAACCCGCTAGAATTCAAAATCAACCGTAGCTCTGTGTTCCAGCCACTAATCCAAACCTAGGATTACATCAAAAAATGTGCAGCGGCAACTCCAACAAAATAATAGCATCTTCAAGACCTTAACTCATCAAAGGACATTTTCAACTATTCCTTCTTGCAACAACCATCTCATCGGAGAAACTAGCCACCTATATTCCCACATCTAACACTTACGAGACGATCATTCAACCCACAATTCCTACAAACGTTAACAACGACAAGCATAGGAGTTTACACTCCACATATGAAATGCGGATAATCCCGCCTCATGAGATCACATGATCCACATACCCAATATGTATTAAATATTGTTCTAGTCTAGATAATCTGACACTGCGGTCCTCACCCAACAGTATCATCACCTCGCCTCAACTCAGGGCGATATCTTTTATCGCACTTCTTTTCAAACTGAACACTGCTGGAACTAGATTCTACAATTCTCTTGCCAAAGCGAGAACCTCCCACACGAAACCAATAAACTCAGGTTCTGCTCAATGTACTTTGCCCGTGTACCAATATGTCAAAAATGGTGTAGCCGAAAGTCAACATATACACCTTAACATCCTGTACCAATTCATAACATAATCGGTCACAGCGATACTTATCTACTGGTACCAGTTCAGGAGCATACCGGCTCAATTGAACAGTCTGTACCCTAAACTCGACACATACACACAGCCCTAAACCCAAGCCATAAACTCTTGTTCCTTTTCATCCAAGTGTCTAAACCCCATACATTTTTTCTTAAAGACAACATGGAAAGACTCCCAATCCACATCATGGGGTTCCACGCCCGCAGATACAGTCGTCCACCAACTAAAAACATCATCATGCAATAGGGATTCAACACATCCTAACCTACGGGTGCCAATACACCTCATTCACTCCATAACCTGAACAACACTGGTCATACATGTCTCGAATGCCTCAGGTGACAACGCACGGTACACAACTCCTCCCAAACTACAGGGATATTCCAACGACAACCTCATTTGCCCAACAGCAGGTGCAAACACATGCACTCCAACAACAACAACTTAAAAGCTCAAAAGATCACCTATTTCAGGACATCATATCACCCAACACTGGCCCAACCGGCACAGGTGGTACATACCTTAGGGTGAAAACCCCCATGAGACACAACACTCTCATCAACTCACTGCCCAAAGGTAATAGCTTCACGCTAGTTCTCATTTCTCCTCTCGATCATAACATAACACATTTTCTAAGGCATGATAATCATTTCAAAACAAAAATAGTTAGGCCAGCTTCAAGCAAGGATCCAAGACTTCCATTTCAAAATCATACATTTCAAACTATAGTAATAAGGCAATGGGTTCCACAAATTTCCCCCCAACATGGCATAAAGAAACCAACGTGCATATTACAATCACCGTTTATAGCAAGCAATAGAGTATAACTCACAACAACATTGCAATAACTATACCAACTCCCAATTATCACAAATCTGGCTCTAATACCACCAAATGTAACCCTCTCGACCCGGCCTAGTTGCAAGACCAAATCGAGCGAGCTACATTAGGTTTATCAAAGTAAATTGTAAAGAATTAAGCTTCAAACCCTACCATTTTTTCCTTTTATCTTATCTAGATGCAAAATTTTTATCCTATATGTGCATACTAATTTCTAGTGAAAACCCAACTCAATCGGGCGTCGAATTGACATCCAATTGGTCAAATATACGATTTAGGGACCAAATTGCAAAATTTAAAAATTTCGAGGACTTAGGCAACTTTTAAGTTACCATCCTTTAATTAGACAAGTTACATGCTTACACGTCAAAAATTAGCTCAAAACGATCATCCAAACTTATTCAATTGCATCCACAATATTCAGGGACCAAAACGCAAGAGACCAGAAACTAAAATCCATGACATTACCTGTAAAAACATCCATCCGTACCGATACAATCATAGCTATACCGGTAAGGAGTAGCCACCCATACTAGTACACAGTGTACCGTATCGATATGCCATGTCAGCTTGCAAATTAATAAAACTGTACTGGTATGAGCCCTCGGTGTTCTGGTATACAGGTTTTTCCTCAAAAAGTAAGTTTCTAGTAACGAGTCCCTGTACCGATACACCTTATCCCGTACCAGTATGCAAAGCTTAATTTAGTTATTCGTACTGGTACTCAAACACCCAAACTAAAACTGAATGCCCTATTTTTTCTAGGCGTACGGATAAGGTCCCCCGCGCATTGGTACACAGAGGCCTGTAATGTCATTTTCCCCTAGTTTAACGTGCTTTCAACCATACCAGAACATCCTAACATGCTCCTAACACACAACCAACACAATCTAGAATCACACCACAACATAACATCACAGATTCAACATTATTTCTCGGCATCTTGCATCAAATGTAAATCTATAGACATGCAAACTAGAAAACCATTCAAGTAAAACATGAAACTCCAATCCATCACCAAAATCAAACCATAAAGGCCATTTAAAACTCAAGAGCAGCTAGACAAACTTGATCAAACAGGGAGTTCAACAAAACATCTCCCAAACAACAACATAAACCCCCATTGCCCTTATTACTTAGAGTCTAATTCAAAACATACTTTGGTTACCATGTCTTGTACCGATCCCTTACTTCCCACTGCCTTCCAAGCTTTTAATTCTCTGCACTGATAGACAAAGAGAGCGTAAGCACACTAGGCTTAGTGAGGAGTGCTCAAAAACAACACACCATCAATGCATTAAAACTATTTCTCAATATTACATTGAAATCTCATTTCAATCATCCCTTAAAACATTATCATGCATTTAAAAAACCACAAAACCAAGAGGCGGCAATCAAATCATATGAAAATCAAGTGGGACAGTTTGCTCAAAATCTGAATACTAGACCGCAAGGAGGTTTACCTAGCGATACTGAAGTCGCAAGAGGAACTGGCCATGAGCAATGTAAGGCGATCACCACTAGAAGTGGCCAACAACTTAGAGAGGCTCAAGCCCGCTCATCAAACAAAACTCCATAAAAAGATCAAGATGAACCTAGCGGCAAAGCCTCAGATGCTGAACCAGGAATTACCGCGGTAACCAGCAATAAGCATGCCTTGGCAACCGACGATAAGGATGCTTCGACAACTTGTGATAAGCATGCCTCAGAAACCCCAATTAATAATGCCTCGGTAACTCTAGTTGTCCCAGCAATGCTGTCAATCAGGTTCCAAACCAATGAAATGATCGAAGATATCAGACTTCCACCACCATTCCCACAAAGGTTGAAGTGACAAAAGTAAGAATATAAATTCAAGAAGTTTCTTGATATCCTAAAGCAAGTCCACATCAACTTGCCATTGGTGGAAGCAATTGAACAAATGCCAAACTATGCCAAGTTTCTTAAAGTCATTGTGTCCAAGAGAACAAGGCTAAGAGAGTTTGAAACAGTTGCCGCAACAGAGGGATGCATGGCCATGTTGCACAATCGTATGCCACCTAAGTTGAAGGATCCCGGAAGTTTCACAATACCCTGTTCCATTGGAAACCACTATATCGGGAAAGCATTATGTGACCTTGGGGCTAGCATAAATTTGATGCCTAAATCGGTTTTCCAAAAACTAGGAATCGGGAAGGCAAGACCTACAACAGTTATGCTACAGCTAGCCGACAGATCCTATGTGCATCTAGAGGGAAAAATCGAGGACATACTGGTAAAAGTTGATAAATTTATTTTTCCAGCTGACTTTATTGTTTTGGATTGTGAAGCAGATGAGCATGCACCCATCATTCTCGGGAGACCATTCCTAGCAACAGGGAGAACCTTGATCGATGTTGAAAAGGGAGAACTCACAATGAGAGTGAATGACCAGCAAGTTAAACTAAATGTGTTCCAAACACTAAGGCATGCCGATGATCCAGAAGAATGCCAACTTCTTCATGCCACGGTAGAGTTTAACTTCGACGAGGAATTTAGTTGCCTCGGCAACTACATTGCCGATCAAGAGGAACCTAAGGAGTATGAAGAACCGGTTGATGAGGAACAACAAGAAGAGGCAAATTGGCTAGTCAATCAACCAGGTACATACTTTGAACCACTGGATTACTTAGGTAAGGAAGGTAAACTCAAAAAACCCTCTATTGAACAACCACTGATTCTTGAGTTGAAATAATTGCCAGAGCAACTAAGATGTGCATACTTAGGAACCGATAATACATTGCCTATAATTATTTCTTCTAAGTTACAGCCTGAGCAGGAAAAGAAGCTGATCAAAATATTGAAGCTACACAAAAAGGCAATAGGGTGGACAATTGCCGACTTGAAGGGAATTAGCCCGGCAGTGTGCATGCACAAGATTTTGTTGGAAGATGATCACAAACCTTCAATTGAGGCCCAGAGGAGACTGAATCATGCCATGAAAGGGGTGGTAATGAAAGAAATCATCAAGTGGCTTGACGCTGGCATTATATACCCTATCTCTGATAGTACATGGGTAAGTCCGGTACAATGTGTACTGAAAAAAGGAGGTATAACGGTGGTAAGTAATGAAAATAATAAACTCATTCCAACCAGGACTGTGACCGGTTGGAGGGTTTGTATGGATTATCGAAAACTAAACAAAGCCACCAGGAAAGATCAATTCCCATTACCCTTTATTGATCAAATGTTTGACCATCTTGCAGGTAAACCCTTTTATTGTTTTCTTGATGGTTATTCAGGTTACAATCAAATTGCCATAGCACCAGAAGATCAAGAAAAGACAACCTTCACATGCCCATACGGTACTTATGCCTTTCGAAGGATGCTGTTCGGATTGTGTAACGCCCCGGCAACCTTCAAAAGATGCATGATGGCACTCTTTTCAGACATGGTCGAATACTTCCTTGAGATCTTCATGGATAATTTTTCTATTTTTGGTAATGACTTCGACAGCTGTCTTGGCAATTTAGAGAGGGTGTTGGCAAGATGTGAAGAAACTAATTTAGTCCTCAATTGGGAGAAATGCCATTTTATGGTAGATGAAGGAATAGTGCTCGGCCACAAGATTTCATCCAAGGGAATTGAAGTAGACAAAGCCAAGGTGGACGTGATCGAGAGATTACCCCCACCAAGTTCAGTTAAAGGAATTCGAAGTTTTCTTTGACATGCAGGTTTTTACAGGAGGTTCATTCATAATTTTTCTAAAATCACTAAACCCTTGTGCAATTCGCTTGAACAGGATAAAGTCTTCGATTTTGATGATTCTTGCACCCAAGCATTCGAAACCGTAAAGAAAAAGCTTGCCTCGGCACCCATTGTCGTTCCACCAGATTGGACGCTACCTTTTGAGCTCATGTATTATGCAAGTGATTTTGCGGTAGGAGCAGTCCTAGGCCAACGCACAGGTAAGACCTTCCATGTGATATACTACGCTAGTAAAACTCTTAATAGTGCTCAAGTGAATTACACAACAGCGGAGAAAGAGTTACTAGCTGTAGTTTTCGCATTTGAAAAGTTCCGATCCTATTTGATTGGTACAAAAGTAATTGTTTGTACGGACCATTCGGCAATCAAATATCTATTTGCTAAAAAGGATGCGAAACCTCGTTTGATTCGTTGGATATTACTTTTACAAGAATTTGATATTGAAATTAAGGACAGGAAAGGAACAGAAAATCAAGTGGCCGATCACTTATCACATTTAGAAAGCAATAGGGAGGAGGACGTGGATCTAGAGATATGCGATGCATTCCCGGATGAACAAATTTTAGTTACCTCGGCAACCATGGACGCGCACGCCTCGGCAGCCCTTGACGCGCATGCCTCGGCAACCATGGATGCACATGCCTCGGGAATTCTCGACGCCGCAGCAGCCCTTGACGCGCACACCTCGGCAATTTTGGGAGTAGTCACCACGGCAGCACATGCCTCGGCAATACACTAGTACGCGGATTTAGTTAATTTTATTGTTTGTGGCATTTTACCTTATGGCATTACTCACTAAGGGAAGAAGCGGTTCCACCATGATGCTAAGCATTACTTTTGGGACGAGCCCCTTTTGTTTAAACAATGTGCAGATCAGGTTATACTCCGATGTGTCCCTGAAGAAGAGCAACCGAATGTACTCCGGCAATGCCATTCTTCACCCTATGGAGGACATTTTGGAGGAACTCGTACCGCGGCTAAAGTTTTGCAATCCGGATTGTATTGCCAACATTGTACAAAGATGCCCAAGACTTTTACAAGCAATGTGATCGTTGCCAGAGGACGGGCAATATCTCTAGACGACATGAGATGCCGCTCCAGAATATCATCGAGGTGGAATTGTTCGATGTATGGGGGATCGATTTTATGGGACCTTTCCCATCTTCATTCGGCAACCTCTACATTCTACTCGTTGTCGACTATGTGTCTAAATGGGTGGAGGCTGCTGCAGTTCCCAACAACGATTCCAAGACCGTGCAACGATTCTTGCAAAAAAACATATTTACAAGGTTTGGGATGCCGAGAGCAATTATCAGTGACGAAGGCAAGCATTTTGACAACAGACTAATTGCCATGATCTTCCAACGCTTCGGCATATCACACAAGATCGCCACGGCATATCACCCACAAACCAACGGGAAAGCAGAAATTTCCAACTGGGAATTGAAGGGTATACTCGAGAAAGTTGTAAATCCCTCTAGGAAGGATTGGTCATTATGACTAGATGATGCACTTTGGGCATATTGCACTGCATTCAAAACACCCTTAGGAAATCGAACACAAGGCATACTGGGCAATCCAGACCGTGAATATGGATTGAGAAAGTGCCGGGAAAAAGCGTTTGTTGGACCTCAATGAGATAGAAGAATTCTGTGCACTGGCCTATAACAATGCACGAATCTACAACGAGAAAACAAAGCAATGGCATGACAGAAACTATTGCCGCGGCAATTCACGCCAGGGCAGCTAGTTCTCCTATTCAATTCTCAGCGAAAACTTTTCCCGGGAAAACTGAAATTAAGATGGTCGGGACCATTCGAAGTTGTCAAACCATTCTCCCATGGTGCCGTGATAATCAAGTCCATCACTGACAAACATGAATTCAAAGTTAATGGACAAAGATTGAAACACTACATTGGTGCCCATGTGGAACGTAACAAAGAAGTGGTCAACTTAGGAGATGCATGAGCATGCTCTCCATTTGATATATATATATATATATATATTTCGATTAATTTTTTATTTATTTTTTTGAACTTTTTTTTTATTTTTTTATTTTTTTATTTTTGATTAATTTTTTTTTTATTTTTTTACTATTTCCGATTATTATTATATTTTTTTAGGATAGATTTTTTTTCTTTTTAAGTTTTAGAATCCCTTTATACATCCTTATTTATTTTCTTTTATTAGTTTATCTTTAATTTTAATCCTTATTTGATTTGTCTTTGAATTGTAGGAAAAGAGTTCAAGATAAAGAGGAACTTTAATCCAAGAAGGAAAACATCTTCAACAAGGAAATTAATGGGCTGAATCTAAGGCTTATATAAAGCCTCCAATTTACCATAATCAAGCCCCCATTGCCGTACCCTTCCCCTAACCCAAAACCCTCTTTTTCGTCTTCCTCTAATCCCACCCACCATATTTACCACCTATCTTTTCTATAAAACCCATCACCCTTAACCTATTCCTACTTTTTATCTTGCAACTTTTTAGTTTCTTTTCTTTTATTTGTTTTTACAAAACTCACAACCAAGATCATCTATGGCATCCAAAATTAAATTTTTAGTTAATCCAAGTTCCTCCAAAGAACCAAGATACAAGAAGTTTGCTACATCGGTGGTTCAAGAAAGATTTCACTCCAAGTTTGAATGCCGGGAGATTCATGAAGAACAAGGCTTTGAATACTCCAACTCTCATCAAGATTTCAGCCTTGAACCATTCATCTTCGAGATGATTGTACATCAAAAGTGGCAAATCTTTTGCCATCAACCGGAACTGGGCAACATCTCATGGGTAAGAGAATTCTATGCTCACTCACCTAACCTGGATAATCTTTATGTTTTTTTTCGTGACAAGGCCATACTCATAAGCCCCGAAAATGTCAACACCTTTTACGGGCTTTATATTGAGAAGGACGAGCATCAAGCTTTCGTTGATCAAATCACACCCAAGCAACTCGACAAGGTGCTTCAAGAACTCACTCAACTGGGAACTCATTGGAACGACGGTAAATACAAGGGCACGGTAAATCACCATCGGCTTAAACCCGAGACAAAACTATGGAATAAGATTGTTAAAACTTCTTTAATGCCCACCACACACAATACTATCGTTGATATACCACGTTTTTTGCTCATACATTCTATTTTGCATAATCGCATCATTAACATTGGAAAAATGATTTGTGATGAGATTTTTGTATGTAGCTCAAAAGATAAGGGTTCTCTTTTCTTCCCCTGCATAATTTTTAATCTTTGCAAGGAGATGCATGTCCCAAGTGAGTCCACCGATGAAAAGGCCCTACCAAAGTCCGGTTGGAATCAAGCACAAATCCGAAAAGCTAATGGGAGAGGCACCGGGAAAATCTTCAAGGCCTCCAATTGCCGTAGCAACTCCTGCCGCCCCGGAAATCCCTAATGCCCGGGCAACTCGGCCATCAACCCCGGGACACTTTGAAGCACTCTTGCAACCATTGGTGAGCCACCTAAGGCAAATTGAAGATCGGCAACTAATGTTCATGCGGTACATGAAGGAGCACAACAATGCCATCACCCAAGTCATCCTAGAAAAGTACCCGGACAATCGCGTGCCGTTCCCAATCTTTCCTACCGAGATCCTTGCCCCGGCAACCAATGAAGAAGTTTCCACGGCAACCGCAACAGATAATGCCCCGGCAACCTACATCGTGCCTGCACAAGCTGATGCCACGGCAACCAACCCTAAAGATGCCACGGCAACCAAAGCTAAAGACATCCCGACAACCACTACAAAAGCCAAAGGTAAAGCACCTATGCCCGAATCAACTCCTACGGAATCATTTTCTGATTTTTCAGATTCGGACGAGTCCTTCATTGCACCAACAAAGACCGCATCAATTGAATCCTCCAAGCGAAAAGCGAATTACACTAATGAAGAGGACGATAAGGATAACCCCGTACGAGGATCGATTCCACCACCGGCAATAAGAAAACAACCATCGCGTTCAAGCAAGAGAATTAAGACACTGACCAAAAGGAAACTAATCATCCACGATAACGAACTCTCGGAGTAAGTCCTCAAATGCATTTTATTTTTCGTTATTTTTATTTTTCTTTAATGCATGCATTGAGGACAATGCCTCACTCAAGTTTGGGGGGATTGTTATTAGTAGTTACCATGTTTAGTTATATTCATCTTAAGTATTACATTTAGGATACATAAATTGCTTGCCATGCCTTTAATTGGAACAAGAATTGCTTAGATTTGATGAATATCCGATGATGACTTTGCCAATTCATTTAATTGATAGAATTTTTATTCTAGGATAACCATGGAAAAACTTAGAATTTTACTATGATGCTAAATTTGATGAAAAACTGTTGTGGTTTGATTGATTTAAGGAATTCTAGTGAACTTAGGTTGATAATTAACAAATTGGGGGATTAGAATAAAAATTGGATGAATGCTAGAGGTGCCCGAAACTGGCTCTAGCATGTGCTAAAAAAAAATTTTTGATCGCTAGAGGTGCCCGAAACTGGCTCTAGTTGAATAAAACTAAAAACAAAACACTAGAGGTGCCCAAAACTGGCTCTAGTTAAAACATGTTAAAAAGAACCCCATGAAGTAATTTGAAAACCTCTTGTTTGCATAGAATTCAAAAAATCAACTTGCACACAACTCCGCACACACTCACAAGCATTATAGTTTGATTCTGAGTAACTCCTAAGTTCAAAGCTAAGTTTGTGAAAATTGAAGTCTTGGAAGGTAATTATTAGTTTGCATTGCTTGAGGACAAGCAATAGTTCGAGTTTGGGGATGTGATAAGTGTTCAAAAGTACTATTTTTCTTACCCTTTTTACTCATATTATTGTTAGACTTAGGCTCATATTATTTGCATAATTAGCCATTCATGCATTAATCCATGTTTCCTTCCATCGTTGAGCTTGATTACTTAACTTGGTAGTTTTTGTGGGAAAAGATGCTGCTTTGGTGTGTTTTGTGTGTTTGTACAGGATCACTTGCCAAAGCAAGGCTAAAGCTAGTTGCCAGGGCAATATATGAAAGAGATGCCGAGCTAGTTGCCAGGGCAATGCATGAAGGAGACGCCGAGCCAGTTGCTAGGGCAATTGTCGACAAAGAACAAGGTGATATGGTTGTCGAAATTGATGACTAGACAAGCCCAAGATGACGTGGAGCAAAGCCAAATCCCAAAGGAATTTGATTCCATGAAGAGATTAAAGAAGAATTAAATTCCAAGAAGATAGGAGAAGTTATAGTAGGAATATAATTATAATAAAGAATTTTATTCTTTAAAGATAATTTAATTCCAACTTAACTTCCTCCTCAAGAAGGACTTTGACCTAGCCCTATAAATTAGAGGGGAATTTCGACAACTCAAAGGGAGCAAGAGGAGAGAATTTTCGACAAGCATCTTGGGCAAGGGGATTTCGACAAGCTTCAATTCTTCATCTTTTTCTTTCTTGTTCAATTAGGTTCGTGCTAGGGATTATTTATCTTGTGTTTCTTTGGAACCTAGCCATAAACTAAATCTATTTGGCTATGGTTATTGTGTCTTGTGGTTGTGAGAAACTATTGGATTTTGTTTAGGTAATAAGAGTTTGCACTTTTCTATTCAAGGTTTATTCATTCTTGGTTCTTATTCTTGTTTGCGAGTGAATTGGGAGAGGATCTCGTAACTTCATATATTTATCTAATATCGGGAGAGTTAGATTCAAGAAACGAATGAATATGATCTTTATTCAATCTATTGATGGTGAAGATTAATCCAGCTTAGGAATAAGTCAAGGATTTCAACGGCTAAGAGGAGCGCAAGATTGGTTGTTGTTCACCCTTGATTCACGAAAGGATGTATTATCAAGGCATGCACAAGTAGCTAGAGTTTTGACTTAGGGATAAGAAGACACCATTGAAGAATGCTCTGCCGAACCTTGAAGGTTGCTGCCCAGACGCCCAAGTAGTTACCCAACTAGTCGCCCAGGCAACCATCGATTAGTTGCCAAGGAAACCCCGTTGTGCAAGTTGCCACGGCAACTGAGTTGCCCGTGCACTCTTTTACCAAGATGATCCAATCGGCTATCACACCTCAACTCAGGATAACCTGGCCTATCTCTCTCATTTATTCTTTTACTTTATTGCCTTCTAGTTTAGTTATTAGTTAAACTCCTATAATCCTTTATTTGTGTCTTTACTTTTTACAGTGCAAGAGACTAGATTCTTGAAGTGGCACCAATCCCTGTGGAGACGATATCTTTTATTCTATAACTTGCAACGTGTATACTTGCACAATTGCGTAGCACTTATTACGCTCAACAGTATACATCCAATTTCTTCATTAAAACTCAATTTAATCCATAAAACCTTGATTAAATCATAAATACATAACAAAAATCAATTGTAAAGGATCAAGAACTTGGGAATTTCATTAAAGAACCTTTAATTAGAGGAGAGAAATGAAAATCACTTCTAATTGCTAATTTCTCCCTTAATTGTTAAAGATTGGATGAAAACTTTTGTAATAGGAATTAAAGAAATCAATTAGAAAACAAAAAGAAAATCAAAAGAGATTGATTCTTGGAATTTTTGGAGTGAAAATCAAAGTTTGGCTGTTGAGAAAGTTGAGAGAAAAGTGATAGCAAAGTTAGTTACGTGAGAAAATGATTTATGAAATTAAAAATCCTTTTTAATCAATTCCATTTTATTTAATTATTAAACCAATTAAAACCTCTTTAAAATAGCCTAATTTAAGGGAAAATCTGATGAAAAAGTTTGGTTAATTAGCTCATTAAAGATTCTATATTTTGACCCTTTTACGATTTAGTCACTAAAAACAGTTTTGAAAACTTTACATTTTAGTCACCAAAAACAATTCATTAAGATTTAATTCCCGAAACTAGCTCGAATTGCCTAATATCGTTCCCCCAAACCGTCTAATCGATCCATCAACATCTAGGCCCAAATTTAGGGCGTTACAATTCTCCCCCTCTTAAGAAATTTCATCCACAAAATTTACCTGGCGGAATAAGGTAAGGAAACTGCTTCTTCATGTCTTCCTTACTTTCCTAGGTGGCTTCCTCGACACCACGATATCGCCACAACACTTTCACCAACTCTATGGTCTTGCCACGAAGAAACTTGGTGCTAGTATCCAAAATGCTCTTCGGTTCCTCATAGGTCAAATCCAGATTGAACGCAATCTCCTCTACATACATCACATGCGAAGGATCCGATCTATACCTTTGTAGCATTAACAAATGGTAAACATCATGTATCTTCTCCAACTCAGCAGGCAACCTCAACCTATAAGCAACATGACCAACACGTTCTAACACCTCATAAGGCTCAATGAACCTTGGACTCAACTTGCCCTTCCTCCAAACTTCATTATCTTCTTCCAAGGTGACACCTTTAGAAACACTCAATCACCAACATCAAACTCAATCTCCCTACGCTTCAAGTCAGTATATGACTTTTGTCGATCCGAAGCCACCTTCAAGTGATCACTAATAAGCTTCACCTTCTCCTTTGGGTCCTTCAGCACATCAGGCAAGGAAACAAACTTGTCGCTCGCCTTCGTCTAACAAAGTGGCCTGCGACACCTTCTACCATACAAAGCCTCGTACAGAGCCATTTAGATACTGGCCTAATAGCTATTGTTATAGGCAAACTCCACCAAAGGTAACTGTTTCTCCCATGTTCCTTGGAAATCAATGATGCAACACCGCAACATATCTTCTAACACCTGGATAACACGTTCAGCCTGACCATCTATTTGAGGATGATACAAAGTACTAAAATTTAACTGCATACCCAAAGCCTTATGCAAACACTCCCAAAACCTCATTATAAAGCGTGGATCTCTATTCGATACTATGGACTTACGCACCCCGTACAACCTCACAATCTCAGCAATGTACAGCTCTGCCAACTTGTCTAATGTATGCATCGTATGCACAGCCAAGAAA
This sequence comes from Hibiscus mutabilis, assembly GCA_019671005.1. NCBI lineage: Eukaryota > Viridiplantae > Streptophyta > Magnoliopsida > Malvales > Malvaceae > Hibiscus > Hibiscus mutabilis. The sequence continues at coordinate 22,263,123 of CM033739.1, read as the reverse complement.
TGCGCACACTTCGTAAAACTATCCACAATCACCCAAACATAATTCTTCTTCAATGGCATTAAAGGCAAAATGGACACAAAATCCATGGTAGTTCTCTTCCACTTCCATTCTAGAATCTTCAACGGTTGTAACAACCTAGAAGGAAACTGGTGTTCTGCCTTAACACGTTGACAAACCATACAGCGAGTAACACAATCCGCGATATCCTTTTTCAAACCAACCCATAAATACTCCTTTTTCAAATCATGATACATCTTTGTATTTCTCGGATGCATAGCAAAAGGACTCGAACGAGCCTTAACCAAGATAGTATGTCGTAACTCCGCATCCTTCGGCACAACTATCTGGTCCTTAAAACACAAAACACCTTCCTCATTAAAACAGAAATCCATTTTGTTGCCATCCATAATATCCTTAACATGCGATACAAAAGAATCATCATACGTTTGCTTCTCTCTGATCGACTGCAACAACGAGGGCTTTACTTGCAACTCAGCTAATAGACCACTATCACGCGTCACACTCAACCGAGCAAACATTGCCCTTAACTCTACCGCCACCTTCTTACTCAAGGCGTCAACTACAATATTAGCTTTTTTCAGATGATACTCTATCATCAAATCATAATCTTTAAGCAACTTCAACCATCTCCGCTGCCTAAGATTCAACTCTTTATGCGACATCAGATATTTCAAACTCTTATGGTCTGTATACACAATACACCACTCACCACAAAGATAATGCCTCCAAATCTTCAACGCAAACACTATCGCAATAAGCTTTATATGATGCGTATGATAATTGCTCTCGTGCATCTTTAACTGCCTAGATGCATAAGACAAAACCCTTCCTTCTTGCATCAACACACACCCCAAACCAATGTAGGATGCATCGCCATAAACCACAAACTCTTTTCCTGACTAAGGTTGAATCAAGATTAGAGCTTGCATCAAAGCTTCCTTTAACTTATCAAAAGCTTTCTGTCTAGCTTCTATCCACTCAAAACTTACATCCTTTTGAAACAACTTTGTCAGAGGAGAAGTAATCCTCGAAAAACCATCCATGAAGCGTCGATAATATTCTGTCAACCCTAAGAAACTACGAAATTTAAACACTAACTTAGGTTGCTTCCAATTCACTACAGCTTCAATTTTCTACAGATCTATGTGAATACCTTCGGCCGAAACAACATGACCAAGAAAAACCACTTGCTTATTCCAAAATCACACTTACTCAACTTGGCATAAAGCTTATTATCCAATAGAACCTGTAACACAATATGTAGGTGTCGGTTGTGATCTTCCTCAATACGAGAGCACACAAGAATATCATCGATGAACACAACCACAAATTGATCCAAAAATTCATGAATCGCCATATTCATCATATCCATGAAAGCTACTGACGTGTTTGTTAACCCAAACGACATCACCAAGAACTCATAATAACTATAGCGCATGCAAAAAGCTATCTTCAGCACGTCTTTATCCTTCACCTTCAACTGATAGTATCCAGACCGCATATCAATTTTGGAAAAAACCATAGCTCCCCTAAATTGATCAAAAAATCATCAATCCTTAGTAAAAGATACTTATTCTTAATCGTTAACTTGCTCAGTCATCAATAATCAATGCATATTCTCATCGTGCCATCTTTATTTTTTACAAACAACACCGGTTCTCCCTACAGTGAAACACTAGGACGAATGAAACCACGATCCAAAAACTTCTGAAGCTACGTCTTCAACTCCTTCAAATCCTTCAGTTCTATGTGATACAATGCAATCGACACTAGAGCCGTATCTACATACGTCTCAATGCAAAACTCTACCTCCCTATTCGGTGGTAAACTAGACAACTCTTCCGAAAATACTCTTGGAAAATCACAAATAGTGCGAATATTTGTGAATGCACTTCCTTCATATTAGGGTTCATAACATAAGCTAGGTATGCTTGACCTCCATATTCTAACAACTTTCGTGCTTCCAAAGCCAAAACAACATTGGACAAGAATTTGACATTCTCGCCCACAACCACCACTTTGTAATCCTCAACAAGTCTCAATAAAACTCGCTTGGTCTCAAAATCAACCACAACCCTATGCTTCGAAAACCAATCCATTCCCAAGATTACATCAAAACCATAAAATGGCAGCTCCGTCAAATCAACCTCAAACTCGTGACCTTGAACCATCAAAGGATATCTCCTATACAACCTCATAGCGGCTACTATCTCACCAAAAGAACTAGTTACATGCATACCAACATCTAACACCTCTACAGGTATATCAAGCAAGCATACAAGTTCGCGCAATATGTATGAATGTGTAGAACCAGAATCTAACAAAGAAAGTCATAGTATGAACTGCAAAGTAAATGTACATGCAATCACATCCGAGTCATTCCTACTCACACAATGCGAGAAAACCCTTGTAGGTCCACCATTCTCTGGTTGAATCTCTACAGTATGATCTGCTACCCTCTGACTATCATTCCTACGCTGAAAATGACCTCAATCGTACCCACGGCCTCTACGATACCACAACATGTGTACCAACTTTTCCTTCCCTAGCCAACTGCGGTCAATTATGCCTAAGATGATCCTGTGATCCACGGTTCCAGCATGTACCCAGGGCACCCTAACACTCCCTCAAATGGAGCCTACCACAACGCCTACACTCGGGTACTCTAATGTGGGTGTTCTAACCTTGCAGACCATGCCTAGCATTGCTTCCACCACGCCTTTACTCCGGATAATACCTTATATCCCTATGCTTCTTGTAACGATCTTGGCCAACATCAGACTTAGAATGCCTCTTTCCAACAGAAGAACTCCATGTCTGAGAGGACAACTCCCATATTTTATTCTATGACCTTAGCCCGAGAAACTGAACATCAAACTTTGTATAATCCGTAGCCAGTATATACATTTCACCTCTTTTACTAGCTCATAATAGAACTGGTCGTATCACTGTCGCTCGTCGGGAACCAATTCAAGAGCATACTGGCTCAACCGAACAAAATGGATCTCATACTCGGACACAAACATGTTCCCCTGCTCCAAAGCCATGAACAACCTTTTCTTCTAATCCTAATATCGGGAACCCAGATACTTTTTCTAAAAAGTGGCACAAAAAAAGCTCCCACTCACGTCAGCAGGTGCCAAACCCGCGATAGTAGTCATCCACCAACTATAAGCATCACCCTGAAGCAACGACACTATACACCTCAGCTTACAGAAATGTGTACACTCTATTTGTCCAAGAATCCCTTTCGTTCTAGAGAACCACTCCTTAGCTGCTTCTGGAGCTAAACCTCTAAACTCGGTACCACCCAAGCTACGTAGAATCTCTAACGGTAACCCGGTATTAACAGCTACAAGCGTCGATGCAGGTACTTGTACCCCAGCTATAGCAACCTGAAAAGATCCAATCATCACTTGGATCAACAGTGTCGTATCACCATAAATTGGTCCTTACGGTGCCTGAGGCATACCACCCTCGACTCCTGCATCAGCAGAAGGAATCAGTGGAGGAGGAGGCAACTCAATATTATGTCCATCCACAACACACCCCATATAAGCTTTCAAAAAAATGTTAATGCAATAAAGCAAAATAATTATGTCAACTTGTAGCAAGAATCCAAGTCGCACAAGTTTCAAAAAAAACCATTTTGTACTAGTATTAATAAGGCAATGTGTTCCCACGTTTATACCCCATTATATCACAATCTAATCGTTATCAGAGAAAAATCAAGCACCGTGTATATGAATTAACAAATTCATGTATCAACAATCAATCAAACAACCATAAGCCACATCCCAACAATCAAAACTTGGTTCTGATACCAACAAATGTAACCCCCTTGACCCGGTCTAGTCGCAAGACCGAACTGAGCGAGCTACATTAGGGTTTTCTGAGACAAACCCATAAGAATTAATTTGAGAAACGATCCATTTTTTTATTTTATCTTGACTAAATACGCGATTAAGTCATAGGGTGATCATGTTGGCATCGGTGAAATTTGCAACTCAATCGACCGTTAAATTGATATCCAATTGCACCATATGTTATCTTAGGGACCAAATTTGTAACACCCTTAATGTATACTCGTAAATAAAATATACATTATAGATGTTACGAAGTCGTTTAAAGAAATCTCGACTTATAACTTTTTTACAAGTATTTACAAATTTTAGTTTGCAAATCTAACCCTTTTTCAGTTTTCTTGAAAACACCACCTATGTGCAGTTTGCTAGTTTCAACCCTAAATTGATTATTTTAAAACATATTTGGCAATTATTAAAAATAACAGTTCAATTCAGGGTGAAAACTAGGTTCGCTACCTATGCCCTTTCTTGACTTTAAAATCTTTATGCGATTACCAATTATTCTTATTAGCAAAGTAATTATCATTTCTACCTTAGCTTTATTCTGTTACAATGCTAATGCCTTATTTTGCTTTATCCATATACGATTCATCATCAAAACTGATTACTTATCTATTATTTAGTCTAATTTAATGCATTATACTCTACTGCAATTAAATAATTGCATGCCCACTAAAGATTATCATAAGCTAGAATATCTTACTGATGTTTGCAGATTGAAGCTTGATCAGCATGATGACTCCTCTTCAAATACTCCATCTCAATCTATGTGTGAAACAAACACATGCTAAGTATGAACTTAGTGAGGCAAAACTTATAAATCAATGTAAAGCACTTTAATGTTAATAAAAATTGCATAATAAATAAAATACTAAATATAACATATAAGAATTTAGAATCGTATAAAATGACTTATCGAAGTTGTTCCTCTGTCATGTAACCTGTAAAAATCCACATCTCACATACATATATAAGGCAATGTCATGTCAAATCAAATATCCAGTAAATCACTTATTTTTATTTGAATCATATCATTTTCACTTTTCACTTTCCTTTAGATCACTTGTACTTGTTACTTTTTATTCATTTCATAGCCCAATGTAATATAATTGAGAATGCATGGTATGCGAGTCATTGTTGAGTATGCATATGTGCGGCATCAACAAATATGTTGTGCCATAATAAATCACTGTATCACTATACCACTACTGTAATTTAACGGCATCACTGTATCACTAGGTTATAGCTATAGAACACAACGTCACTGTATCACTATATCATTATACTTCACCTCATTGGCATGCCAATTATACCAAGAATCTCAATAATCATACAATGGGCTTTTAACCAATTCACTATTATAATCTATTCACTTATTCCATAATATCAATAAATAAAGACATATCACTATAACATATATAAGAAAAACACTTTGGGCACTCTTCAACACTCGAGGTTGACTTATCGCAAGTCTTCCTCATATCATAATAAAAAAATAAGTAAGAATGCACTCACCTGGGCCATTTATTAGCTTGCCTCACTAAGCTCTACTTGATCCTTTCCTTCATAATACCTCGACCATTCTTTTGATCCAAATCAAACTTCATTGATCACATAAATACGAATAACATTTGTTAGATTCAAATCTAACAATACTTTACACATGCTATCGAATCTAGTCATTCGAAAATACAAAATTTCCAAAAGTTTTTCCTTCCTTCCTTATACTGTCCAAAACCCATTTTTGGTCTTTAATGACCATTTAGAACTTCCATTAACCCCTTCCAAGCTTACTAATTAACCTTAGATACAAAATGCATCAATTCTCATTTTCTGACAGATTGCGCTACCTTCAAAGAAATATTTCTATAAAATATTATAAAACTCTGAATTTGATTCCGTTTGGTCTAAAATAAACTAAATTCAGTAAGCTTTTGAACCATATAAATTAATAGCCCAAATTCAACTTGTACGATTTATGGCGAATTTTCAAAGTCAATTACAATGCTGGAATTCGGAACAGACTGGTGCTCTATTTTCTGACCTTTTGTCACTTAAAATTTCATATCTTTTGACTCAGAACTCAAAATTAGTTTTCGTTTGTTGGAGGAAAAGCTAAACGAACAAATCTTTACATCAGTATAAAATTCACCTTCTAACCATTTTATACTAATTTTCAAACTTACTACCAAAACCAATTTTCTACACAGCTTCCATAATTAACTTCAACTTTTATACTAACTTCTCCTTACTTCTATACTTGTCAATTTAGTCACATCACTTGCTTCAAACCACTAATGTATCACTTTCTTCATCAAATAAATATTCAAAAATAATTCCCTTTAATTTTTTGTTCTTTCCGAAATAGTCACAAAAAATGCAAAGATAAGGATTCAAACTTCTTAACTTTGCAAATTAGTCCTCAAATCAACATTACTACTTGAATTCTATTATTTCAACTAAAAATCAGATTTAATCCTTATCAAAAACCTCATTTCCGAATTGGTCACTTAACTTTGACAATTTATCAAAATGGTCACTAACTCGATTTAACATCGGTTTTGCATTCTAACTTCAATTTCACATCTCCAACTTCAATAATAAAATAAATACACTTCAAAATCATAAAAATTCAGATTAGTCCTTTAACTTTCAGGATTGTCAAAATGGTCCATATACCTTTAACTTAGGGTTTTGCTTCCAAATAACAAATTCTAGCTTACTAGATCATTTATCCAACATCACAAACCGTAAATCAAACTTGAATCCATAAACCCTAATCATCTTCAAACAAACTAAAATACGTAGGGTTTAAATCCCAACTCAATAACATGGTTTTAACATCACGCAAACTTGGTTTCAACTTGAATTTCATCATGAAATCATAAAATCTCAAAACCCCCAATTTAGTCCATAAACCCTAATTTCTTTCTCATGAAAATTCTCATCAATCAAGCATGTATTTCATGAATTATTTACACCAAAAGATAGAGCTTGAAGAGTAGAACAACTTTGTAGTTTGAAAGATTACCTAAAAATCGAGTTTCGGGGCATGAATCGAACTTGAAAATTTTCTCCTTTCTTTTCCCCTCATTTTCGAATAGCATGAAATATAGATGAAAAAGATTTTTCTCATCTTTTAATATTAATCCACATGTTTAAAATAGAATGAATTTTTAATTAATTTTATATAGTGAAATTACTACTTTACCCTTTTCATCCAATGGCCATGATTTAATCTTATCAAAAATCAATGGCCATGATTAAATCCATGTGTATTTGACCTTTGAAAATTGCCATCAAATTTCCAAAATATTTCAAAAATGGCATCCATGGCAAATGTCCAATTTGCCCTCCAACTAGACTTTATTTACAACAAGACTTAAAAAATGCCATTCCATTAAAATTGAACCAAATTGGTTCCATTCTAACCAGCCTCCTTCCCAAAATATAATCAATTTTAATTTATGATATTTATTTGATCCAATTATTCGAATTTCACTTAATACGATTTCCAAATTTCCTTTCTTTAAGCTTTATAAGCATTCCATCATATTCTAACTAAATTTAGTTAGAATCCCATCAACATCAATAAAATATTCATAAAATAATATTTTATGAATTTCCATAATCTTTGGAACTATCTTTAAAATTTCAATTCGATCCGACATTCTGATGTACATAAAATACTTCTACTGCGATTTTACCTTTTCCGAGCTATTAGATTTAATCCAAAAATTCTATATTTTCATATTCGGAAAATAAACTCTATTATCCCATAAAACTTCCTTTTCCAATGACTTAGACTAAATTTTCCTAATTCAGTCTATTATTCCGATAATTATCGAAAATCTTCATAGAATAAAATTTCTCTTAGAATTCCTCTATCGATAATCTGTATGAATTTTCTCTAGTATTACTGAGTCCAACATATCGATCAGAAACACTTTTATGGGGCCTTCTCGGAGGTCACCCATCCTAATATTTTCCTGGCCTGAGCACGCTTAACAGTTTTATTCGATCCAAATTCGAATAATATAAGTCTCGTATGAAAAATCCGGTAACACAAAAATACCACTCTTGGGGGTGAACTATCCATTTACGGGGTTAAATTACATAACTTTTCAAAATTACATTTTGGTCCTTGAACTTTTTCAAAGTTTACACTTTAACCCCAAAACTTTCAAAATTTACATTTTGGTCACTAGCCAAATTTTGGGTTATTACAATTCCTCCCCCTTAAGAAAATTCGTCCTTGAATTTTCAAAACATACGTGTTTCAAACAATTACAGATATTGCTCCCTCATTTTCTTCTCAAACTCTCAAGTGGCTTCTTTGACCTTGTGATTTCTTCTTAGGGCCTTAACTAATGTAACTTTTCTTATTCCTTAATTCTTTAACTCCATATACCAGAATTTCTACTAACACCTCTTCATTTATCAAGTCTAATTGCAGTTCTTTTTTTTTCTCTCTTAGGAGTGATGACACATGAATAATCCAATCAATATCTCCAAAACAAAATACATACACTATAAACTTTTGCTCACTTCTAAGGATAAGATCCATTAATATGACCTTGGTACAACTCTTTCAAGATTCCTTGAGGTATAATAATTCTGAAACCAAGTTTTTTCACTTTTTGACTTGCACAAATCATCTTCTCTCAAAGTGGTACTTTTTCTCTTTTTCTCTTCCACTAGCTTTTAACTGATACTGTCTTGACTAAAGATCAACCTTCCATTTACATCTTATTTCTATGTTAGTCATAGGTAATCAATTTATCTTAAAATTGGTCTTAAATTCTCAGATATTCTACAGGAGTTAACTTTCATGATTATTTGACTGTATCATATCCACTATGAGTCCTTTCCTAACCTCCAAGATTTGTAGACTGACGAATGACATCATTGTCTTACTTTCCTTATTCTAGTCTCGTTCCATATCATACTAATGAGGAGCAGCATCAAGTCATACAATCAGCACATCAGTAATATGATATCCTAGGAGCATGTATTTACTGATAAAATTCATATACAAACTTGGTTTAGCATCCAGAACCGACTAAACCTTTGCTTTAATACCATTAAATGTAACACCCTTAATGTATACTCGAATTGAATATACATTAAAGATGTTACAGAGTCGTTTAAAGAAATCTCGACTTATAATTTTTTACAAGTATTTACAAATTTTAGTTTGTAAATCTAACCCTTTTTTAGTTTTCTTGAAAACACCACCTTTGTGCAGTTAGCTACTTTCAACCCTAAATTAATAATTTTAAAAATTATTTGGCAATTATTAAAAACAACAGTTCTGCAACCCCCTTGACCCGGTCTAGCCGCCAGACCGAATCGAGGAAGCTACATTAGGTTTCCCGCAGCAAAACCGAAGATATTCAAGAAAACCCATTCCATTTTTTCTTTTTATCTTGTCTAGGAGCCAATTATTAGTCCTACGTGTACATGCATCACTCAGATATAACCCCACCTCAATCGGGCATCATTTTTACATCCAATTGATCACATTTTCAATTTAGGGACCAAATTGCAAATACAAGAAATTTGCAGGATTTAAGCCACTTTTAATATACCAATATTTAATTAGTCAGGTTCTGATCATTCATCTCAAATTTCATCTCAAATTGATCATTCAAGTTCATACAATCACATGGACAAGATTCAAGGACTAGAATGCAAAGAAAGCAAAACTCCCAAGCCAACATTACAGAAAACGGCTTCGGGTATTGGTACGGGTGTCACCGTACCGATACACATAAAATGCCTGTACCGATACACCATGGCAGGTATTGATACGCCATAATGAACTTACCTAACTTTTGAATCTTTTAACATATGTACTAGTACGCTTACATGGGTATCGGTACACGGGTTTGGATTGAAAAAGTGAAATTCCAGAGGCTAGAATGTATACCGATACACCGTTACCTGTATCGGTATGCCAGGCCAAAAATCACCTATGCATACCGGGACTCTCTTACGCGTACCGATCCCTCAGGCCAGAAAATGCCTAGCCGTAATGATACGGTCCCCCGCGTATCGGTACGCCTGGACTTGTAATGCTATAATTTGTTGGTTTTTCATCTCAAAAACGTTCTCAAACCATTCCATCATGCTTGTAACACCATACCAACATGCCATACATATCACAAGCCAACTAGCAACTTCATTCCTACAGCACAACAAGCATCAAGCATTAAAAGGGAATCTATAGACATGCTTCCTAATGTCCATTCAAGCAACTTGTCAAATAGGTAAACTAGAATCAAAACAAACTTTAAAGGCCATTTACAACCCAAGAGAAACTAAAGAAATATGCTCAAACAGAGAGTTCCACAAAACATCTCCCAAAACACAATAGGTTCCCCATTTCCCTTATTCATTATAGTCTAAACCAAAACATACTTTGGAAACAAGTCTTGCCAAGATCCCCTTGCTTCTTGCTGCCTTCCAAGACCTCAATTATCTGCATTGATGGACAACAAGAACGTAAGCACACGAGGCTTAGTGCGGAGTGCTGAAAAAAACACCATCAACGCTTTTAAAACCATTTCTTTAACATCATCTTTTAAAACATCATCATGCTCTTTTAAAGCATGCACTTACATCATTAAAACCAGAATATTAAACCATGTGCTACATGTATCATTGATCAACAGCAAGTCACATTGCAAACCCTGTGCTTAAACCTTCCCATACATTACTACCAAAAGCAAAGCCTAAGGAGAAAACATGTATAAACCATATTATACATCATAAAACATTTCAATGATACATCAACAATTATATTGGCTTACAAGTGATCATTAGACAATTCCATTAACAAAAGAGTTCATCGGATACAAAAATTCAACAAGTGTTAACCCAACACTTCAAGCCATCTCAACCGGAATTGCGATACAATCACAATCGTGGTACATTAACAACCGGGTACAATATCAACCGGTTATACTTTCAACCCATAGGGATACCCATCCCTCTCATCGGTTCGATGCTTAACCTACTGACGGGAGTATTCAGTACTTTTCAACCCTTCTACCATTAGGGTACTTGGATGGAGTATTCAGTACACCGTATAAACCCCTCCACATCCAAGGCGACTTATTTTACAGTGCACTTAATCCTATGACCGGCCAACTATATCTGATAACAATTTTAAAACCACATCACTTGCTAATATAATTAACCAAATAACATTTACCTCACTATTTTTGTCAAGCATTAAACTATGCCATTTCCAAAGCAACAACCATGCTTTAAAACACAAGTATAAACCATACTTACAAGGATCACTTACCATGTGCATCCTTCAGCATTTCATGCTTAAACAGTAGGTACAATGTAAATCAAAACAAGTGCATAAATCCATTTCTCAATAGCACGAACGAGAGAGTAAAACCACTTTACTTACTTCCGAGCTTAGATAAGCATTTCATGCTCTACCTAAACTCCCAAAAACCACCTTTAAAACATTCCAATGCTAGAATCCACGTTTTCACTCATCGATACGCAAACCTCGATTCGCCGACGCGAAAACAAGTATTCGAAGCCTCCTACGCTTCTCCAATCACTTCTGGATCAACCTCCCCTGTTTTGACCACAAAACAACAGAGAATTAATGCATCATAATGCATTCCAAACACAACAACCACAGTCCTTCTCAGACTACCACAAAACCCTCAAAATTAACTCTCCACAACAACCGAAAACATAACCAAAACACTTTGTTTCACAACCCATCCAACATCTATCATCCTAGCATCATTTTCAACACCAGAAAACATCTAAAAACATATCCAAGACAACCTACCACCTCCAGCAACCCTTCAACCTCTTAAGTTTCGGTATTCCTTTGATAAAAATCACTTATCAACATTGTTAAACATCCAAAATATGAATCACATCACCATTACTTACTGGAAATCATGTTCAATTCGTGAATCAACTCATTTTCCCCAAAGATCTCATTAAATCATTAGAAAATCATCAAAATCAGATTAGAAATGCAAAAGCAAGGATCAAATGCTTGGCAATTTCAATAAAGAACCATACAATAGAGGAGATCTCGAACCTTACCCCTATTGTGAAGTTTCTCCCTCAATTGATTTTTGAAAAGCTAAGAAATCACAAGATTAATGTGAGATTTTGTATAAATAATCTTTGTAAAACAATTTGAAACAATAAAATCAAGTTAGAAAACACCTCACCTCTGGAAATTTGATGAAATCTGAGTGTTTGGCTCGGGAGAGAATAGAGAGAAAAAGTTCAGAGAAAATGACGTAATTTTTGTTTAAGAAAAGATAACCACCTTTTTAACAAAATCCACTTTAATTTTTAATTAAAAGCACATGCTTAAATTAGTTAAATTAAGGCAGAAACCTTCAGAAAAAATTTTGGTAAAATAGCTCCTTAAAGATTCTAAGTATTTAACCCTTTTCATTTTAGTCACTAGAAAATCACAGTTTTCAAAACTTTCATTTTGATCACTGACCAAAATATCCACATTCCAAAACTAATTTTTCAAAACTGATTCCACCATTATTAAATATATAATTAATAGTTATTTTTAAACATTTTTCCATAATTTTTCCAACACGAAAATATACGATCCCTAAACTGACTCGAATCTCTACTCTAGTCTACCGAACTGTCTAATAACCCACTAAACCGCTAAGCCCTAACACTGGTTCGTTACAACTCTCCCCCACTTAAGAAATTTCATCCTCAAAATTTACCTGGAGGAAATATGTGCAAAAACTGGTTCAGCATATCCGACTTACGCTCACATGTGGCCTCCTCTACACCGTGGTGCTTCCACAACACCTTAAACAACTCAATTGTTTTTCCACGTAGCACTTTATCGTTGGTATCAAGAATCTCTACTGGTTCCTCGTCATAAGAGAGATCCGATCTCAACTCAATCTCTTCCACCAGTATGACGAGCGATGGATCTGACCTATACCCACGCAACACCGAAACGTGAAACACATCATGAATCTTTCTCAACTCCGGAGGCAACCTCAAACGATACACAACAGGACCCACTCGCTCAACAACCTCGTACGGTCCAATGAACCTCGAGCTAAGCTTCCCTTTCCGCCCAAAATGCAACACCTTCTTCCAAGGCGACACCTTCAAAAACACTTTATCACCCACAATGTATTCTATATCCTTACGCTTCAAATCCGTATAGGATTTCTAGTGATCAGCAACTGCTTTTAAGCGCTCACATATCAAATTTACCTTTTCGGTGGTGCCTTTTAGAACATTGGGCATCGACACAAACATTTCCCCCACTTCTGCCCAGCACACGGGCGTACGAAATTTCCTGCCATACAATGCCTCATAAGGTGCCATTTGTATTCTAGCATGATAATTGTTATTGTAAGCAAACTCCACCAACGACAACTACTTCTCCCACGTTCCCTGATACTCAATAACACAACACCTTAGCATATCCTGAAGAACTTGAATCACGCACTCCGATTGGCCATTAGTCTGCGGATGATACGAGGTACTAAAACTCAACCGGGTCCCCAAGGCACTCACCCAAAACCTTGTGGTGAACCACGGACTCTATCCGAAATTATAGTATGCACTGGCACAAAATGCGCACACTTCGTAAACCGATCTACGATCATCCTGATGGAATCCTTTTTGGTCAGTGTCGAAGGCAGCCCAGACAAAAAATCCATGGTGATTTTTTCCCACTTCGATTCCGGTATCTTCAACGGTTGCAACAACCCTGAAGGAAACTGATGCTCAGCCTTTACCCGTTGACAAACCATGCACTGAGCTACAAAATCAACTACATCTTTCTTCAATCCAACCCAATAGTACTCCTCCTTCAACCCTCGATACATCATAGTACTATCGGGATGCATAGCAAAAGGACTAGATGTGCCTCAATCAAAATAGTACGCCTCAACTCTTCGTCCTCAGGCACCACTATTCGACCTTTGAAACACAACACCCCATCATCGTTGAAATGAAATTCCGTAGGGTTTCCTTCCCTAATATCTTCTACATGAGGTACCAAACTCCCATCATATGATTGCTTCTCCTTAATAGACTACGACAAGGATGGCATCTTTGCAACTCGGCCAACAAACCTTCAACATTTGTCACACTCAATCGAGCCAACATAGCTCTCAACTCCACAACCGCTTTCCTACTCAAAGCATCTGCCACAACATTGGCTTTCCCCAAATAATACTAAATGGTCAGATCATAATCCTTAAGCAACTCCAACCATCTACGTTGCTTAAGATTCAGCTCTTTCTATGACATCAAATATTTCAAGCTCTTGTGATCCGTGTAAACCACACATTTCTCACCATAAAGGTAATGCCTCCAGATATTCAAGGCGAACACCACCTCTGCCATCTCAAGATCATGAGTAGGGTAGTTATGTTCATGCACCATCAACTGCCTAGATGCATACGCCACTACCTTACCCTCATGCATCAACATGCAACCCAGCCCAACATACGACGTATCACTGTAAACAACGAACTCCTTCCCCGAATCTAGTTGAACCAAGACCGGAGCTCGCGTCAAGGCTTCCTTCAATCTTTCGAAAGCTCGCTGCCTAACCTCTGTCAACTCAAACCTAACATTCTTCTGTAACAACTTTGTTAATGGAGCTGCCATACTGGAGAACCCTTCAACAAACCTCCAGTAGTAACCTGCCAAACCGAGGAAACTCCTAACTTCTGTCACAGACTTGGGCTCCTTCCAACCCATTACAACCTCAACCTTATGCGGATCGACACGAATTCCTTCGGCTGACACAACATCCCCATGAAACACAACTTTCTTAAGCCAAAACTCACATTTGCTTAACTTAGCATACAACTGATTCTCCATCACTTTCTAAAGCACAATCCGCAAATAGCTATCATAATCCTCCTCGGTACGAGAGTACACAAGGATATCATTGATAAACACCACCACAAACAGATCCAAAAACTCATGGAACACTCGATTCATCATTTCTATAAAAGCAGCTAGAGCATTGGTCAACCCAAACGGCATCACAAGAAACTCGTACTGCCTGTATCTTGTACGAAAAGCTATTTTGGGCACATCCACCTCCTTCACCTTTAACTGATAATACCTCGACCTTAAATCTATCGTGGAAAACACCGAAGCTCCCCTGAACTGATCAAACAGATCGTCAATCCACGGTAAGGGATACTTGTTCTTTATTGTCAACTTATTCAGCTGCCGATAATCTATACACATCCGCAACGTACCATCTTTCTTCTTAACAAACAGCACCGGTGCACCCTACAGTGAAATACTTGGTCTAATAAAGCCCCGATCCAACAACTCCTGCAACTGGGTCTTCAACTCCTTCCATTCCTTCGGAGCCATGCGGTACGGAGCAATCGATACTGGTACCGTGCTCGCAAAAAACTAGATGCCAAACTCTGCCTCACGGTCAGGTGGCAACCCCAGCAACTCCTCTGGAAAAACACCCAGAAACTCACATACAGTGCGAACATCCTGCACCCTCAACTCCTTAGAACCATGATTCATAACATAGGCTAAATAAGCCTGACATCCCGAATCTAACATTCGACTCGCTTCAAAAGCCGAAACAACATTAGACAAAAACTGGGCATTCTCACCAACAACCACCACCTCATAATCATCCGACAACCTCAAGGATTTTCGTTTAGCCTCAAAATCCACCAAAACCCAATGTTCGATCAACCAATCCATACCCAAAATCACATCAAAACCATGGAATGGCAACTCCATCAAGTCTACGGCAACCACATGTCCCTGAACCATCAGTGGACACCTACGATAAAACGTCCTAACCACGACTGTCTCTCCAAGAGAACTAGTCACTCTAACACCCACATTAAGAATTTCAACAGATATATCAAGCAACTCAGCATGCTCACTCAGAATGTATGAATGAGTAGAACCATAATCAACTAACGAATACAACGACAGAGACTAAAGGGTAAAACTACCTAAAATCACATCGGTGTCATTGCGACCTTCATGGTGCGCATACACTCTAGCCGGTCCACCTTCCTCGGGCTGGATAGCAACAGTATGAGCCACAGTCCTCTATAACACATCTTAACGCTGAAACGGTTCGTGGCCACGACCACGACCCTGCTGCAGAGCAACAACAAGTGCAGCACCCTGCCCACCACGAGCCAACAACAGACAATCACTCCTCTAATGATCACCTGACCCACAACTCCAACAAGAATTAGCCACAACAGGCGCAGGTGCCTGACCTATCTTGGCCAACCGTGGGTAATCTCGCCTCAAATGGTCTCGGAATCCACAAACCCAGCAGGTACTAAATGGAGCTCTAACCTGGGCACCCTGCCCCTAGACTCCATGTCCTACAACACCTCTGCCATGCCTCAGCTTCGGGCGAAACCTCCTATCACGGTGTCTCTTGGTCTGATCACCGCTATAACCCGAATCAGTAGCCTTTTTACATGAGCGTACACCTCGCGATCCAGAAGCCAAGCCCAAATTCAGCTCCACATCCTTAGCTCGCGAAATCAACACATCAAAGTCAGTATAATCAGCAGCAAGCATGTATGTCTTAAGATCCTGCACAAACCCATAACAGAAACAATCACATTGGGTACGCTCGTCAGAAACCAACTAGGTGCATACTGACTCAACCTCACGTATTGCACCTTATATTCCGTAATAGACATATTGCCCTGTACCAAAGCCATAAACTCACGCATCTTCTCATCCTAATATCGGACTCCCAAAAACTTCTTCCTAAAAACCTCACAGAAGAACTCCCAAGACACCTCCTCAGTAGCCATACCAGATATCGTTGTAGTCCACCATGCATAAGCATCACCCTGTAGTAGGGAATCAACACAACCCAGCTTACGAGCATCGGTACACCCCATCTGACCCAGTATCCTCTTAGTACTAGCCAACCAACCCTCAGAGGCCTCAGGCGACAACCCTCAAAACTTCACTCCGCCCAAACTACAAAGTCACTCAAGTGGCAAACCTTGCCCATTAACCGGTGGTGCTGGCACACGAACAGCCGCAACTACTGCCGGAAAGGCATCGGTCATGGCCTAAATTAGTGGTGCCATATTACCCATTCCTGGCCCAGCCGGCGCAGGTGGTACTTGCTCTACTCCCTCAGGTGGGTTAGGTGGGGGCAGTGACAACCCTCTAGGAGGTACAACCTCTCCTTCATCATCCTGCCCAGCGGCAGCAACAATCGTGCTAGATTGCAACTCTCTCCTCGGTCCCATCGTGCTAAAATATATCTAAGGCATGATAATTATTTCAAAACAAAAACAGTTAGGCCAGTCTCAAGTAAGGATCCAAGACTTCCATTTCAACAATCAAAACTTTCCAGACTATAATAATAAGGCAATGGGTACCCCAAAACATCCCCAACATAGCATATGACCACCAACATTCATATATCAATCACCGTGCAAATCAAACATGGAAAAAACACAACAACCTCCTAATCGAACCAAACTTGGCTCTAATACCACCTAATGTAACCCCTTTGACCCGATCTAGCCGCTAGATCGAATTGAGGAAGCTACATTAGGTTTGCCGTAGCAAACCAAAGAGATTCAACAAAACCCGGTCCATTTTTTTCTTTTTATCTTGTTTAGATGCCAATTATTAGTCCTACGTGTACATGCATTACTCAGGTATAGCCCCACCTCAATCGGGCATCATTTTGACATCCAATTGATTACATTTGCAATTTAGGGACCAAATTGCAAATACAGGAAATTTGCAGGATTTAAGCCACTTTTAATATACCAATCTTTAATTAGTCAGGTTCTGATCATTCAACTCAAATTTCATCTCAAATTGATCATTCAAGCTCATACAATCGCATGGACAAGATTCAGGGACTAGAATGCAAAGAAAGCAAAACTGCCAAGCCAACATTGTAGAAAATGGCTTCGGTTATCGGTACGAGTGTCATCGTGTCGATACGCATAAAATGTCTGTACTGATGCACCATGGCAAGTATTGATACGCCATAACGAACTTACCCAACTTTTGAATCTTTTAACATACGTACCAGTATGCTTACATTGGTATCGGTACATGGGTTTGGATTGAAAAAGTGAAATTCCAGAGACTAGAACGTGTACCGATACACCATTACCCATATCTGTACGCTAGGCCAAAAATCACCTAGGCGTACCAGTATTCCGTTACGCGTACCAATCACTCAGGCCAGAAAAATGCGTAGCCGGACCGATACGGTCCCCCGCGTATCGGTACGCTTGGACCTGTAATGCCATAATTTGCTAGTTTTTCATCTCAAAAACATTCTTAGAACATTCCAACATGCTTAGAAAACCATACCAACATGCCATACATATCACAAGCCAACTAGCAACTTCATTCCTACAGCACAACAAGCATCAAGCATCAAAAAGGAATCTATAGGCATGCTTCCTAATGTCCATTCAAGCAACATGTCAAAAAGGTAAACCAGCAACAAAACAATTTTTAAAGGCCATTTACAGTCCAAGAGCAACTAAAGAAATATGCTCCAACAGGGAGTTCCACAAAACATCTCCCAAAACACAATAGGTTCCCCATTGTCCATATTCATTATATTCTAAACCAAAACATACTTTGGAAACAAGTCTTGCCAAGATCCCCTTGCTTCTTGTTGCCTCCCAAGACCTCAATTATCTGCATTGATGGATAACAAGAGTGTAAGCACACAAGGCTTAGTGAGGAGTGCCAAAAAAACACCATCAATGCGTTTAAAACCATTGATTTAACATCATCTGTTAAAACATCATCATGCCCTTTTAAAGCATGCACTTTACATCATTAAAACCAGCATATTAAACCATATGCTACATGTATCATTAATCAACAGCAAGTCACATTGCTAACCCTCTACTTAAGCCTTCCCATGCATTACTACCAAATGAAAAGCTTAAGGAGAAAACATGTATAAACCACATTATGCATCATAAAACATTTCAATGATACATCAACAATTATATTGGCTTACAAGTGATCATTAGACAATTCCATTAAAAAAAGAGTTCATTGGATACATGGATTCAACAAGTGTTAACCCAACACTATAAGCCATCTCCACTAGAATAGCGATACAATCACAATCGCGGTACATTAACAACCGGGTACAATATCAACCGGGTACACTTTCAACCCACAGGGACACCCATCCCTCTCTTCGGTTAGATGCTTAACCCACTAACGGGAGTATTCGGTACTGTTTAACCCCTCTACCATTAGGGTACTTGGATGGAGTATTCGGTACGTCGTATAAACCCCTCCACATCCAAGGTAACTTATTTTACAGTGCACTCAATCCTATTGTCAGCCAACTATATCCGATAACAATTTTAAAACCACATCACTTGCAATTATATTTAACCAAATAACAATTACCTCATTGTTTTTATCAAGCATTAAACCATGCCATTTCCAAAGCAACAACCATGCTTTAAAACACAAGTATAAACCATACTTACAAGGATCACTTACCATGTTCATCCTTCAGCATTTCATGCTTAAAAGTAGTATATCGATTACTTTAAAACATGCTTAAACAATAGGTACAATGTAAATCAAAACTAGTGCATAAAACCATTTCTCAATAGCACGACCGAGAGAGTAAATTCACTTTACTTACTTTTGAGCTTAGGTAAGCGTTTCAAGCTCTACCTGAACTCCCAAAAACCACCTTTAAAACATTCCAAAGCTGGAATCCATGTTTTCACTCACTGATACGTGAAACTTGATTCGCCGATGCGAAAACAAGTATCCAAAGCCTTCTACGCTTCTCCAATCACTTCCGGATCAACCTCCCCTATTTTGACCACAAAACAACAAATGATTAATGCATCATAATGCTTTCCAAACACAGCAACCACAATCCTTCTCAGACTCCCACAAAACCCTCATAATTAACCCTCCAAAACATCCGAAAGCATAACCAAAACACTTCGTTTCACAACCCAGCCAACATCTATCATCCTAGCATCATTTTCAACACTAGAACACATCTAAAAATAGTTCCAAGACAACCTACCACCTCCAGCAACCCTTCAACCATAGATTCAACACAAAACCTCAAAACTAACACCCTAAACAAATAGAGACTCTTAAATTTCGGGATTCCATTGATAAAATTCACTTATCAACATTGTTAAACATCCAAAATATGAATCACATCACCATTACTTACTGGAAATTAGGTTCAATTCGTGAATCAACTCATTTTCCCCAAAGATCTCATTAAATCATTAGAAAATCATCAAAATCATATTAGAAATGCAAAAGAAAAGATCAAATGCTTGGAAATTTCAATAAAGAACCATACAATAGAGGAGATCTCGGACCTTACCCCTATTGTGAAGTTTCTCCCTCAATTGATTTGTGAAAAGCTAAGAAATCACAAGATTGATGTGAGATTTTGTATAAACAATCTTTGTAAAACAATTTGAAACAATAAAATCAAGTTAGAAACCACCTCACCTCTGGAAATTTGATGAAATCTGAGTGTTTGGCTGCATAGAGAATAGAGAGAAAAAGTTAAGAGAAAATGAAGTGATTTTTGTTTAAGAAAAGATAACCACCTTTTAAACAAAATCCACTTTAATTATTAATTAAAGTACATGTTTAAATTAGTTAAATTAAGGGAGAAACCTGCAGAAACAAATTGGTAAAATAGCTCCTTAAAGATTCTAAGTATTTGACCCTTTTCATTTTAGTCACTAGAAAATCACAATTTTCAAAACTTTCATTTTGGTCACTACCAAAATATCCAACTTCCAAAACTAATTTTTCGAAATTGATTCCACCATTATTAAATATATAATTAATAATGACTTTTAAACATTTTTCCATAAATTTTCCAACACGGAAAATATACGATCCTGAAACCAACTCAAATCTCTACTCCGGTTCACCGAACTGTACAATAACCCACTAAACTGCTAAGCCCTGAAATCGGGGCATTACAAGTTCAATTTAGGGTGAAAACTAGGTTCGCTATCTAGGCCCTTTTTTACTTTAAAATCTTTATACGATTACCGATTATTCTTATTAGCAAAGTAATTATACTTTCTACCTTAGCTTTATTCTGTTACAATTCTAATGTCTTATTTTGCTTTATCCATATATGATCAAAATGATTACTTATCTATCATTTAGTATAATTTAATGCATTATACTCTACTAGCAATTAAATAATTACATGCCCACTAGAGATTATCATAAGCTAGAATATCTTACTGATGTTTTGTAGATTAAAGCTTGATCAACATGCTCGACTCCTCTTCAAATACTCTATCTCAATCTACGTGTTAAACAAACACACGCTAAGTACGAACTTAATGAGGCAAAACTTATAAATCAAAGCAAAGCACTTTAATGTTAATAAAAATTGTATAATAAATAAAATACTAAATATAACATATAAGAATTTAGAATCGTATAGAATGACTTATCGAAGTCTTTCCTCTATTATGTAACCTGTAAAAATCCACATCTCATATACATATATAAGTCAATGTCATGTCAAGTCAAATATCCAGTAAATTACTTATTTTTATTTGAATCATATCACTTTCACTTTTTACTTTCCTTTAGATCACTTGTACTTGTTACTTTTTATTCATTTCATAGCACAATGTAATGTAATTGAGAATGCATGGTATGCGAGTCACTGTTGTGTATGCACATGTGCTGCATCAACAAATATGTTGTGCCATAATAAATCACTGTATCACTGTATCACTATACCACTACTGTAATTTAACAGCATCACTGTATCACTAGGTCATAGCTATAGAACACAGCGTCACTGTATCACTATATCATTATACTCCACCTCATTGGCATGCCAATTATACCAAGAATCTCAATAATCATACAATGGGCTTTTAACCAATTTACTGTTATAATCTATTCACTTATTCCATAATATCAATAAATAAAGACATATCACTAGAACGTATATAAGAAAAACACTTTGGGCAGTTCATACCCAAAATCATTTATAAATCATTCAAAACCATTTAATATGTACTACTTCCGTCCCACTGAAAATGTCCAGTATTGACTTTTTTTAATTCAAAATTTTAAACTTTGACTATTTATTACTTTAAATTTATTATTGGTAAAAATATGAAAAATATGTTTTAAAAACCTTATATCAAGTAGTTTAAAAGCATATATTTTATAAAATTTAATTAATTCAAATATTTAAAATAATTGTGGTCAAAGTTAAAAAATTTTGTCTTTTTAAAAGTCAATACTGGACAAAATTTGTGGGACAGAGGGAGTATATAATTTACGATTCAAATCCTTTTGTTTTCAACACTCGAGGTTGACTTATCGTAAGTCTTTCTCATATCATAATAAAAAAAAAGTAAGAATGCACTCACCTGGGCCATTTATTAGCTTGCCTCACTAAGCTCTGCTTGATCCTTTCCTTCATAATACCTCGACCCTTCTTTTGATCCAAATCAAACTTCATTGACCATATAAATACGAATAACATTCGTTAGATTCAAATCTAACAATACTTTACACATGCTATCGAATCTAGTCATTCGAATATACAAAATTTCCAAAAGTTTTTCCTTCCTTCCTTATACTGTCCAAAAGCCATTTTTGGTCTTTAATGACCATCTAGAACTTCCATTAACCCCTTTCAAGCTTACTAATTAACCTTAGATACAAAATGTATCAATTCTCATTTTCTGACATATTGCACTACCTTCAATGAAATATTACTATAAAATATTCTAAAACTCAGAATTCGATTCCGTTTGTTCTAAAAGAAACTAGATTTAGTAAGCTTTTCAACCATATAAATTAATAACCCAAATTCAAGTTGTACGATTTATGGCGAATTTTCAAAGTCAATTACAATGCTGGAATTCGGAACAGACTGGTGCTCTATTTTCTGACCTTTTGTCACTTAAAAATTCATATCTTTTGACTCGGAACTCGAAATCAGTTTCCGTTTATTGGAGGCAAAGCTAGACGAACAAATCTTTACATCGGTATAAAATTCACCTTCAAACTTACTGCCAAAACCAGTTTTCCACACAGCTTCCATAATTAACTTCAACTTTTATACTAACTTCCCCTTACTTCTCTACTTTTTAATTTAGTCCCATCACTTGCTTCATACCACTAATGTATAACTTTCTTCATCAAATAAATATTCAAAATAATTCCCTTTAATTTTTTGTTCTTTCTGAAATAGTCACTAAAAAAGCAAAGATAAGGATTCAAACTTCTTAACTTTGTAAATTAGTCCTCAAATCAACATTGATACTTGAATTGTATTATTTCAACTAAAAATCAGATTTAATCCTTATCAAAAACCTTATTTCCGAACTGGTCACTTAACTTTGAAAATTTATCAAAAACCTTATTTAATCAACATCGATTTTGCATTCTAACTTCAATTTCACACCTCCAACTTCAATAATAACATAAATACACTTCAAAATAATAAAAAATTATATTAGTCCTTTAACTTTCAAAATTTCCAAAATGGTCCATATACCTTTAACTTAGGGTTTTGCTTCCAAATAACAAATTCAAGCTTACTAGATCATTTATCCAACATCACAAACCCTAAATCAAACTTGAATCTATAAACCCTAATCATCTTCATACAAACTAAAATATATAGGGTTTAAATCCCAACTCAATAACATGATTTTAACATCAAACAAACTTGGTTTCAACTTGAATTTCATCATGAAATCATAAAATCTCAAAACCCCCAATTTAGTCCATAAACCCTAATTTCTTTCTCATGAAAATTCCCATCAATCAAGCATGTATTTCATGAAGTAATTACACCAAAAGATAGAGCTTGAAGAGTAGAAAAACTTTGTAGTTCGAAAGATTACCTAAAAATCGAGTTTCGGGGCTTGAATCGAACTTGAAAATTTTCTCCTTTCTTTTCCCCTCATTTTCGAATAGCATGAAATATAGATGAAAAAGATTTTTCTCATCTTTTAATATTAATCCACATGTTTAAAAAATGAATTTTTAATTCATTTTACATAGTGAAATTACTACTTTACCCTTTTCATCCAATGGCCATGATTAAATCAATGTGTACTTGACCTTTCAAAATTGCCCTCAAAGTTCCAAAATATTTCATAAATGCCATCCATGGCAAATGTCCAATTTTCCCTCCAACTATACTTTAATTACAACAACACTTAAAAATTGCCATTCCATTAAAATTGAACTAAATTGGTTCCATTCTAGCCATCCTCCTTCCCAAAATATAATAAATTTTAATTTATGATATTTATTCGATCCAATTATTCAAATTTCACTTAATACGATTTCCAAATTTCCTTTCTTTGAGCTTTATAACCATTCCATCATATTCTAACTAAATTTAGTTAGAATCCCATTAAAATTAATAAAATATTCATAAAATAATATTTTATGAATTTTTATAATCTTTGGAACTATCTTTAAAATTTCAATTCAATCCGACATTCTGATATCCATAAAATACTTCTACTGCGATTTTACCTTTTCTGAGCTATTGGATTTATTCCAAAAATTCTATATTTCCATATTCGGAAAATAAACTCTATTATCCCATAAAACTTCATTTTCCAAGGACTTAGACTGAATTTTCCTAATTCAGCCTATTATTCCGATAATTATCGAAAATCTTCATAGAATAAAATTTCTCTAAGAATTCCTCTATCGATAATAAATAAAAATTTTCTCTTCTATTACTGAGTCCAACATATCCATCAGAAACACTTTTATGGGACCTTCTCGGAGGTCACGCATCCTAATATTTCCCTGGCCTGAGCACACTTAACAATTTTATTCAATCCAAATTCGAATAATATAAGCCTCGTATGAAATATCTGGTAACACAGAAATACCACTCTTGGGGTAAACTATCCATTTATGGGGTTAAATTACATAACTTTTCAAAATTACACTTTGGTCCCTAAACTTTTCCAAAATTTACACTTTAACCCCAAAACTTTCAAAATTTACATTTTGGTCACTAGCCAAAATTTGGGATATTACAATTCCTCCCCTTAATAAAATTTGTCCTCGAATTTTCAAAACTTACGTGTTTCAAACAATTGCAGATATTTCTCCCTCAATTTCTTCTCAAACTCTCAGGTGGCTTATTCGACCTTGTGATTTCTTCTTAGGGCCTTAACCATTGTAATTTTTCTTATTCCTTAATTCTTTAATTCCATATACCAACATTTCTACTAACACCACTTCATGTATCAAGTCTAATTGCAGTTCTTTTTTTTCTCTCAAGAGTGATGACACATGAATTATCCAATCAATATCTCCAAAACATAAGTACATACACTATAAAGTTTTGCTCACTTCTGAGGATAAGATCCATTAATATGCCCTTGCTACAACTCTTTCACGATTCCTTGAGGTATAATAATTCTGAAACCAAGTTTTTCCCTTTTTGACTTGCACAAATCATCTTCTCTCAAAGTGGTACTTTTTCTCTTCCTCTAGCTTTTAACTGATACTATATTGACTAAAGATCAACCTTCCATTTACATCTTACTTCTATGTTAGTTATAGGTAACCGATTTATCTTAAAATTAGTCTTAAATTATCAAATCTTCTACAGGAGTTAACTTTCATGCTTATTTCACTATATCATATCCACTATGAGCCTTTTCTTAACCTCCAAGATTTGTAGACTGACGAATTACATCATCGTCTTACTTTCCTTACTCTAGTCTTGTTCCATATCATACTAATGAGGAGCAGCTTCAAGTCATACAATCAGCACATCAGTAATATGATATCCTAGGAGCATGTATTTACTGATAAAAATCATATACAAACTTGGTTTATTATCCAGAACCGGCTAAACCTTTGCTCTGATACCATTAAATATAACACCCTTAATGTATACTCGAATGGAATATACATTAAAGATGTTACGGAGTCGTTTAAAGAAATCTCGACTTATATTTTTTTTACAAGTATTTACAAATTTTAGTTTGTAAATCTAACCCCTTTTCTGTTTTTTTGAAAACACCACGTATGTGCAGTTAGCTATTTTCTACCCTGAATTAATTATTTTAAAACATATTTGGCAATTATTAACAACAATAGTTCAATTCAAGGTGAAAACTAGGTTCTCTATCTAGGCCCTTTCTTGACTTTAAAATCTTTATGCGATTACCGGTTATTCTTATTAGTAAAGTAATTATCCTTTCTACCTTAGCTTTATTCTGTTACAATGCTTATGCCTTATTTTGCTTTATCCATATACGATTCATCATCAAAACTGATTACTTATCTATCATTTAGTCTAATTTAATGCACTATACTTTACTAGCAATTAAATAATTACATGCCCACTAGAGATTTGTAACACCCTTACTAGTATTTAATACCCAAAAATAGTATAGAGTGTAACATGATTTCTTAACCACTATTCATAATAGTTATATGCTATAGAAATGACGATTTATCATTTTCCCTTTTACACGTAACAACAATTACTAATTTTTGACAAATCAATTTAACTCTGATTCTAGGCAGCAACTTAGCAGTTTATTCCTACAATCAATAAATAACATAACTGCCTAAAAATCGCCTATAATAGAAAATTCTTTCAACTATTCTAAAAATCCATTTTATGATATTTACCCGATTTTCATTACTAGAAAATCTATTAAACCATCACCAAGATTAATAAAACTATCCATTAACCACATATCTAGGTTAATTTAAAACGAGCTACTAATAGCCTATACATGCCAACTAGCAACATCAAAACGCATTCAAGGATGTCATGACCAATGCTTTTTATTTTTCTTCCTGATAATGATGCATGTTACTCCTTACTCCGATCTTTGTTCTTACCTACGCATGAAAATCATCATACGCTAAGTATATACTTGTGAAGCAATTATAACAATTAATGCAATACAACCTGATCTAATCTTACGTCAAGATAATAATAACCGTGTGTTGTGATCATTATATACATATATTCTTATTTCCTTATGTTAATCATGTATTAACATAATATAACCGGATATAAAATCCTACCAACATGCTTGCCATTTACTCTGAGAGTTCATATACTCTCTAAATTATTTACCATTTATCCAATAAATTATTATCCAAAGTAGTCTTGAGGACTTTGAGCACATGAGATAAAACTACATCAAAGTGCTAATAAATATAAGGTTGTCCTCCTCTACACATCACATTAGGATGTGCTAACCATACTGCACATTAGGTTGTGCTGACCATAATGCACATTAGGTTGTGCTGACCATTCTGCATATTAGGCTGTGCTAACCACACTGCACATTAGGTTGTGCTAGCCATTTTGCACATTAGGTTGTGCTAACCACACTGCACATTAGGTTGTGCTAACCATTCTGCACTTTAGGTTGTGCTGACCACACTGCACATTAGGTTGTGCTGACCATTATCTAAGTGTTAAGTACTAACACTATAGGGCTATCCCGGATAATTATGCACCGAAGTGCTTCCCGCACATTTATAAGGCTGTGCTAACCATAATGCCCGCACATTTATAAGGTTGTGCTTACCATACACTAACTGTACTTTTAACACTGTAATACCGGCACAAAAAGCTAAACCGATATATTCTATAGCATTCCAACCGTACCCTGGCCAGCAATAACTTATTTGGGCATATATTTTATACCCATATCTTTTAACTTGGAACTTCTAAAATTAACTTCCTTTTGCTGGAAACGAAACTAGACAACCATATCTTTACATTGGTATAAGATTCATCATCTACCATTTTTAATAAAATTTATGGCAGTTTATTAAACTTACTGCCATAATTCGAATCCAACACAACTTCCATAATTAACTTTTTAAATATTCTAACATCCCCTTATTACTCTCCTTCTAGACATTTACCAATTGTTCACTATGGTTCTTAGTGACCATTTTGAACATTAAATAATTGCTCAAGCTCAATTTAGAGCAATTTCCATTACTGTTAACTCATTTTGGACTAATATCTTTTTAATTCTTAAACTTTATAAAAGTGACATTTTGGTCACTACCCCACATTTGTACATTAAATTCATGTACAAACTAACTATTTATTTAGTTCTAAGCTTTCTAGAAATTTTCCTTTGACTTTTCAACTTTGACTAATCCTTCACTAAAATTTTTATTTCAAAATATTTCAAAATGGTCCATCACATTTCTTTTCATGTCATTTTAATTCTTTTAACTTACTATCATGCTTGAAACATCATTTCTATCAAATAATCATCAATTCAATTTCAATCCTTTATTTTTCTCAAATTGCCAAATTGATCTCTCTACTTCCAAGATTTTCCATTGTGGTCCCTAATCATTAATTCATGCTATTTTGATCATAATTCATCAATTCAAATGCTACAATAAATATTCAATAATTTCCCCTAATTTCTTCAACAATTCGAATTAGTCACTAAAATTTCAACTTTGGGAAATTATTTAATCTAACATCATAATCAATCTTACAACATCATATTCTATTCAATTCTATCCTCAATTTAATTCCCTAACAAAAATCCCCAAATTCTTAGGGTTAGGGTTTTTATAACTTCAAACAATAAATTAATATAAATTCAAGCTTGATTTCATGTCCATATCACCAATTCTACACAATACTACTCCAATTCCATCATATTCTATCAAAATCATAATCATCCTCATCCATGTACATGAACCAACTTGACCTTTATCATGCAAAAATACTATAAAAATGAAGAGAGTCAAGCATAGATCACTTTACCTTAATTAATTTTGCTTGAAACTTGCCTTGATTCTTCAATTTTTGGCTTGAAAGTTTTGAGAGTTTTCTTTCCCCTTTTCTTCTCTAGTTTCGAACAGCCCATGGATGAGAAAGATGATATTTTTCATCTCTCCTTTAATTAATCCACATGTCATAATTAAATGAATATTAAATTCATTTAATTAGTGAATTTACTGATTTACCTTTTTTATCCAATGGCCAAGATTCAATCTTATCAAAAATCAATGGCCAAGATCAAATCCATGTGTTTTTCACCTTTCAAAATTGCCCTCAAATTTTCAAAATATTTCAAAAATGCCATCCATGGCAAATGTACAATTTGTCCTCCAACTAGACTTTATTTACTAACAAGACTTCAAATTTGCCATTCCTTTAAAATCTAACTAAATCTAGTTAGAATCCAACCAAATGTAATAAAATATTCACAAAATAATATTTTACTAATTTTCCATAATTTCTTGGAACTATCTTTAAAATTTCAGTTCGATCCGATATACCGATAATTACCGGGAAATTTTATCAGATACATTTCCTCTTAGAAATCTTATCTCCACAATCCACATCGAATATTATTGACTTAAAATAAATCTTTTTTATCAGTCAAAATATTGAATATTGGCCCTTCCCATTAGGTCACCCATCCCTAAACTGCTTTGGTTTAAGCACACTTAACAATTTCTTTCGATCCAAAAATTCTAATAATATAAGCCTCGTATGAAAAATCCAGGAAACATGGAAATGCCACTCTCGGGAGTGAAATATTAATTTACGGGGTTAACTTACATAACTTTTAGAAATTACACTTTGGTCCCTAAACTTTTCCAAAGTTCACACTTTAACCCCTAAACTTTCAAAAATTACATTTTGATCACTAGTCCAAAAAGTGGCATATTACAAGATTACCATAAGCTATAATATCTTACTGATGTTTTGCAGATTGAAGCTTGATCAGCATGCTCGACTCCTCTTCAAATACTCCATCTCAATCTACATGTGAAACAAACACACGCTAAGTACGAACTTAGTGAGGTAAAACTTATAAATCAAAGTAAAGCACTTTAATGTTAATAAAAATTTCATAATAAATAAAATACTGAATATAACATATAAGAATTTACAATCGTATAGAATGATTTATCGAAGTCCTTCCTCTGTCATGTAACCTGTAAAAATTCACATCTCATATACATATACAGGGCAATGTCATGTCAAATCAAATATCTAGTAAATCACTTATTTTCATTTGAATCATATCACTTTTGACTTTGCTTTAGATCACTTGTACTTGTTACTTTTTATTCATTTCATAGCCCACTGTAATGTAATTGAGAATGCATGGTATACGAGCCACTGTTGAGTATGCACATGTGCGACATCAACAAATATGTTGTGCCATAATAAATCACTGTATCACTATACCACTGCTGTAATTTAACAACATCACTGTATCACTAGGTCACAACTTAGAACACAACGTCACTGTATCAGTATATCATTATACTCCACCTCATTGGCATGCCAATTATACCAAGAATCTCAATAATCATACAATGGGCTTTTAACCAATTCACTGTTATAATCTATTCACTTATTCCATAATATCAATAAATAAAGACATATCACTATAACATATATAAGAAAAACACCTTGGGCAATTCATACCCAAAAGTATTTATAAATCATTCGAAACCATTTAATATGTATATAATTTACGATTCAAATCTTTTTTATTTCAACACTTGAGGTTGACTTATTGCAAGTCTTCCTCATATCATAATAAAAAAATAAGTAAGAATGCACTCACCTGGGCCATTTATTAGCTTGCCTCAGTAAGCTCAACTCGATCCTTTCCTTCATAAAACCTCGACCCTTCTTTTGATCCAAATCAAACTTCATTGATCATATAAATACGAATAACATTCGTTAGATTCAAATCTAACAATACTTTACACATGCTATCAAATCTAGTCATTTGAGTATACAAAATTTCCAAAACTTTTTCTTTCCTTCCTTATACTATCCAAAACCCATTTTTGGACTTTAATGACCATTTAGAACTTCCATTAACCCCTTTCAAGCTTACTAATTAACCCTTTTCAAGCCTACTAATTAACCTTAGATACAAAATGCATCAATTCTCATTTTCTGACAGATTGCACTATCTTCAAAGAAATATTTCTATAAAATATTCTGAAACTCGGAATTTGATTCCATTTGTTCTAAAAGAAACTAGATTCAGTAAGTTTTTCAACCACATAATTTAATATCCCAAATTCAACTTGTATGATTTATGGCGAATTTTCAAAATTAATTACAATGCTGGAATTCGGAACAGACCGGTGCTCTATTTTTTGACTTTTTGTCACTTAAAAATTCATATATTTTTGACTCGGAACTCGAAATTAGTTTCTGTTTGTTGGAGGCAAAGCTAGACGAACAAATCTTTACATCGGTATAAAATTCACCTTCTAACCATTTTTGTAGAATTTATGGTGAATTTTCAATCTTACTACCAAAACTAGTTTTATACACAACTTCCATAATTAACTTCAACTTTTATACTAACTTCTCCTTACATCTCTACTTGTTAATTTAGTCATATCACTTGCTTCAAACCACTAATGTATCACTTTCTTCATCAAATAAATATTCAAAAATAATTCCCTTTAATTTTTTGTTCTTTCTGAAATAGTCACTAAAAATGCAAAGATAAGGATTCAAACTTCTTAACTTTGCAATTTAGTCCTCAAGTCAACATTATTTCTTGAATTCTATTATTTCAACTAAAAATCAGATTTAATCCTTATCAAAAACCACATTTCCGAATTGGCCACTTAACTTTGACAATTTATCAAAATGGCCACTAACTCGATTTAACATCGGTTTTGCATTCTAACTTCAATTTCACATCTCCAACTTCAATAATAACATAAATACACTTCAAAATCATAAAAATTCAGATTAGTCCTTTAACTTTCAGAATTTCCAAAATGGTCCATATACCTTTAACTTAGGGTTTTGCTCCCAAATAACAAATTCAAGCTTAATAGATCATTTATCCAACATCACAAACCCTAAATCAAACTTGAATCCATAAACCCTAATCATCTTCATACAAACTAAAATATGTAGGGTTTAAATCCCAACTCAATAACATGATTTTAACATCACACAAACTTGTTTCAACTTGAATTTCATCATGAAATCATAAAATCTCAAAACCCCCAATTTTGTCCATAAACCCTAATTTCTTTCTCATGAAAATTCTCATCAATCAAGTATGTATTTCATGAATTATTTACACCAAAAGATAGAGCTTGAAGTGTAGAACAACTTTGTAGTTCGAAAGATTACCTGAAAATCGAGTTTCGGGGCTTGAATCAAACTTGGAAAATTTTCTCATTTCTTTTCCCCTCATTTTCGAATAGCATGAAATATAAATGAAAAATATTTTTCAAATCTTTTAATATTAATCCACATGTTTAAAATAAAATGAATTTTTAATTCATTTTACATAGTGAAATTACTACTCTACCCTTTTCATCCAATGTCCATGATTTAATCTTATCAAAAATCAATGGCCATGATTAAATCCATGTGTATTTGACCTTTCAAAATTGCCCTCAAAGTTCCAAAATATTTCAAAAATGTCATCCATGGCAAATGTCCAATTTGCCCTCCAACTAGACTTTATTGACGACAAGACTTAAAAATTTTCATTCCATTAAATTTGAACCAAATTGGTTCCATTCTAACCAGCCTCCTTCCCAAAATATAATAAATTTTAATTTATGATATTTATTCGATGCAATTATTCGAATTTCACTTAATACGATTTCCAAATTTCCTTTCTTTGAGCTTTATAACCATTCCATCATATTCTAACTAAATTTAGTTAGAGTCCAATCAAAATCAATAAAATATTCATAAAATAATATTTTATAAATTTACATAATCTTTGGAACTGTCTTTAAAATTTCAATTCGATCCGACATACTGATATCCATAAAATACTTCTATTGCGATTTTACCTTTTTCGAGCTATTAGATTTATTTCGAAAATTCTATATTTTCATATTCGGAAGATAAACTCTATTATCCCATAAAACTTCATTTTCCAAGGACTTAGACTAAATTTTTCTAATTCAGTCTATTATCCCGATAATTATAAAAAATCTTCATAGAATAAAATTTCTCTTAGAATTCCTCTATCGATAATCCATACGGATTTTCTCTACTATTACTGAGTCCAACATATCGATCAGAAACACTTTTATAGGACCTTCTCGGAGGTCACCCATCCTAATATTTCCCTGGCCTGAGCACACTTAACAATTTTATTCAATCCAAATTCGAATAATATAAGCCTCGTATGAAAAATCTGGTAACACAGAAATACCACTCTTGGGGTAAACTATCCATTTATGGGGTTAAATTACATAACTTTTCAAAATTACACTTTGGTCCCTAAACTTTTCCAAAGTTTACACTCTAACCCTAAAACTTTCAAAATTTACATTTTGATCACTAGACAAAATTTGGGATATTACAATTCCCCCCTTAAGAAAATTTATCCTCGAATTTTCAAAACATACGTGTTTCAAACAATTGCAGATATTACTCCCTCATTTTCTTCTCAAACTCTCAAGTGGCTTCTTCGACCTTGTGATTTCTTCTTAGGGCCTTAACCAGTGTAATTTTTCTTATTCCTTAATTCTTTAACTCTATATACCAGTATTTCTACTAACACCTCTTCATGTATCAAGTCTAATTGCAGTTCTTTTTTTCTCTCAGTAGTGATGATACATGAACAATCCAGTCAATATCTCCAAAACATAAATACATACACTATAAACTTTTGCTCACTTCTGAGGATAAGATCCATTAATATGCCCTTGGTACAACTCTTTCTCGATTCCTTGAGGTATAATAATTCTGAAACCAAGTTTTTCCCTTTTCTACTTGCACAAATCACTTTCTCTCAAAGTGGTACTTTTTTCTCTTTTTCTCTTCCTTTAACTTTTAACTGATACTATCTTGACTAAAGATCAACCTTCCATTTACATCTTACTTCTATGTTAGTCATAGGTAACCGGTTTATCTTAAAATTTGTCTTAAATTCTCAAATCTTCTACAGGAGTTAACTTTCATGCTTATTTCACTATATCATATCCACTATGAGCCTTTTCTTAACCTCCAAGATTTGTAGACTGACGAATTACATCATCGTCTTACTTTCCTTACTCTAGTCTTGTTCCATATCATACTAATGAGGAGCAGCATCCAGTCATACAATCAGCACATCAGTAATATGATATCCTAAGAGCATGTATTTACTGATAAAAATCATATACAAACTTGGTTCAGCATCCAGAACCGGCTAAACCTTTGCTCTGATACCATTAAATGTAACACCATTAATGTATACTCGAATCAAATATACATTAAAGATGTTACGGAGTCATTTAAAGAAACCTCGACTTATAATTTTTTTTACAATTATTTAAAAATTTTAGTTTGTAAATCTAACCCTTTTATGGTTTTCTTGAAAACACCACATATGTGTAGTTAGCTAGTTTCAACCCTGATTTAATTATTTTAAAACATATTTGGCAATTATTAAAAACAACAGTTCAATTCAGGGTGAAAACTAGGTTCGCTATCTAGGCCCTTTCTTGACTTTAAAATCTTTATGCAATTACTGGTTATTCTTATTAGCAAAGTAATTATCCTTTCTACCTCAGCTTTATTCTGTTACAATGCTAATGCCTTAT
Organism: Hibiscus mutabilis; assembly: GCA_019671005.1. Taxonomy (NCBI): domain Eukaryota; kingdom Viridiplantae; phylum Streptophyta; class Magnoliopsida; order Malvales; family Malvaceae; genus Hibiscus; species Hibiscus mutabilis. The sequence continues at coordinate 22,228,594 of CM033739.1, read as the reverse complement.
TTTTCTTTATCCATGTACGATTCATCATCAAAACTGATTACTTATCTTCATTTAGTCTAATTTAATGCTTTATACTCTACTAGCAATTAAATAATTACATGCCCACTAGAGATTATCATAAGCTAGAGTATCTTACTGATGTTTTGCATATTGAAGCTTGATCAGCATGCTCAACTCCTCTTCAAATAGTTCATCTCAATCTATGTGTGAAACAAACACACGCTAAGTACGAACTTAGTGAGGCAAAACTTATAAATCAAAGTAAAGCACTTTAATGTTAATAAAAATTGCATAATAAATAAAATAATGAATATAACATATAAGAATTTAGAATCGTATAGAATGACTTATCGAAGTCGTTCCTCTGTCATGTAACTTGTAAAAATCCACATTGTCAAATCAAATATCTAGTAAATCACTTATTTTCATTTGAATCATATCAATTTCACTTTTCACTTTCCTTTAGATCACTTGTACTTGTTACTTTTTATTCATTTCATAGCCCAATGTAATGTAATTGAGAATGCATGGTATGCGAGTCAATGTTGAGTATGCACATGTGCGACATCAACAAATATGTTGTGCCATAATAAATCACTGTATCACTATACCACTACTGTAATTTAACAGCATCACTGTATCACTAGGTCATAGCTGTAGAACATAGCGTCACTGTATCACTATATCATTATACTCCACCTCATTGACATGCCAATTATACCAAGAATCTCAATAATCATACAATGGGCTTTTAACCAATTCACTGTTATAATCTATTCGCTTATTCCATAATATCAATAAATAAAGACATATAACTATAACATACCCAAAATCATTTATAAATCATTCGAACCCATTTAATATGTATATAATTTACGATTCAAATCATTTTACTTTCAACACTCGAGGTTGACTTATCGCAAGTCTTCCTCATATCATAATAAAAAAATAAGTAAGAATACACTCACCTGGGCCATTTATTAGCTTGCCTCACTAAGCTCTACTCGATCCTTTCCTTCATAATACCTCGACCCTTCTTTTGATCCAAATCAAACTTCATTGATCATATAAATACGAATAGCATTCGTTAGATTCAAATCTAACAATACTTTACACATGCTATCGAATCTATTCATTCAAACATACAAAATTTCCAAAAGTTTCTCCTTCCTTATACTGTCCAAAACCCATTTTTGGTCTTTAATGACCATTTAGAACTTCCATTAACCCCTTTCAAGCTTACTAATTAACCTTAGAAACAAAATGCATCAATTCTCATTTTCTAACAGATTGCACTACCTTCAAAGAAATATTTCTATAAAATATTCTAAAACTCGGAATTCAATTCCATTTATTCTGAAAGAAACTAGATTCAGTAAGCTTTTCAACCATATAAACTAATAGCCCAAATTCAACTTGTATGATTTATGGCGAATTTTAAAAGTCAATTACAATGCTGGAATTCGTAACAGACCGGTGCTCTATTTTCTGACCTTTCGTCACTTAAAAATTCATATCTTTTGACTCAGAACTCGAAATCAGTTTCCATTTGGTGGAGGCAAAGCTAGACGAACAAATATTTACATCGTTATAAAATTCACCTTCTAACCATTTTTGTAGAATTTATGGTGAATTTTCAAACTTACTGCCAAAACCAGTTTTCTACACAGCTTCCATAATTAACTTCAACTTTTATACTAACTTCTCCTTACTTCTCTACTTGTCAATTTAGTCCCATCACTTGCGTCAAACCACTAACTTATCACTTTCTTCGTCAAATAAATATTCAAAAATAATTCCCTTTAAGTTTTCGTTCTTTCCGTATTAGTCACTAAAAATGCAAAGATAAGGATTCAAACTTCTTAACTTTGCAAATTAGTCCTCAAATCAACATTACAAATTGAATTCTATTATTTCAACTAAAAATCAGATTTAATCCTTATCAAAAACCTCATTTCCGAATTGGTCACTTAACTTTGACAATTTATCAAAATGGTCACTAACTTGATTTAACATCGGTTTTGCATTCTAACTTCAATTTCATATCTCCAACTTCAATAATAACAAAAATACACTTCAAAATCATAAAAATTCATATTAGTCCTTTAACTTTCAGAGTTGCCAAAATGGTCCCTATACCTTTAACTTAGGGTTTTGCTTCCAAATAACAAATTTAAGCTTACTAGATCATTTATCCAACATCACAAACCCTAAATCAAACTTGAATCCATAAACCCTAATCATCTTCATACAAACTAAAATATGTAGGGTTTAAATCTCAACTCAATAACATGATTTTAGCATCACACAAACTTGGTTTCAACTTGAATTTCATCATGAAATCATAAAATCTCAAAACCCCCAATTTAGTCCATAAACCCTAATTTCTTTCTCATGAAAATTCTCATCAATCAAGCATGTATTTCATGAATTATTTACACCAAAAGACAGAGCTTGAAGAGTAGAACAACCTTGTAGTTCAAAAGATTACCTGAAAATCGAGTTTCGTGGCTTGAATCAAACTTGGAAAATTTCTCCTTTGTTTTCCCCTCATTTTCGAATAGCATGAAATATAGATGAGAAAGATTTTTCTCATCTTTTAATATTAATCCACATGTTTAAAATAAAATGAATTTTTAATTCATTTTACATAGTGAAATTACTACTTTACACTTTTCATCCAATGGTCATGATTTAATCTTGTCAAAAATCAATGGCCATGATTAAATCCATGTGTACTTGACCTTTCAAAATCGCCCTCAAAGTTCCAAAATATTTTAAAAATGCCATCCATGGCAAATGTCCAATTTGCCCTCCAACTAGACTTTATTTGCATCAAGACTTAAAAATTGCCATTCCATTAAAATTGAACCAAATTGGTTCCATTCTAGTCAGCCTCCTCCCCAAAATATCATAAATTTTAATTTATGAATTTATTCGATCCAATTATTCGAATTTCACTTAATATGATTTCCAAATTTCCTTTCTTTGAGCTTTATAACCATTCCATCATATTCTAACTAAATTTCGTTAGAATCTCATCAACATTAATGGAAATTCATAAAATAATATTTTATGAATTTCCATAATCTTTGGAACTATCTTTAAAATTTAAATTCGATCCGACATATCGATATCCATAAAATACTTCTACTGCAATTTTACCTTTTTCGAGCTTTTGGATTTATTCTAAAAATTTTATATTTTCATATTTGGAAAATAAACTCTATTATCCCGTAAAACTTAATTTTCCAAGGACTTAGACTGAATTTTCCTAATTCAGTCTATTATTCCGATAATTATCGAAAATCTTCATAGAATAAAATTTCTCTTAGAATTCCTCTATCGATAATCCATACGAATTTTCTCTACTATTAATGAGTCCAACATATCGATCATAAAAACTTTTATGGGACCTTCTCGGAGGTCACCCATCCTAATATTTCCCTGGCCTAAGCACGCTTAACAATTTTATTCGATCCAAATTCGAATAATATAAGCCTCATATGAAAAATTCGGTAACATAGAAATACCACTCTTGGGGGTGAACTATCCATTTACGGGATTAAATTACATAACTTTTTGAAATTACACTTTGGTCCCTGAACTTTTCCAAAGTTTACACTTTAACCGCAAAACTTTCAAAATTTACATTTTGGTCACCAGCAAAAAATTGGGATATTACAAAATTGTAATTTCTATTAATTAAGAGGACTTTTGTAATGCCCTAGTTTTTGGGCCTAGTAGTTTTAGGGTTAGTTAGACGGTCTGGTGGACTAAGTTAGAGATTCGAGTCATATTTTGGAATAAATATTTTTAAGTAAGATAAAAATATGAAAAAATGGTTAAAATCCTATTTAAATATATGAAAAATATTTGTGAAATCAATTTTGGAAAATTGGATTCGGAAGGGTAACATTTTGGTTGGTGACAAAAATGTAAATTTTAAAAACTGGTTTTAAAAGGTGACTAAATTGTAAAGGATTAAATTCATAGAATCTTTAAGGAGCTATTTTACCAACTTGTGGCTGGTGGTTTTTCCCTTCAATTTAGACTTTTAACACGTGTTTTGATTATTAATTAAAAGGGATTTTATAATGAAAAGGGTAGTTATTGCTTTTAAAGAAATTTGACGTAAACTTTCTCTTAACTTTTATCTTCACTTCTTTTCTGCTAATCAGTCTTGTTTTCATCAAAATCCAGAGGAGATATATCCATTTTCATGGATTCTTAATTTTTAATTGATTCTCTATCTTTGATTTACAAAACCTCATTGAAATCTTGTGTTTTTTTCAAGCTTTAATCAATCAATTGAGGGATAAGTCACACAATAGAGGTAAGGTTCATTCTTCTCCTCTATTGATGGTTCTTTATTGATATTCCCAAGTATTTGATCCTTAATTTATTATTTATAACCTGATTTTATGTTTTTATGACGATTATTTGATTAAATTTGGTTTAATTGATGAAATTGAGGAAGATTTGTATTGAATCTGATTTCTAGTGTTGAGGATTGATTTTAAACCTGTATTGGATGTTTTATAATGTTCATAAGGTGTTTTGGTGGTTGTTTGTTGTTGGAGATGTAAGGATGGTGTAATCCTATTTTTAGGTGATAATTGATGTTAATGGAAGTGTTAGATTATTAGATTGTGGCTTGGTTGTGTGTTAAAAGAGTTAGATGATGATTTAGGTTGTTGTGGTTGGATAATTGTGAAAAGAGTGTTGACGTTTTGCGAGGAATGTTGCTGCAGTGGTTTGAATGCATTGAGATGCATTAATCCTATGTTGTTATGTGGTTAAAATAGGGGAGGTTGATTCGGAAGCGATCGATGAAGCTTTGGAGGCTTCATACGCTTGATTTCATGTCGGCGAATTGAGGTTTCGCGTATCGATGAGTGAGAACGTGGATTTTAGCTTTGAAATGATTTAAAGGTCGTTTATGGGAGTTTAAACATAGCTTGAAATGCTGGTTTAAACTCGGAAGTAAGTATAACGTGGTTTTCTCTATCGGTCGTGCTTTTATGAAATGGTTTATGCACTTGTTTTGATTTACATTGTACCTACTGTTTAAGCATGTTTTAATGTATATGAGATACTGTTTTGATCATGAAATGACGATGGATGCACGTGGTAAGTGATCCATGTAAGTATATGGTTTATACTTGAGTTTTAAGCTTGTTTTGTTGCTTGGAAATGGTTTGGTTTAATGCTTGTAAAAACAGTGAGGTAAATGGTGAATTATATTGGCAAGCGATGTGGTTTAAAAATTGTTATCAGATATAGTTGGTCAGCCATAGGATTGATAGTGCACTATAAGGGTTTTGATTTGGTGTACCGAAAACTCCATCCAAGTACCCTGACGGTCGAGGGGTTATATGTACCAAAAACTTCCGTTTGTGGATTAAGCATCTAACGAGGGTTGGGGTTGGTGTCCCCGAGGGTTGTAAGTGTACCCGGTTATAATGTACCACAATTGTGATTGTATCGCTATTCCGGTTGAGATGGCTTGAAGTGTTGCGAGGACACTTGTTGATTCCGTGTATCCGATGAACTATTTTGGTTAAAGGAACTAGGTTAATGATCACATGTAAACCAATATAATTGTTGGTGTATCATGTAATGGTTTATGTTGTATAATGTGATTTATACATGTTTACTCTTTAAGGTTTGCATATGGTTTGGTATGCATAGGAAGACTTAAATTGAGGTTGAGCAATGGGATTTGCTGGTGGTTAATGATACATGTTGCATATGGGTTAATATGCTAGTTTTAAAAGTGTTAAGTGCATAGTTCTCAAGGCATGATAATGTTTTATGTGTTGATTTAAAAGATGATTGAAATGAGATTTCAATGTGTTGTTAAGAAATGGTTTAAAATGCATTGATGGTGTATTGCTTTTGAGCACTCCTCACTAAGCCTAGTGTGCTTACACTCTCATTGTCCATCAATACAAAGAATTAAAGGTTCGAAAGGCAGCGGGATGCAAGGGATCACAAAAGACTTGGTATCAAAAGTATGTTTTTGGATTAGACTATAAGTAATAAGGGTGATGGGGTTTTCATTGTTGTTTTGGGAGGTGTTTGTTAAACTCCCTGTTTGAGTAATGTTGTTTAGCTGCTCTTGGTTTGTAATTGGCCATTATGGATTGTTTGTGGTGATGGTTCAAGATTTCATGCTTTGCTTGGCTTGATTTCTAGGAAGCATGCATCTAGATTGTTTTGTATTTGAATGATTTTCATGTCTTAGATATATTATTACACGATGGGACCGAGAGGAGAGTTGCGATCTGGTATGATTGTTGCTACCACTGGGCAGGAAATCGAGGAGAATGTTATATCTCCTATAAGGTTTCCAACGCCCCACCTATTCCACCTAAGTTATTGGAGCAAGTACCACCTGTGCCAGTTGGGCCAGGGATGGGTGATATGACACCATTGATATAGGCCATGACCGGTGCCTTTCAAGCAGCAGTTGGGAATGTTCATGTGCTGACACCACAAGTAGTTGGGCAGGGATTGCCGCTAGAGCGTCTTTATAGTTTGGGCAAAGTTGAGTTTCGAGGTTTGTCATTTAAGGCTTTTAAGGGATGGCTGGCCAGTACTGAGAGGATACTGGGCCAGATGGGCTATTTTGATTCCCGTAAGCTGGGTTGTGCCATGTCCCTGTTACAAGGTGATGCGTATACATGGTGGACTACCACGATATTCGGTATGATGACCGATGATGTAACCTATGAGTTCTTTTATGGTGCTTTTTGGAAGAAGTACCTGGGAGTCCGATATTAGGACTATAGGAAGCGTGAGTTTATGGCTTTGCTGCAGGGTAGTATGTCTGTTGCTGAGTACGAGGTACAGTTTGTGAGGTTGAGCCAGTATGCACCTGAGTTAGTTCCTAACGAGCGTACGTGATGTGATCGTTTCAACTACGGGCTCGTGTAGGAGGTCAAGACATACATGCTTGCTGCTGATTGCACAGATTTTGATGTGTTGGTTTCACGAGCTAAGGATGTTGAGCAGAATATGGGCTGGGTCTTAGGGTTTTAGTTCTGGTAAGAGAGCGGCTGATTCTAGTTTTGGCGGTGGTCAAGCCAAGAGACATCGTGATCAGAGGTTTCGCTCAGAGCTGAGATGGGGAAGAGGTGTTGTTGGACGTGGAGTCCAAGGGCAGGGTGCTCAGGTTAGAGCTCCGTTTAACACCTGTTGGGTTTATGGATCCCGAGATCATTTGAGACGTGATTGTCCTTTGTTGGCTCGAGGTGGGCAGGGTGCTGCACGTGTTTTTGCTCCGCATAGAGGCCGTGGACCGTTTTAGTGTAGAGATGGTGGGTAGAGGATTGTGGCTCATACCGTTGCTATCCAACCTGAGGGAGGTGGACCAGCTAGGGTGTATGCACACCGAGAAGGTCGCAATGACATCGATGTCATTTTAAAATTATTATCGGATATAGTTGACCAGCCATAGGATTGATAGTGCACTATAATAAGTCGCCTTGGATGTTGAGGGGTTAAATCTGTGTACCAAAAACTTCATCCAAGTACCCTAACGGTAGAGGGGTTATACAGTACCGTATACTTCCGTTAGTGGATTAAGCATCTAACCGAGGTAAATGGTTGGTGTCCCTGTGGGTTGAAATTGTACCCAGTTGTTTGGGTACGACGATTGTGATTGTATCGCTATTTCGGTTAAGATGGCTTGAAGTGTTGGGAGAACACTTGTTGAATCCGTGTATCCGATGAACTATTTTGGTAAAGGAACTTGGTTAGTGATCACTTGTAAGCCAATATAATTGTTGATGTATCATTGAAAGCTTTATGTTTATAATGTGATTTATACATTTTTACTCTTTAAGCTTTGCATATGGTTGTTATGCATGGGAAGGCTTAAAATGAGGTTGAGCAATGGGATTTGCTGTTGATTAATGATACATGTTGCATATGGTTTAACATACTATTTTTAAAGATGTTAAGTGCATAGTTTTCAAGGCATGATAATGTTTTAAATGGTAATTGAAATGAGATTTCAATATAATGTTGAGAAATGGTTTTAATGCATTGATGGTGTGTTGTTTTGAACACTCCTCGCTAAGCCCAGTATGCTTACGCTCTCTTTGTCCATCAATGTAGAGAATTAAAAGCTTGGAAGGCAGCAAAAAGCAAGGGATCACAACAAGACTTGGTAACCAAAGTATGTTTTTGGCATAGACTATAAGTATTAAGGGCAATGGGGGTCCCGTTGTTGCTTTGGGAGGTGTTTTGTAGAACTCCCTATTTGAGCAAGTTTGTTTTGTTGCTCTTGGTTTCTAAATGGCCATTAATGTTTGTTTGTAGTGATGGTTTGAAGTTTTATGCTTTTCTTGGTTGGTTTTCTAGGAAGCATGCCTCTAGATTTCCATTTGAAGTAGAATGCCATGAATTGATGTTGAAGTTAGGTTGTCTTGGTGTGGTTTGATCTTTGAATGTGTTGGATGTGTGTTAGGGGCATGTTAGGATGATTTGGCTTGATTAAAAGCATGTTAAACCAACATAAATTAGGTCCAAGTGTACCGGTATGGGTGTCCCTGTTTCGATACGAGTAAGCCATTCCAGGCTTAGCATACCGGTACATGGGCAACTGTTTCGGTACGGGTCTAGGAAAATTTAGCCAGTGTTTCGGCACTCTGGGTGGCATTTCGATACAGTACAACGTTTTCATGAAGGGCATTTCAATACGCGAGGGTGTACCAGAACGAGTTTTGGAGAATGGAATTCTGGAGTTTTAAGACAATGAAGGCGTATTGAAACACCTTTGTCCATACTGGTACGGTGGTAGTTAATTTAGTTATTTTGAATCTTCTGAAGTTCTATTTTCTTACATTTTGGTCCCTCACTGTTGTGGATACAATTAAATGAGATGGGATGATCTTTTTGACTTGATTTTTACCACGTGGGTATGAAACCTTCTTAGTTAAAGGTTGGTAATATAAAAATGAGTTAAGCCCCTGTAGTTTTTTGAATTTGCAATTTGGTCCCTAAATTACATTTGTGATCAATTGGATGTCAATTTGACGCCCAATTGAATTGGGTTTTCACCAAAAATCAGTATGTATACGTAGGATAATAATTTTGCATCTAGATAAGATAAAAGAAAAAAATGGACGAGTTTCAGGTTTAATTCTTCACGGTTTACTTCGGTAAACCTAATATAGCTCGCTCGATTCGATCTTGTGACTAGGCCGGGTCGAGGGAGTTACAGAGGCTTAAGTTAGCCCTTTTACTATGCATCCCGGTAGTACCAAGATGTATCGTGGTCTAAAAGAAGAGTACAATTGAGTGGGTTTGAAAAAGGATGTGGCTGATTTTGTTGCTAGATGTGTTGTGTGTCAGCGTGTCAAGGTTGAGCATCAGTTTCTGTCCGAGTTGTTGCAACCGTTGAGGATTCTGCAGTAGAAATGGGAGAGGATCACCATGGATATTGTGTCGGGGTTACCTTTGACACCGACTAAAAAGGATTCTATTTGGGTGATTGTTGATAGGTTTACGAAGTGTGCACATTTTCTGCCAGTGCATACGATGTATACCTTGGATAAGTTGGCGGATCTTTATATCGATGAGATTGTGAGGTTGCACGGGGTGCCCAAGTCGATTGTTTTGAACAGGGATCTACAGTTTACATTAAGGTTTTGGGAGTGTTTTCATCGGGCTTTGGGTACTCACTTGAATTTTAGTACTTCGTATCATCCTCAGATGGATAGTCAGTCTGAGAATGTGATTCAGACCTTGGACGATATGTTGAGGTGTTGTATCATTGAGTTCCAAGGAACTTGGGAAATATAGTTTCCTTTGGTGGAGTTTGCGTACAATAATAGTTATCAGGCAAGTATACAGATGGCGTCGTATAGGGCCTTATATGGTAGAAAGTATCGTATGCCTTTGTGTTGGGCTGAGACTAAGGAAAAGTATGTTTCCATGCCTGATGTGTTGAAAGATATAGATGGAAGGGTGAAACGTATTTGTGACTGCTTGAAAGCGGCCTCAGATAGGCAAAAATCCTATGCGGATTTGAAGCGTAGGGAAGTTGAGTACGCGGTTGGTGAAAAGGTTTTCTTGAAGGTTTTACCTTGGAAGAAGGTGTTACTCTTTGGGCGTAAAGGAAAGTTAAGTATGAGGTTTATTGGACTATATGAGGTGCTGGAACTCGTAGGTCCTGTGGCTTACCGAAGGTATCATTCGGATCCGTCGCATGTGATGCCAGTAGAGGATGTTGAGTTGCGACCAGATCAATCCTTTAAAGAGGAACCGGTGGAGATTTTTGACTCCAGTAGTAAAGTTCTTTGTGGTAAGACGATTGAGCTTGTTAAGGTGTTGTGGAGACATCGCGGTGTTGAGGAGGGCACGTAGGAGAGTAAGTCGGACATGGAGAGATAGTTTTCGCATCTGTTTCTGTTAGGTAAATTTTGAGGAAAAATTTTCTTAAGTGGGGGAGAGTTGTAATGCCTCAGTTTTGGGCCTAGGTGTTAGCTAGGTCGGGTAGGTGGTCTGATGGACCAAATTAAAAGATTCGAGTCATTTTTCGGATTAATTCGAAATGAATATTTTTTAAAAGGGTTAAAAATATGGGAAAATGTGTTAAAATATTTATTTATTATATAAAATATTTTGGTGGAATCAATTTTGGAAAATGGGTTTTGGAAAAGTGACATTTTGGATAGGTGACCAAAACGTAAAAATGGAAAAATTGTTTTTCTAGTGACTGAATTGTAAAGGGTCAAAACTTTGATTCATTAAGGAGCTATTTTGCCCAAAGTCTAATAGCATACTTTACTCCTTAATTGGCTATTTTGAAAGGTTTAAAAAGAGTATAAATAGGCTTGAAGAATTAATTTTATAATTAACTGCCTAAACAAACTTTTCGTAACTAACTTTTCTCTAAAAGATTTTCCCTCAATTTCTCTTCAGCCAAACACTCTTTCCTTCTTCAAAATTCTCAGGTAACTTCTTGATTTCTTCAATCTTTTGATTTCAAATGGGTTTTTAATTGTTTTCTATCAAAACCTTATTGTTTTAATCTTGTTTTCTTATGTAAATCAATCCAATTAAGGGGAAAGTCAACATTAGAGGTGAGCTTCATTCTTCTTCTCTAATGAATGGTTCTTTACTGAAATTCCCAAGTTATGGATCCTTTATATGTGTTTCTAATGAGTTTTAATAAGGTAAATTGCTTTAATTGTGAAAATTGTTGAGATCACGTATTGGATCTGTTTAGCTACGTTCTTGATTAGATTAGAACATGATTTTGAAGTTTTATAATGTTAACAAGTTGGTTTTAGCATTGGAATCCCAAAATAAAGTGAATCTTTAATTTCCTAGGTTGTTAATTATTTGTTTTTGAGGAGTTGTGGATGTTTAATGAATGCTGGAGGTATAAGGATGTTGTAAATATGTTTTTGGATGTTAATTGATGATAATTGTTGGATTAAACCTTTAGGTTTTGGCTGGGTTAAGTTTGGAAGGTGTTAGATGTTGTTTTCGGTTGTTATGGAGGGAAATTGGTTAGAGATTGATAAGGATTAGTGTGAATTGATGTTGCTGGGTTTATGGATGCATTTAGATGCATTAAATCCTCTGTTATGTTATGATTAAAACATGAGAAGTTGATCCTCAAGATTGTGGAAGGGTTTTGGAAGCTTTGGAGGAGTAATTCGTATCGGCAAATAAAACTTTGCGTTGTCGATGAGTGAGAATGTGGAATTCAGCATTGACTTGGTTTAAAGGTTGTTATGGGAGTTTAAATTAAGCTTGAAATTTTGGTTTAAACTTGGAAGTAATTCTGAAGAGAATTCCCCCTCGTTTTCGGTTGGCAAAATTGGTTTTGTGCACTTGTTTTTGAATTACATGGTACATATTGTTTATGCATGTTTTGAGTATGATTTATACTGATTTCGATTGTATATTGATGATGAATGCATTTGGAAAATGGTTCATGGAAGTATGTGTTTATACTTGTTAATGCACGGTTTTATGCATTGGAAAAAGATGGTTTTAAACGATGCATATAAAAACAGAGAGGTACATGGTTATTAATGAATTATTTTGGCAAGTGATGTGGTTTAAAATGTTATCAGATATAGATAGCTGGCCATAGGATTGATAATGCACTATAAAAGGTCACCTCGGGTGTTGAGGGGATTATGTGTACAGAATACTCCATCACGAGTACCCTAACAGTTGATGGGTTATATGGTACAGAAAACTCCTGTTAGTGGATTATACATCTAACCGATGAGTGGGTTGTAATTGTACCTTGATTTTCAGTTGAGATTGTATGAAGTGTTGTGAGGACACTTGTTGAATCCGTGTATCCAATGTAATATATTGTAAAGTGGAACTTGGTTTACGATCACTTGAAAGCCAATATGATTAATGTAGCGGTATCCCTTTTTCTTCTTCACTAAAAAAACGATGGTTTCAAAGGTGTTTGGGGTCTCTCGGGTATTAAAATGTTTATTCCGTGGGGTTTTAGAAAAACCGGGTTTTATTTAAAAATGGAGTCGCCACCGGCCACTTAGGTAGACCGGACACCATAAAACCAGAGATTTTGAAAAATGTTGGGTTCGGGAGTCAGTTATGGATAGGGAAGGATTAGCACCCCCACACCGCCCAAAAATTGGTACTTTAATAATTACCGCTTTATTAATATTAAATTTTTCGAATTAAAGTGACGATTTAATTAAAATTTAATTATATGTGCGAGTAAATTTTAAAAGCCCCGTTATCCAAGAGTAAATGCCCAACCATCATCACTACGCCTGATATTGGCCCCGTTTACGCTCAGATAAAAGGGCACCGGATTGACAATTTATATTCCATTATGCAAACTTAAAACATGGAAATAATTTAAATACAATGTGATAAAAATTAAAACATAAATGAATAAATACTAACATAATAAAATACTAATCTGAAATATACATACATAAATATTAATCTAACATATAAATAAATACTAATCTAACATAAATAAAATACTAATCTAAAACATAAATAAACATACAAACTAAAAATAAGAACACAATTTTAAATTAACTAATACTTCATTAAATCATAAAAATTACAACACAAATAAAAAAGGAAGAAAATATACCTAACTAGGAGCTCGAATGATGAACTCCGACTGAATCCCACTGAGATCTCCTACGGCCTCTCCAAAAATTAACTAGATCGGACCTAAAATAAGACCCCGATCGAATCGGTTAGGACCGAGGGCATTGCCCCGGTCCTTGGCTAGATGAGAGCCTAAGCTCCCTTATTTGGCCTACCCTTGACCGATTCATGTCTTCAAATCCCCCCCATGCCCCTTTTTATAGGCAAAGTGAGGGGTAAGGTGGGTGACGTGGAGCCTTGTGCTCCACTCCCTTCCCCTTTCTTTTTTAAATTTATTATTTATTATTTTTTTTTGCTTTTTGCTTCTTTTTTTTGCTTTTTTTAATAATATTATTATTGCAATAATACTAATAGTACTAAAACTCGGACAAAAATGAGTGATTACAGTTGCCCCTCTTTGCTTGTTCTTGTGAAACGAGAACAAAGCAAAGATAAAAAAACACTGATTTTTGTCTTATTTCCTCGTCCTTGACTTCAGAATCACAGGTTCTTCTGGAACTTTCTGGTCTTCTTCGGCCAACTCTTCAAACTTCAGTCTTCAAAACAGAGGATTCGTTGGGGAAGACAAAATCTTCAAATTAGAAGTTCGAGGCCACAAGTTCTTTCTATATAGACTTGTTCTCTCTTCTTCTGTCGGGCTTCTTTGAAAAAACAAATTATCTTCAGTAAGGTCTTTGGGCTACAAGTCCTTCCTATATAGAACTCTTCGCCTTCAACAAGGGCATTCCGTTCTTAGGTGATGCAGGTATCAATGATCTCACTGCTTCTTTATATGATACCTTGGAATCACGTGTTCTTCTAGAATCTTTCGCTCTTCCTCGGACGAATTCTTCAAGTTTCCTATTTGTGGTCTCAGAGTCACGAGCTCTTCTGGAACTCGTCGCTCTTCCTCAGCCACCTTTTTGACTTGTATGCACTTAAATATTAGTCTTGATAAGACATCCTTACGAAAGGATTATATTAAGAAATTTGTTTAAAATAAATCATCCTTATGGAAGGATCAGAATAAAAATAAAATTGAATTTTAAGAGAAATATCATTATGAAAGGATAAAATTAGAGATTTAAGAAAATCATCGTTATGGAAGGATAAAATTGAGAAATTTAGTTTTATGAAAAACATAATTATGAAAGGATCAGATTAAGAAATCTAAGCTTTAATAAAAACATCCTTATGAAAGGATCAGATTAAGAAATCTAAGTTTTAAGAAAAACATCCTTATGAAAGGATAAAATTAAGAAATTCAATTTTAAGCAAAACATCTTTAAGAAAGGATTAAATTAAGAAACTGGTTTTAAGAAAAATATCCTTATAAAAGGATAAAATTGAGAAATTTAGTTTTCAGAAAAACATCCTTATGAAATGATCAAATTAAGAAATTCAATTTTAAGCAAAACATCCTTAAGAAATGATTAAATTAAGAAACTGGTTTTAAGAAAAAGATCCTTATGAAAGGATAAAATTGAGAAATTTAGTTTTAAGATAAATATCTTTTAAAATGATGCCCTAGTTCTATCCGTCTTGGCATAAAAAGAAATTCATCAAAGGTGATGGCTCGAGAATTCAAAATCTTGATTTGAAATCCTGAGATAATCTCTTTTTTCTTCCTTTTTTTTTCTTTACTTTTCTCTCTCTTTTTTCTTTTTCTTTCTTTTCTTTTTCCTTTCTTCTAACACTCGAGTGCGTGTCTTTTTAATGGATGCAAAGGTGCACGAAGTCCTATGATACAAATGATGCATGAGCATATTTTATGATACAAAGGTGCACAATTTTCTTTTTCTTCTTCTTTCTTTTCTTCTGGATAGGTAGGCTTCATCTTGTGACTACAACCATTCCTCATTCTTATGCCCCGATAAAATTTGCCTTTAAAACTTTATTGTCCCTTCTCTTTTTGAACCTTTCAGCCAAGTGACCTCGGTCAATATCAACTCCTCGCTTAAGAAAAATCCTTTGACTTTTTTCACTAGTCAAATCCTCTCATCTCTGCGTCACTTATGGTCTCTTCTAATTTGAACTCCCATACGCATGAGATCTTTGCTATTTATGGGCAATGATGCCCCACTCGCCTTGGATTCTTGTGAGCAACATATCTTGATTTTTCACGGACAATGATGCCCCACTCAATCTTGATTCAACTCATCGTCATTTTTTTGACCCTATATGAGGAGTCTTCATCTATCTTATCATTAGGGCTGGCAAAATGCCCCCACGCCCAGAACTCGTCTTTAATCTTCTTCCAACACCTCAGCAAGAACTAACTCTTGGTCCCTATAATAAAAAGGTTAGTATTTTGGATATAAACTAGAAATTTACGAAAAATGCCAAACATTTTTAAAAATTGATGTTTAGACGAAATGGTAAAGAGGGAAATACCAAATTTTTTTGAAAAATGAATGTTTGGAGTAAACGATAAGTATTAAACAAATTGAAATTCGAAAACTGTCAAACATTTTTGAAAAACTAATATTTGGAATAAATAACAAAGATTAAAAGAATCAACAAAAATGTCAATTAATGTTCGATCCTAAAATAACAAATGCACTAGAAAATTTGTCTATTTAAAAAATCTTGCCTATTTTGGCGATATAAGCATATGTATGGTCTCCCCTAGTCCATTTAGGCTTTCGAGAGGAACGTTTCCCATACCTAATTTCTAACCCATTCGAAGTGGCTCTCTTGATCTCACCACTCACTATGCCCTCCATCCTCTCCTCATTTTGGTGTCGATCAGGCACTTCAAGGTTTGACGTTCCTTGAAGAAAGGTTAACCCTTATAGGCGGGATGTGAGAAGACAAACTTATCAAACTTAGATATCCACATATGATCTGAATGGTCTTTGTAGGCTTATAATGTAGGCTATGGTTCATGGTTATGAAAGAAAGGATATATAGGCACAAAATGAGTATTTAAGGGTGATGAAACCAAGGATCATTTCTTCTGGTTAAAATATCTTCTATTCGTTTGTTGATCAGAATATGCTCAAATAAAAAACTTCTTTGATTTATTTCTTGGATCGCTCTAGACTGCCCATTTATGGGTTTTCGCCCTAGAGTTTATTTCTTTCTTTGTAGCTTTGGAATTTGTATCTTGCATCTTGAATGAATGTTGATGCGTTTCTTATTCACATGTAATCGAATCTTCTCTTGTTTTCGTTTATTGCACTTTCTGATGGCGCTTTTAATCTTCATTGTTTCAAACTTCTTGTTGGCATACTTTCAATTTGGTTTAGCTAGTCCTTTTGAGAAAAAAATTCTTTTACTAGCTTATTCTGATATTTCTCTAGGTCTTCTCGTTTAGGACATTGATTCTCATTTCTTTCGCTTATTTATGGAGCGCCATCTTCGTAATGCGGTCAAAACTGGGTGATTTGAACAAAATCCTCTTATTCTTTGCCCAGTGTGGGGGTGATCCTTGGTTTGGGTTCAAATGAAAAGAAACGAACAGGCTCAAAGGGGGACAACAAATAGATATTTTCTATTATTTGCAAAGGGGATTGAAGGAATGCCATTCATCATCCAATACATGGATATCAAAATAGTCTTCATAGGGTAGAAGTTTAGGGTCAACACTCGATTCAAAGATCTTAAACAACAAGTGCCTGAGAAGAAAATTTCTTAAAATAGGAACTGCCCATTATCTACACACTTGTTTTGTTCCTCTATCGGCCTAAATGGACTAGCAGATACTTGCATTCGCAATGACCTAATAAAAAATGGTATGTACATGTGTATGCTTTTTCAAAAATATGTGTATATGCGTATAGGAAAAAAACTTTCCCATAACAATGAACAAAGAATGCAAATATGCTTTCTGAATAAATGAAAATTTCATTACGACAAAAATAACTTCATTCTGAAAAAATATGACTTAGCTTATAGATTTCTTTTGTATTTTTCCCAAATGCACAGGGATCAATAGATTTGAATTGCCTTTATTGGTAGCTGTTTGCTCCGGGCTAGTTGTACAATTCCCCTGGGTACAATCAGTTTATACCAATTATGACATTGGACTTTTCTAAAGGATTTATTTTCCTTTGACCATTCGAAAATGGATTTTTGGTGAAAATTTAATTTACAGGTTTGTTTATAGATTTATTTTGCATTTTTTCCAAATGCATAGGGATCAACGGTTTTGAGTTGCCTTTACCGGTAGCCGTTTGCTCCGAGCTAGTTATACTATTCCCCTGAGTACAATAGTTTATACCAATTATGAAATTGGATTTTTAAAGGATTTATTTTCCTTTGACCATTCGTAAAAATGGATTTTGAAGTATCCATTGTCTTAAACTTTACCGTGTTTAACCACGTTATGCCAACATTTTTGTCGGACTTGTTAAACTCTATTGAACTCTTTCCAGCTTTGTGAGCGTGAAAACTCACAGTCAACTTTAAAAAAAAAATTCCATCCTTAAGAAATGATAGAATTAAGGAATTCTCCTATTTTCAGGAAAAAAAACAATCCTTGAAAAGATAGAATTGAGAAAAAAAACATCTTAAGAACTATGAAAAATGTTCTTAAGACTGGTAGGATTAAAATATCTTTAAGAAATTTTTGAGAGAAAAAAAAACGATCCTTGAGAAAGGACAGGATTGAAAAATTTTGTTTTTGATAAAATCAATTGAGAAATTCTTTTTCCCCTTTTTTTGTTTTGTTTTGTTGTTCTTTTTAGAAAAAAAAGAAAAAATCTTAAGAGAGGAACGAATTGAGAAATCCATTTTTAACAATTTCCTTATGAAAATATTTAATTGAGAAATATTTCCTTTGAAGAATGTCCTTATGAAAGGACTAAATTAAAGGCTCATATTAAAAGATGTCCTTGTGAAAGGATCAAAAAATAAACTCTTATTATTATTTTTAAATAATGTCCTTATGAAAGGACTGAACAAGTGTATTTGTGAAATGAGTGAAAAAACGTTGCTAAAAAATTTATTATCGTGAGAGGATGAAAAAAGATCAAAAATGTCCTTCTAAAGGGACTGGATCTAAGAACTTGTTCAAACAAATTGAAATGTTCATTCATCATTTTTTAATCGCCCTTATGAAAGGTCTGGATTTAGAAATTTGGTTGAAAGAATATAAAAGTTCATTCTTAAAAAAATGTACTTAAAAGGATTTACCTTTTCTTAAAAATAATTTGTGAAAGAATTTCTTGGTATGTCATTTTATGCAAATGAGATGCATGCACGTGCTTCCAAGGTGATGCAATGTACGAAATGTGAAAATCATAACAATAATCAACAAATGCAAGAATGAATGCAAATAAAGGCGTTGATTCCGCTGGTAATCACCCATTCGAACGACTTTCATAGGAATTAAAGGGTCCAGATTCTGGAGCGAGAAAAGAATACTTCTACAGATATGCCCCTCTACATGTTTTTGAGTCACACTCAAGGAAATGAAAGTCTCGGTTAAAATCGCTAGTACCGGGTTTGCCTTCTGCTTCATGCATTCCAACAGATCCAAGATGGCTACGTCGATGTTTCCAAGAACCCTCGAGAAAATGATCAAACCCTATATCCCTAAAGAGAACATGTCCATCTTCATCGCCTCATCCGGGTGTGCAGGTATAATGTCTCAGATACACTCCCATGCACAGGCTAGGCTGTCTCCTCGACTTTGAATCAAGCCGTTGACCCAATCGTCACTCATCCCGGCAAAGGTTTTGAGATTCAATAGATAATTCTAGTTCCTTGGCTACTTTGTATAGATCCAATCTTTTGAACATTTTTCTTGTTCAGCAAGGCTGTGTACTCTTCTACCATGGGTATCATGTCATGTCCGTTGAAAGCAAAGCAGTAAAAAATGGGATTCCAAAGCTAGAAAATGGCTCGGAGTAAAGGCTGATGGACTCAAACATACATTAGCTAGGCTATGTCACCATAATTGTCAGAAAATAGGTCCTATAGTCTTCGGTCCCATCTTTCCTAAATCTCTTTAAGCTCACACAGATCATTCTGTTGTAGGCTCTCATGTGTATACTTTGACACTACATGCTTGCTCGGCAAATTGTTACCTCAGACCCATTGATTAACCTCTGACCAATGTCGCACGACTAGGTTGATGTCGTCTTCCTTAAGATAACTTTTTTCCATGATGAAAGATTTTTTGATCGGGCAAACCACTTGAACAAACACCTTTATGTAATGTGGATGCAATGATAATGCAACAAAAGTTTGTGTAAAATAAAAATAAAAATAAAAATAAAATAAAACACAAAAAGAAATGAGTTAGTACCGGATAAAAATAATAAATACATAAATAAAAGGTAAATTTAATAAGGTAAACACAAAAACAACCCTATGAACATCCCGTCTAAAAACACCTAGGTTATCCGCATGGCTCTAAAGGGTGGGCTTTCTATATTTTGTACATGCAGTGTTGGTGCTAGGAGGTACCCGAACTGTTCTTGTTGTCCCCTACTAAGAGTAGCAAGGCCCCCGATCATCACCCATTATAGGCTCCTTTTAACCGGGTTCAATTCAAGGGGACCCATTTGCTTATGCCCCTGCGAAGGAATGATATCCTTATGAAAGCATAAGGTACTCGAGCCCCGAAGGTACTTGCTAGGCCCATACGGAGGAATGATATCCTCACAAAAGCATTAGCGTTTCCCCCCCCACTTAAAAAGGACGGGTTTATTTGCCAAGTTTTAAATGTGTTAAAATAAACGCGCAATTATAATCGGATGTTAATTTAATAGTCACTTTAATCCGAAATTTCTGATATTACTAAAGCGGTAATTATTTTAAAAAGCTTGACTCTCATTTTGTTTTTGAAAATAAAAATTTGGTCCACAGCGGAGTCGCCATTTGTAGCGATATCCCTTTTTCTTCTTAGCTAAAAAAAATGAGGGTTTCAAAGGTGTTTAGGGTCTCTCGGGTATTAAAATGTTTATTCCGTGGGGTTTTAGAAAAACTGGGTTCGGGAGTCGCCACTTAGGTAGACCGGACACCATAAAACCAGGGATTTTAAAAAATGTTGGGTTCGGGAGTCAGTTACGGATGGGGAAGGATTAGCACCCCCACACCGCCCAAAAATTGGTACTTTAATAACTACCGCTTTAATATTATTAAACTTTCTGAATTAAAGTGACGATTTAATTAAAATTTACTTATATGTGCGAGTAGATTTAAAAGCCCCGTTATCCAAGAATAAACGCCCAACCACCATCACTACGCCTGATACTGGCCCCGTTTACGCTCGGATAAAAGGACATTGCATTGACAATTTATATTCCATTATGCAAACTTAAAACATGGCAAATAATTTAAATACAATGTGATAAAAATTAAAACATAAATGAATAAATACTAACATAATAAAATAATAATCTAACATAAATAAAATACTAATCTGAAACATACATACATAAATATTAATCTAACACATAAATAAAAACTAATCTAGCATAAATAAAATACTAATCTAAAACATAAATAAACATACAAACTAAAAAATAAGAACACAAATTTAAATTAACTAATACTTCATTAAATCATAAAAATTACAACAAAAATAAAAAAGGAAGAAAATATTCCTAACTAGGAGCTCGAATGATGAACCCCGACTGAACCCCACTGAGATCTCCCACGACCTCTCCAAAAATTAACTAGATCATACCTAAAATAAGACCCCGATCGAACCGGTTAGGACCGAGGGCATTGCCCCGGTCTTTGGCTAGCTGGTGGGAGCCTAAGCTCCCTTATTTGGCCTGCCCTTGACCGATTCATGTCTTCAAATGCCCCCCACGCCCCTTTTTATAGGCAAAGTGAGGGGTGAGGTGGGTGACGTGGAGCCTTGTGCTCCACTCCCCTCCCCCTCCCCCTTCTTTTTTTATTTATTATTTATTTTTTATTATTTTTTTGCTTCTTTTTTTTTGCTTTTTTTAATAATATTATTATTACAATAATACCAATAATACTAAAACTCGGACAAAAATGAGTGATTGCAATTAATAATGTATCATGTTGATGGATTATGTTATATTATGTTGGTTAATACATGTTTACTCTTTAAGCCTTGCATATGGGTTGTTATGCATCGGAAAGCTTAAATTGAGTGTTCCAAAAGGGATTTTGTTGTTAATCCATGATACATATTGCATATGGTTTAATATGCATGTTTTGGAAATGTTAAGTGCATAGTTTTGTAAGGCATGATGTTTTAAAGATGTTTTAAATGAGGTTTTGAAAGTGGTTTGAATAACCGGTTTTAAATGCATTGATGGTTTTTTTTGTTTTAGAGCACTCCTCACCAAACCTTGTGTGCTTACGCTCTCATTTTCCATCAATGCAGAGAATTAAGTACGTGAGGCAGCGAGCAAGTAGAGGGGGATTCCAAGGACTTACACATTTTCAAGTATGGTTTTGCAATAGACTTGTAGTAATAAAGGCAATGTGGTTAATTGACGTTTGGGAGGGTTGCTTTGCTAAACTCCCTATTTGTGTAAGTTTTAATTGTTTTTTGGGATTTGTATAAGGCTTTATATGCTTGATTTTGCTTTGAATTTATGTTTTGTATGTTGAGTAGGAAGCATGCTTATAGATGTTGTGGAGATTCGAGTCATACTTGTTGGAGTTTCTTTAAATGCTTGTATAATTGTGATAAGATGCCATTGATGGTGTATGATGTCCATATAAGGTTTGGACATGTTTAGAGTGGGCCAAAGCGTCATATGTTGGATCTATAGGCCATTACAGGCCTTCGGGTACCGGTACGGGTACCTTGGTTTCGGTATGAGGTGTCTGGTGAGGCTCGGAGCTGTGAAAATATACAAAAGGTATCGGTATGCCTGAAGAAAATTATACAAAAGGTATCGGTACGCCTGAAGAAAATTATACTCTGGTTTTGGTACACGGGTTCCTATATCTGTATGCCCTTAAGAGTTTAGCCTAACGTATCGATACGAGTGGTGTCGTATCGGTACACTCTTTTGCCACTAGAATTTGGGTTTTGAAAATATTTCTTAAGGGATTGGTACGGGGTGGTATCGTATCGGTACGGGTTGTTCTATACACCGTACCGATACGGGGTTGCAAGTATCGATACGCAGCGCCATTTTGTTAGTTAAGTTGTATCGGTACGTAGTGGTGTTTCTTTAGGTTCTTGCATGGTAAAGTTTGAAATTGTGCGTTTTAGTCCTTGAATGTTATGTATGCAATTATATGAGTTCAGATGTTTGTTTTAAGTTTAAAATTGACATGTGAGCATGAATCCTGATTAATGAATAATTGGTAACCTGGAATTTTGTTAAGTCCTTATAATTTGTGAAAATTTGTGATTTGGTCCTCGAAGAACATGTTTGAGCAATCGAACTCCGTTTGAAATCTGATCGCATTGTTAACGTGTCTGCTGTTGCATGTTCACCTTAGGATCTTAATTAGTATTTAGATAAGATTAAAGAAAAAAAGTGGACCCGATTTAGGTTATTAGTTCGGGCTTGCTTTGGCAAACCTAATGTAGCTCTTTTAACTCAGTTTCGGCTAGACCGGGTTAAGGGAGTTACAAAACCAGATAATAGAACTATGACATGTATTCTCCCGGCATGTGTGAACCTATCTGCTCTAGAAAGAAGCAAAGATATTCATGGTCACATATTGAGAAATGGGTATTCTTCATATCGACATGTTGAAACGCACTCCTCGACTTATATATAAAGTGTGGAGTTCTAGGTCTTGCATTATTACTTTTCGAAATGATTTCTTCAAAAGATTTAATCTCGTGGATAGTAACGATTGACAGATACGGTATGCATAGGTTTGGTAATAAAGCTATCAAATTGAGCCTGAGAATGTATTTATTGTTGGTTAGTGAACTATCAAATTTAGATTTTTGGATCCGCCCCTGTCTTCAACGATAGTCCCTTTTGTTTAAGGCGTGTTTTATTTTGGTCACCAAATTTGCAAAGGTGTTTTTCGGTCACTTATGTTTTCGACCTTTATTATTTTGGTCACCCGACAGTTAACCCAGTTATACGATGACATGACACGTTAATAAAAAAGATAACTTTAAATTTGACCTTCAAACTTTTAAAACTTTATTTTTTCACCATTTCACATACAAAAAAAACTCTCTTTCAATAAAAAAAATTGTCTAACCCTTCCCTCTATACTACCGCAGCCTTCAGCCACCATCAACCACCACCTAAAAGAATTGATCAGCACTGCACCTTGAAAAAATAATTGCTAGCTTCCCTCTAATTACAATTTCAGTCTTTAGCTACAATTTTTAGCAGTTTTACACTTTGGGGCATCTTTCGAAAACTTTTTTTCTAAACACTTGATTCAAAGCTGCTTTCCCCCTCTCCCATTTTTATCTGATTTCTTACTGTTTCATGAGTCCTTTTTATTTTATTATTTATTACCAATGATATTTTTTGGGTTTTAAATAAAATATAATGATAGTAGCGGCAGCCTGGTCCACAATCTCTATCCAAGATTACAGGAGAAAAATAACGAATAATGTCTGCTGTTGAGATTAGATTTATCTTTTCGATAATGGTTGATGGCAGCTAGAAAAGATTTATCTTTTTAGGGGTGGTTGATGGGGACCGAAGCTATTGTAATATAGAGGGAAGGGTTAGGGTTTGGGTTAGATAATTTTTTTAGAGAAAAAAAAGTTTTTTTTTCTGAAAATGATGGGAAAATAAAGTTCTAAAATTTTGACGGTCAAATTTAAAATTAATTTTTTTATCAGAGTGTCACATCATCATCTTAACGAGGTTAACCAAGGCTAACGATTAGATGACCAAAACATAAACGTTGAAAACATAAGTGACTAGAATAATAATTTATCAAATTTGGTAACTAAAATAAAACAAACCTTAAACAAAGGGACCACTTGTGAAGATTACCTTTCATTTAAATAATTTATGATTTTACATGTTTACTCAAGATTAACAATTACATTGGTACTTTTTGTGATTATATGAATAACATTTAATCTAAGTTTTTTAGTAACTTATACACTCTTTAACAATCTTTAGAGCAGATGTTTAAAGCTCTCAATTAACACCCTCCTATTCTCCTAGATTGTGGGTCCAAGACCCAATAAGAACAAAATTCCCCTTCGCCCTCTCTCTAGATAGAAATTGTTAAAAAAATAACTTATACACTCGAATCACCTAAGAATAACATTTCACCTCCTACTGCCGTTTTTTAAATTACCGTTATGACAATTGAAATATATCAGTATTGTTATGTTTCCACGAAGTATTTTAAACTCATCCATGTCATATATAAAGTTCAATTTCTCATTCCTTGCTAAGATATTACGCCGTGTGATTAAAATGTTGTCAAGTATTATTATTATTATATAAATCATATTTCAGATATATTTTGCAAATATATGTAATGTGTTCGTGTGCAAAATATATATAAAATTTGTACTTATTAATTAGATTCCATGTGCAACTATAAGAGCAAAATATTAAAATCATAAAGAGAAGACGGGGAGATTCTCCTGCGGAAACCCTACAATTGTCATTTTGACAATATATTCCAATATAAACGGTCAAAACCAAACAATGAACCTTTCTGGTGGATAATTTCCCACCCCTACCATTTCCCTGAGAAAGAATCTCCAAAGTATAAACCAAATAACCAAAATTGGATCTAAGCGACAATGGAAAATAAAATTCTTTTGATTGTCTACAAAGTTGGCTCTTCACTATAAGATGTATCTATGAGGGTTGTAAAGATGAGTATGTCCGCGTAAAAAAGTCAGATAGGCGTTTGAGTTTCGATAAGAGCTCTGCGTTTTTTTCAAAGTAAGATTCTGCGTTCCACAATATGACCTGAATATCGTGCTGCACTGCGTCTAAACTTCGATAATAATTGTTCTCCAACCTAGACTGAATAACATCAAATGATAATGGCACAGGGTACCTGCCAAAACACCACCGCAATTTTAAACATCAAGACCTGCGAGTTTTTGTTTGGTAAGAAAGAAACTTCCAGACGTAGTGTTATATTTTGACTCAAATTCTAATTGGTAATTAAGTTGGGTTTTATTGTAACTCTAGTGGTTGAAGATTACTTGATAATTAGGATTTACTTTAATGTGTAAATATCTATTTTAGGTAGAGATCTTATTGAATAAGGTTTCTTGGTAACCAAGTATTAGGGTCTATAAATATAGATTAGGTTTAACCTTTTAAATTATGAGAGAATGAGAGAGAGAGATAGGGAATTACTCTGTAGAGATGTAACCACTTTTAGGATCTCTACAACTATTATGCCTACGTTGTAGAGATGGGTATTGTAAGGATGTTGGGAAGAGTGTTTTGGTTTCACCGGGTCAAGGAATTTGTACACCAGGTTTAGGGATTACATGAGTTATCATGTATTTGTACTCTTCGAGTTCTCTACGTTATTAGTAGATTGTTTGTTTCTCTCGTCCGTGGAGGTAGGCTATGCGGAACCACGTTAAATCTTGTCTCCTGTGCATGTCTTGGTCTATATCGTTATCGCTTTGGTTAATTTGCCGCATACCAAATTCCTAACAAATGGTATCATGAGCTATGGTTCGAGCTGCGCGATTGTGGAGGAATTTTTGTTGCGGACTTTGCGGTGCGATGTTGGAGACATGCCAGAGGAGTACTGCTGCAACGAGCTTTCAGTTGCAGGGGGAGTAATTCTCAAAATTCAAAGGTGCTTCAACGGATACTACGTAAGAATTGGAGTTGTTGAAGGCTTGGCGGCGGTGCTTCAACGAATATTTGGCTTACGTAAAAATTGAAGCTGTTGAAGACTTGAAGACGAATGCTCGAAAAGAATTTGTGTCAAGGGGGAGATTTGTTATATTTTGACTCAAATTCTAATTGGTAATGAAGTTGGATTTTATTGTAATTCTAGTGGTTGAAGATTACTTGGTAATTAAGATTTACTTTAATGTGTAAATATCTATTTTAGGTAGAGATCTTATTGAATAAGGTTTCTTGGTGACCAAGTATTTGGGTCTATAAATATAGACTAGGTTTAACCTTTTGAATTATGAGAGAACAAGATAATGAGAGTTAGAGAGAATTATTCTCTGGGGAGATGGAACCACTTTTAGGTTCTCTACAACTATTATGCCTAGGTTGTAGAGATGGGTATTGTAGGGATGTTGGGAAGAGTGTTTTGGTTCCACCGGGTCATGGGATTGTACATTGGGTTTTGGCATTACATGGGTTATCATGTATTTGTACTCTTCGGGATCTCTACGTTATTAGTGGATTGTTCATTTCTCTCGTCCATGGAGGACTATGCTAAACCACGTTAAATTTTGTCTCTTGTGCATGTCTTGGTCTATGTCGTTATTGCTTTGGTTATTTTGCCGCATACCAAATTCCTAACACGTAGGAGGAAATACCCTTTCTAAATATTCAGCTTAAACAAACAAATCTATTTACAACTTTAGCACCGGCATCTCTCTCTATGTTTATGAATGCTGACCTAATTAATAATTTGAGATTGAACAACATTCATATAAACACGTAAAACACACCTAAGAAACGGTTTACTTGTTTGTAAAATTAGACTTCTGTGAAACTTGCTTCATTTTATTTACTGCTTATTGATCCTGAAACATTATAAAGCAAAAGTTTATAAGAATTTCATGCTAAAGCTTCCGATAAGTACAACCCACTGCAATAGTGTCACTTGAACTTAGCTCGTGTGATAAGTGATTTCGTAGATTTGATATGCTCAAGCTTGGATGCTAATCCAGTACTTTTCATTAATTACTGAAAGTTCAGGAAAAAGATAAAACTCATATGTTGCCAGATACCTGAGCTTTGTGTGAAGAATTCTCCAATTTGGAAAGTGCCAAAAGTAGATTATCTCTGATCTTGATATCAATATGAGGCTGCTTCCACGGAATATCAGCATCAAAGAGTTCACATGGACTGTGAAGTTGTGTCTCCTTTGGATCACTCCTGTACCGAACAGAGAACCTTGATTCATTGCAACATTGGTTGTAAGTCGCATGTTGGACTGTGAAAGAGTAACCCAAATATTGAACCCACGTGATTAAATCTTAACTTTTGGCAGTGAATGGTTGGTGGGCCCTTGTGCCATGGAATTATAAATGTTTTTGGCAGTGAATGATTTGGGTGAAAGATTTTGGCAGTGAGCTAAACCAAACTTTTCTTAAATGATCCAACTTTTTGAACCAGATCAGTGTGTGAACAGGGCCGAATTTTGTGAACCCGAACCTGTGAACCGACCGAATCGAACCAACATTCGAATTTGACCCTTGATTTGAATCGAACCGGCAGAACCAATTGACC
Organism: Hibiscus mutabilis; assembly: GCA_019671005.1. Classification (NCBI taxonomy): domain Eukaryota; kingdom Viridiplantae; phylum Streptophyta; class Magnoliopsida; order Malvales; family Malvaceae; genus Hibiscus; species Hibiscus mutabilis. Next base: position 22,201,178 of record CM033739.1, on the reverse strand, counting down.
GAAGTAGGTTTTGACCATGACCCATTGACTGGATTTAACTCGCTTAACCGGCCTGATTGTTGTCTTTGACCGAGTGAACATTTGACCGTTCTTTTTTTTTCCAATTAATCGTATTTAGTATTTTGAGAATTTTGAATATTGGAATCTGATTCGAATATTAATATGTCCAAGTGACGTTGATTTGGAGACTAAAAATCTTCCTCCTCGTCCGCCTGTTCGACCTCCTTCTGCACAGCCTGCGAGTTCTGCACGTGAGTTTGGTCTCGTTTTGCATTTAGGTTAGTGTAACATAGTAGTAGTAAATATTTATGTTTTGTTGTCCTCGTAGGTGTTGATTCTTATCGACCTAATCCTAAAGCTGAGCGTGGGAGACGTCACTCTCGATGTTGAGTGCTAGCTGCCTAAGGTGTGTCTCTTCTGGTGCTACATCATTTTTTGTGCTTTGTGTTATACGTGTATGTAGTATATAGAATTGATTGAATGGACTGTGAGTTATGATATGAATTGAATGATGACTTGCCATGCACCACATATCAGAATCAGATTGAATTAAATATTGGACATATATTGTATGCAATTTGAATAATTGATCAGACATACATTTAGATTCGAAAAAAAAAATTGGAGCATGCCATATCATTTGGGTTGGGAAATTGTACGGGGAAGTTTAGTGGTTTCACCCTTCGGGCTGAAGTCCACTTCGGATCAGTGGTTCCATCGAGTTCCACTTCGGATGGTGATGATGTAGTTAGAGTGGTTCTAGGGAACCTTACTCTTCAGATGGTGTATGGAGATGGGTGCATGACATTACATTCTATGTCTCTTATTATATGCATATGTATATCGAAATGAGTGTTGAGCGGTGTTTGCTGTTTGAATTTCTGTTATGTGTTTCTTCTGCACTTTAGAGACACACTAAGCCTCATAGCTTACTCCCCTAGTTCTTCTTTCAGATACACAGGCTTAGGCTTTCAGTACTTGGAGTATCTCAAACCTTCAGATTTATCCTTATCTATCAGTATGGTTTTTATCGGACATTTGAACTTTATCATATTATTTTGTTTAAATATGTATTCGGGACTTTGGCCGTTAATATTATTTGGGGAGTTATTGTTTTGGCATGCACTACTTAATCTTCTTTCGGATATTAAATGAACTTTTAGAATTCTGCTAAGCAACTATGTTTTTATATAGATTGATATACTTTTGTAGTTGATATCTCGTATAAATAAGTTGTAATTTAATTATTAAACCTAATAACTTTTTTAGGGACAAGATTTTCTAACTTGTCTTCCATGATTCAACTTATGAAATTAGGTTGGATTTAGGAGGTTACATTTAGTGGTATCAGAGCCATGTTCAACCCTCAAACTATGAGGCTTGCATAAAATTTTAAACCGAAAATGATTTTGTATGTATACTGAATATTTTTTTGGCAAAACGTGATTTTCTAATTAACATAATATTTGTAAAGATTATGCTTATTTTGAATAGAAACTCCAAGTACCGACTCTAATTTATGGTTATTTTCTTTTGTGATATACTATTATGCCACCTCGTAGGAGTTCTAGATTAGCGACCAGACATGGTCGAAGCCATGGCCGAGATCGTTCTACTGCTGTAGGGAGTGATGCTCTGCCTCCTGCGGACCTGCCATAGAATCAGGATGAGATAGATGATGCTGATGTAGAGGAGCAACCTGTGAATTAGACTGAAGCTCAGCATATAGAACCTGTTCAGCAGACGTAGAGTGTTGATCCACATGATTCCAGAGATAGTGAGGCAGTGGGCATGGATTATGTTACAGTGCAGAGAAAGTTGCTTCGTTACCTCCGCCAGTCTGAGGGTGTGAGGAAACCTATATCTACCAAGTTTTTAGCTGCCGGGATGACCATGTTTGATGGAAAGACGGGTACAAACCCGACTGATGCAGAATATTGGCTGAAGAAGCTTTAGCGATTGTTTGTGGAGATAAATTATCCTGCTGATAAAAAATTGAGGGCCGTTGTATCATTGCTACAGGTGAGGCCCAAAACTGGTGGGAGGCAGAGGAAATAGTTGTTTGAGCTAGTCAGATCTCCTGGGAGTTTTTAGTCAGTTATTCCAAGAACGATATGTTGGACCTGAGTATCTAGCAAAACGCCAAGATGACTTTATGAATCTGGAGCAGAATGATATGAGTGTTAATGATTATGAGATAGAATTTTTGAGGCTTCTCTAGTATGTTCCGGGGTTGGTTACTACAGAAAAAGAGAAGTGTGATTGGTTCCTGAGAGGACATCGATTTTCTATTAAGACTGGGTTGCTTTGCATCAGGATATGAAATATAAAGAGATCACCAAACGGGCTAGAACTATTGAACGGATTGAATCAATGAAGAAACAACAAGAATCTCAAGGTACTGATCGGGCTAGGAGATAGTCGACCGCATCAGTTCAGAACGGCCAGGGGAATCAGTCTAGGAAGAAGACTAGAGATGAGTACGACCATCAGAGCTATTCTAGAGGTAGACCAGAGACATCTACCATTCCAACTGCCAGTGTTCCTTTTGCATGAAATGGCATCCAAGCGAGTGTAGGAGGCAGACCGAGGCTTGTTTCCGTTGTGGTTCTTTTGAGCATCTCTTCAGGGATTGTATGTTATCACCTTCATCTGCTCATGTTCCAAGCCAGACTCAGGCATCAATACAGACTCCTGTTAGGGGAAGAGGTCATGGTAGGTCTTCTGCTTCAGGTATTGCTGTGAGAGAGGTAGGCTTGCTCAGAGTATCGGGTCAGATAGATCAGGGGTGAGATAGCCTGGGTTGGTTTATTGTACCAGGAGACATGAGGATCGAGATGATCCATATGTTATTGTTGGTACTTTTGTTATTCATGTTATCTTATATTTTGCACTACTTGATAATGGTTTGGCTCATTCGTATGTTATGAATTATGTATTTGCGAGTCTTGAAATTCCAGTTAAGGATGTCTCTAATGCTATTACCATACATAGTCCGGTAGGTAATCCTGTTGTGGTTTCTAGGGTGTATAAAAATTGTCCTCTTGAGATTCAAGGGGAAATTTTTTCGACTAATCTGATGGAGTTGCCCTTTGGCGAGTTCAACCTTATTCTTGGCATGGACCAGTTATCTGCTCACCGAGTCAAATTGGATTGCAAGAAGAAAAGGGAAACTCTAAAAACTTTGGATTATCGGGAGGTAATTCTTTTTGGAGAACGTCAGAGCTTTCTATCTAACGTAATATCGGCTCTTAAAGCCGAAAAGATGATCAGGAAAGGGTCTATTACTTACCTTGCTTACATTATGGATCTGAGGTAGTCAGATAAAATTTAGATTGTGAGAGACTTTCCAAATGTATTCCCGGAAGAGTTGCATGTTTACCACCTAAATGCAACGATGTTGAGTTTGGCATCGAGGTTTATCCGGGGATAGCTCCCGTGTCGATGGTGCCTGACCGCATGGCACCGAAAGAGCTTAAAGAGTTGAACATACAATTGCAAGAATTGTTAGACAGGGAATTTATTCGACCCAGTGTTTCTCCTTAGGGAGCTCCTATTTTATTTGTCAAGAAGAAAGATGGGACACTTCGGCTATGTAATAAGCTAACAACCAAGAACATGTATACCCTCCCTCGTATTAATGATATCTTCGATCAATTTCGAGGAGCTACGGTATTTACTAAGATAGACTTGAGATCTGGTTATTACCAACTTAAGATTAAGGATTCTGATGTATTCAAAATAGCTTTCCGGACACGTTATGGTCATTACGAGTTCCTTGTGATGCCCTTTGGGTTGACTAACGCTCATGTCGCCTTCATGGATATGATTAATAGGGTGTTTCAACCCTGTCTCGATCAGTTTATTATAGTCTTTATTGAAGATATTATGGTTTATTCTAAATCCAAGGTTGAGCATGAGGAACATCTCCGGATTGTTTTACAAACTCCGAGGGAGAAACAACTTTATGCAAAATTCAGTAAGTGTGAATTCGGGCTTTTGGAGGTGATGCTTTTGGGGCATATCGTTTCAGCTAGGAGTATTCAGGTCAATCCGAAGAAAATTGAGGCTATCATGAGTTGGAAACAACCCAAGAATGTTCCTGAAATCTAAAGCTTCTTGGGTTTAGCCAGTTATTATTGGAGGTTTGTTGAGGGTTTCTCTATTATCGCAACATCGTTAACCAAACTTTTGAGAAAGAATGTTCCTTTTGTCTGGTCTGAGGCTCAGCAGACTAGTTTTGAGAAGCCTAAGACTGTTTTGACTGAAGCACCAGTTTTAGTTCAACCTGAGCCTAGAAAGGCTTACACCATATACAATGATGCTTCTCACACCAGATTGGTGTGTGTTTTGATGCAGGATAGGTCCGATCTATATCTCCGAAGCATCAATACATGGAAAACATCATGTATCCTCTCCAACTCCGTAGGCAACCTTAACCTATAAGCAACTGGACCAACACACTCCAACACCTCATAAGGCCTAATGAACCTTGGACTCAACTTGCCCTTACGTCCAAGCCTCATTACCTTCTTCCAAGGTGAAATGTTAAGAAACACTCGTTCTCCAATCGTAAACTCAATCTCTCAATGTTTCAAGTCAGCATAAGACTTTTACCGATCCAAAGCCACTTTCAACTGATCACTAATAAGCTTCACCTTCTTATCAGTGTCTTTCAACACATCAGGTAGGGAAACATACTTCTCACCCTCCTCAGCCCAACAAAGTGGCGTGTGGCACCTCCTAGCATACAAAGCTTCATATGAGACATTTGAATACTAGCCTAATAATAATTATTATAAGCAAACTCTACCAGAGGTAGTTGCTTCTCCCACGTTCCTTGAAAATCAATGATGCAACAACATTAGCCTTACCCAGATGATACTCTCTCATCAAATCATAATCCTTGAGCAGCTCCAACCATCTCCGTTGCCTAAGATTCAAATCTTTTTGCGACATTAAATACTTCAAACTCTTGTGATCCTATAGACGGTACACTTCTTACCATACAAATAATGCCTCCAAATCTTCAATACAAACACCTCCGCGACAAGCTCTATATCATGCGTAGGATAATTTCGCTCGTGCACCTTTAATTTCCTAGATGCATAAGCCACAACTCTTCCCCCTTGCATCAACACACACCCCAAACCAACGTAGGATGCGTCGCTATAAACTACAAACTCCTTCCCCGACTCATATTGAATCAAGATCAGAGCTTACGTCAAAGCTTCCTTCAGCTTATCAAAAGCTTGTTGCCTACTCTCAGTCAACTCAAAACTTACATCCTTTTGTAACAACTTAGTCAAAGGAGCAGCAACATTCGAAAAACCATCCACAAAACGACGATAATAACCTATCAACCCTAAGAAACTATGAACCTCCGTCACCAACTTAGGTTGCTTCCAATTTATAACTACCTCAATCTTCTGCAAATCCACATAAATACCTTCCACCGATATAACATGACTAAGAAAGACTAATTTTTAATCCAAAACTCACACTTACTCAACTTAGCATAAAACTTATTATCCAATAAAGCTTGCAACACAATTTGTAAATGTTGATCATGGTCTTCCTCGGTACGAGAGTACACAAGAATGTCATCGATGAAAACTATCATGAATTTATCCAAGAATTCATGGAATACCCGATTCATCATGTCCATGAAAGCTGCGAGCGCATTAGTCAACCCAAATGGCATCACTAAAAACTCATAATGCTCGTAATGCATGCAAAAAGCTATCTTCGGCACGTCTTTATCCTTGTCCTTAACTGATAATACCCAAATCTTAGATCAATCTCCGTAGCACCTGAAACTGATCAAACAAATCGTCAATCCTCGATAAAGGATACTTATTCTTAATCATCAACTTGTTTAGTTGCCGATAGTCAATGTACATTCTCATCGTGCCATCCTTCCTTTTCATGAACTATAACCCTTAACTCGGTCTAGCCAAAACTGAGCTAAAAAGATTACACTAGGTTTGTCGAAGCAAACTTGAGCTAATAACCTAAATCAGACCCTTTTTTTCTTTTTATCTTGTCTAAATGCATCAATTTAATTCCTAAGGTGAACATGCATCAGCAGAAATGTTATATTGGAACCAGGTTGCAAGACCGGGTTCAATTGCTAGAATATGCACTTTGGGGATTAAAACATAATTTCCACAAATTACTGGGACTTAATTTAAAGATCCAATTTACCAACCCTTCATTAATCAAATTACATGCTCGCATATTAAATTCTAGATCAAAACGATAATCCAAGCTCAATAATTGTATACATAACATTCAGGGACCAAATTGCACAATTTCTGAACTTCAACAGGCGAAAGAACAAAGAAACAACAATGCGTATTGAAACGGGAAAGCCCGTACCAATATGGTTCAACGGACTTAACCGCTAAGCGTATCGATACACTAGCCACCATACCAATACAATGCATAAAGTAACCCGTACCAGTACAACATAGTTCTCGTACCGATCCCCTCTTTTTCCTTTAAAACCATAAATTACAGTGACCATAATACGTACCGATACGATACCATGCGTATCGATACGACTCTATAAAATGAAAGGGGTCGTACCAGTACTCAAACCTGTGTACCAATTCTGATGTACAAATCTCAAGGGGTGTATCGATACCCCTGTGCATTTTACCCTCAAAACGGAGCTATTTGAGACCCAACATACCGATCCCCGAGTACTCGTACCGGTACACGAAGGCTTGTAATGACCTTTAGGTCAAACATATGACACTTTGGCTTGCTCTAAACATATCCAACACTCCCCTAAACATCATACATCAACAGAGGCATACTATAATTAATCATATCAACATTTCAAAGCAACTCAAACCAATCTAACTCAAACATCCACAACATCTATAGACATGCTTCCTACTCAACATCCAAAACATAAATCCAAGGCAAACTCAAACATATAAAGCCACATACAAGTCCAAAACAACATTTAAAACTTGCATGAACAGGGAGTTTAGAAAGTAACCATCCCAAACAACAATTTACCGTATCATCTTTATTACTAGAAGTCTAATTCCAAAACCATACTCGAGTTTGTTCAAAGCTCTTGGATTTCCCCTTTCTTTCTTGCTACCCCCAAACCTTACTTATCTGCATTGATGGAAAAAGATAGCGTAAGCACATAATGCTTAGTGAAGAGCGCTAAAAAACAAAGGCACATCAATACATTTCAAAACCTATTTTCCAAACCATTTTCAAACTTCTTTTAATACTATCTCTTAACACATCATTACTTTAAACATCATTTCAAACATCATTTGAAATCATCATGTAATATCCCAATTTTTGGCTAGTGACCAAAATGTAAATTTTTAAAGTTTTGTGGCTAAAGTATAAACTTTGGAAAAGTTTATGGATCAAAGTGTAATTTTCAAAAGTTATGTATTTTAATCCCTTAAATGAATAGTTTACTCACAAGAATGACGTTTTCGTGCTACCCAAATTTTTCGTACGTAGTTTGTATTAATGGCTATAAAGTGATAAAGTTTGAAAAAATATTCTAATAATCGGATCAAGCTAAAATTTCAGAGATAGTTCCATGGACCATAAAAGAGTCATAAAATATCATTTTATGAATATTTGGATGTTAAAAAGATTGGGAAAATTTTTAATCGATTGAAATGACATGGAATGGCAATTGCGTGAATAAGTTGATCGGTAAAGGGCATTTTGGTCATTTTGCCCAAAAGTGACGTGGAAGGAATTTTGAAATTTCTTTTATTGATGAATAGTGACTGTTAGAATCCAAATAAGTCTAGTTGGAATGTTACAAAATGGCAAATTAGAAATATATATCTAGTTGGAGGGTATTTTTGGAAAGTGGAATTTATTGAATTAAAAATTCATTTTTTATAGTACAAGTGTCTTAAATACATGAGATATGAAGGAATTTTCTGCCAAATACCCTCCAAAACCGTGGTGAAGAGAAAAAGAAGAGAAAAGATTTTACAAGCTCGGTTTAAGCCCCGAATCTCAGTTTTCAGGTAATCTTTCGAACTACAGAGTTGTTCTACTCTTCGAGCTCTATCTTTTGATCATAGAATACTTTCTTGGTTGATGAGATTTAATATGAGGAAGAAATTAGGGTTTATGAATAAATTGGTGCTTTTATGATTTTATGAATCTATGATTGATTTTAAGTTAGAATCATGCTTGTATGATGTTAGAATCATGTTATTGAGTTCGGATTTAAACCCTACATATTTCGGTTTGTATAGAGAAGATTAGGTTTTATGGATTCAAGTCTAACTTAGGGTTTGTGATGTTGGATTAATGATCTAGTAAGCTTGATTTATTGTTTGGAAGCAAAACCCTAAGTTAAATACATAGGGACCATTTTGGCAAGCTTTAAAATCAAGGGACCAGATCTGATTTGTATGAATTTGATGTGTATCTATATTATTAATTATGTTAGAGACATGAAAATGAAGTTAGAATTGTAAACCAGTGATTAATCGCATTAGTGACCATTTTGACAATTTGTCAAACTTGAATGGTTTATTCGGCAAAGAAGATATGTAGAAGGATTAAATCTGATTTTTTTGTTAAAATGATGGAATTAATGTAATAATGTTGATTTGAGGACTAATTTGCAAAGTTAAGAAGCTTGAATTCTTATATTGGAAATTTGATGATCATTTTGACAAATCAAGAGAAATTAGAGGAGAAAATGTTTAAGCTCATTTTAATGAAGGATGTAAAGAGAAAATATGAGTACAAGCTTTATTCTAGCCATTTGAAGTAAAGTGATGGGACTAAATTGACAAAAAGAAAAATAAGGAGAAGTTGGTGTAAATTAGAAGTTATTCATGGAAAGATATGTTGGAATTTGAATTATGGCAATAAGTTTTAAAATTCGCCATAAATTCTACACAATTGGTTAGATGATGAATTTTATATCGTTGTAAAGATTTGCTAGTCTAGTTTCGTTTTCAACAAACGGAAACTGATTTTGAGTTCTAGTTAAAAGATATGAAATTTTAATAGAACGAAGGTCAGAAAAATTATAGACCAGTTTCTACCTGGACAGCTCTATGACGTAAAATGTAAGGATTTTCATAATTTTGTACATTTTATTAATTTATGCGGCTTATACCGTTAGAACCGTTATCGAATCTAGTTTCTCCAGTATAAAGGAAATTAAGACCCTGTATGTATTTTGCTCTGTATAAGTAAATCTTTGAAGGGAGCGCAAGCTGTCAAAAAATGGAATTTGAAATATTTTGTATTTAATTGTTAGTTAGCAAGCTCAGAAGAATTATTGGAAGTTCAAATTGGTCACTAAGGACTACAATGAGTTTTTTAACAATACAATGAAGAAAGGAAAATAATTTAAAATTTTATATTCAAATAATTACATTAAACATCATGTTTAAGGTATTATTAGATTTGAATGTAACAAATATTTTATTGTATTCATGTGATTAATGAAGTCAAGTCCTAATCAAAGACGGTTCGAGGTACTATGAAAGAAAGGATCGAACTAGGACTTAGTGAGGCATTGTGTTAAGTGGCCAAGGTAACTTAATTATTACTTAATTATGCATGTGATAAAGGGAGGCTTGCGATAAGCCAACCTTATTTATGAATGCATGATATGATATATGTTGAAGTTATGTTCTACTCTTTAAATGTGGTAAGTAATATGGCGAGCAACGTGGGGACAATGTTCCTAACATATGACTAAAGAATTATTTATGATATGTTATGTTACAAAAAAAATTAAGAATAAGTGATGTGTTTGATACATGATCACTGACTAGAAAAGTATTCTTAATAAATAAGCTAGTATGGCTTGAATAACATATTGTTTCAAGTATAAGAACTTATCTGTGAAATGTTATGATAATCACTATAACTGATATGTTATTTGAGCATGGTATGAGCAAGTAATATGTATAATACATTGTCAAGGCTCTGATAGATATCATTGTAATAGTATACCTGATATTATCTAAGTTATGAACTGCCATTATGATTTATTGATGGCATCTGATATGATAACTTATGATCATGATATACATATATTTGTATGTCCAAGTATTGCAAAGCGGGAGTCCTTGGTATAGTTGTCATGCCATAGAGTCTTATCAGCTGCATCACTCAAGTTATGATATGATTTCATGTTTTTGTAACTATGATGGTGTCACATACACCTTGGGGACCCAAGCCCTTGGTGTGCACCCTGGGGATCCAAGCCCATAGTGCTAATGGCACTAATGAGGAGCAAAGAGCGTCCTCGAGTACGTACTCATTTGTCTGTTCTGTTTGGCACTACGGTGTCATATTTCAGATGACTCGCATACCTAAGGTCTCATAAAGTATACTTTAGGCAAATTTAAAAGATTAATAAAAGTGCAGGTAATCGAGCTAGTGAGCTTGGAAAATTCCGTAAGTACTAAGTTCTCTGCAAAGTTTTGATACGAAGTACGAGAAATAACAGGTTCTCCGTACTCTCTTATATCTCTGTATTTTTTGTAAGATTAGTATTTTCTTGATTATGTTAAGCTCAGTAATATCTATATTTCTTTGTTTGATATGTTAGGCAAAAAATTAGAATTATGATAAAGTTTGCCATGAAATGCCATAGAAACTGGTTATATTATGCTATGAGAAGCATGTTGAAGTATGTCAAGTAAACATGATGAACTTAGTACAAGTAATTTATCAATTATACCTAGATAAGCTAGATATAAAAATAAGCCTTGAATTATGTTCATGTCAGTTATTTGATAACCTCATATGCTTTGCCTCACTAAGTGAATACTTAGCATGTGTTGTTTCACACATAGGTTATTGGAAACTTACCGGAAGAGGAGTCAAGCATGTTGATCAAGCTGCAATCTGCCAAACATCAGTAAGACATTCTAATTTATGATATTCTCTAGTGGGCATGTATGAATTTATTCCTTAGTTGTTTTAAAGGTATAAGTTTGATTAATAGTCAAATAAATATTAATTATTCGTATGGTTAAAGAATTACCCGTGATGATATGTAATCGAGTAATATTTTAATTATTGTTTATAGCATAACAATTTTAAATTCTCTAGTGGGCAGTGTACCTAGTTTTCACCCTGAGTTATATACTTATTTTAATAGCTGACTAAAATGTTTTATAAACCAATTCAGGGTTAAAACTAGCAATCTACAAATAGGCTATGAATACCTCGAAAGTTAAGAAAGGGTTATTTTATAAAATAGTTTTATGTCAGGTGTTGTAAAAAAATTTACATGTCTAGAACTCTGTTAAATAATATTGTGACATCCTAAATGTGTATTCGTACTACGAGTATACATTAAGGGTGTTACAGATCATCATTTCAAAACATCATGTTAGACATCATGCCTTTGTTTCCACGCACTTAACCATTTCAAACATGCTTAAAACCATATGTAATCAAATATCACGATTTCACATGCATAATAACATATGCATACCTCCATTTAAGCCTTCCCATGCATTCCATCACAATGCAAAGCTTAAAGGGAAAACATGTATAAATCACATTATACATCACCATATATACCTCAATTTAAGCATTCCCATGCATGCAATCCCAATGCAAAGCTTAAAGAGAAACCATGTATAAACACATTATACAACAAAATCCATCACATGATACAACATCAATTATATTGGCTTATAAGTGATCATCAACCAAGTTCCACTTTAGAAAATATTACATCGGATACACGGATTTAACAAGTGTTTTCCTAACACTTACCACATCTGAACCGGAAACCATCTAAAGGTCCACCAACGAGAGTTTTCGATACACATAAACCCCTCCACCGTTGTGGCACCCGTGGTGGAGTTTTCGGTACCCATAAACCCCTCAACACCACTCATCGGTTAGATGTACATCCACTAACGGGAGTCTTCGGTACCATATAACCCCTTAACCGTTAGGGTACTTGGATGGAGTATTCGGTACACATAAACCCCTCAACATCCAAGGCAACTTTTTATAGTGCACTATCAAACCCTATGGACGGCCAACTATATTCGATAACATTTTCATAACCTTTTCATACTATCACTTGCCAATATAATTCGTTTCTTTATCGTTAACTCATTATTTTCATATGCATCAATCAAAACCATTTATCCAATGCATTTAACCTTGCATTACCAATGTTCAAAAATATTATCAAAACATGCATTACTTCCAAATGCATCAACATTATTAGATAACCATTTTCCAGCATTAAACCATGCTCAAATCATGCATATATAGTACATTAAAACCAATTGACAAACCAAAATCAAGAGAGAAATCATCCTTTACTTCCGAGCTTAGACCAACATTTCAATCTTGATCTAAACTCCCAAACACAACTTCCAAACCTTTGAAAAGCTGTAAAACACGTTCTCACTCACCAACACGCAAACCTTTAATCGCCGATAAGAATCCAAGCTTCCACGGCTTTCGATTCTTCACCTCAAGCTTGAGGATCAACCTTCCCTGCTTTAACAACACAAAAACAGAGGTTTCAATGCATCAAAATGCATTCAACGTCCAGGCAACATCAATTCACACAAATCCTCGTCAAATTCTACTCAATTCCACTCCACAACAACTGAAAACAACATCAAACACCTTCCAAACTTAACCCGGCCAAAACCTAACGTTTTAATCTATCAATTAACATCCAAAAACACATTAACATCATCCTTATACCTCTATCATTCATTAAACATCCACAACTCCCCAAAAACTCACAGCAAACAACCTAGAAAATTAGAGATTCACCTAGTTTCAGGATTCCAATGTTAAAATCAACTTATTAACATTATAAAACATCAAAATCTTGTTCAAACCAAATCAAGAACCCAGCAAAATAGATCCATAACGGAAATCAACCAAATATATCAATTAAACCTTGATTTAACCATTTTCCATAATTAAATCATTAAAACTCATTAGAAAACATATGTAAAGGATCAATACCTTGGGAATTTCAGTAAATAACCTTTTATTAGAGGAGAAGAATGAAGCTCAGCTCTAACCTTGGCTTTCCCCTTAATTGGATGAGTTTACATGAGCAAACAATATCAAATCAAATAGGTTTTGTTAGGAAATCATTAAGAATCCATTTGGAATTAAAAGAATGTTGAAATCAAGTGAATAGCTGAGAAAATTGAAGTAGAAAAGAGTGTTTGGCTGGCGAGAATTTGAGAGAAAATCTTTTTGAGAAAGTTAGTTACGTAAAGTTTTCTTTTAAAAGCTAATTATGAAATTAATTCTCCAAGCCTAAGAGAAAAGTCTGATATTTGACTTTGGCCAAATAGCTCCTTAAAGATTCTAAGTTTTGACCCTTTTACAAAATAGTCACTAAAAATAGTTTTAAAACTTTACATTTTGGTCACTGACCTAAAATGTCACTTTTCAAAGCTTATTTTTGTAAAATTGATTTTACCAAAATCATCTACATAATAAATAATGATTTTAGGATATTTCTCCATATTTTTCATCACTCAAAAATAATAATTTCAAATTAATTCCTAAAACCAACTCGAATCCTCTATTTCGATCCACGAGACCGTCTAATCAACCTAGAAAATTCCTAGGACCAAAACCAGGTAGTTACAACTCTCCCCCTCTTAAGAAATTTCATCCTCGAAATTTACCTGATGGAAACAGATGCGAAAACTGCTCTATCATGTCCGACTTACTCTCCCACGTGGCCTCTTCAACACCGCGATTTCGCCACAACACCTTAACAAGCTCAATCGTCTTGCCACAAAGAACTTTACTATTAGAGTTAAGAATCACCATTGATTCCTTAATATAAGATAAATCCAGTCGCAACTCAACATCATCCACTGGCATCATATATGACAGACCTGAACGATGCCTCCGCAACATGGATACATGAAACACATAATGAATATTCTCCAACTCATGAGGCAACCTCAACCTATAAGCAACTGCACCAAAATGCTCCAACACCTTATAAGGCCCAATAAACCTCAAACTCAACTTTCCTTTACTCCCAAAGCACAACACCTTATAAGGCCCAATAAACCTCGAACTCAACTTTCCTTTACTCCCAAAGCGCAACACCTTCTTCCAAGGTGAAACTTTCAAGAAAACCTTTTCACCAACCGCGTACTCAACTCCCCTACGCTTCATATCAGCGTAGGATTTTTTGCCTATCCAAAGCTGCTTTCAAACGATCACAAATAAGCTTGACCTTTTCACCCGTGTCTATCAACACATAAGGCATGGAAACATATTTTCCCTTAGCCCTAGCCTAACACAAAGGCGTACGACCCTCCTACCATACAAGACTTCATACGATGCCATTTTTATACTTTCCTAATAACTGTTATTGTATGCAAACTCCACCGAAGGCAACTGTCTTTCTCAAGTTCCTTGGAACTCAATAACACAACACCTCAACATATCCTCCAAGATCTGAATCACACGTTCAGACTGGCCATCCGTCTGAGGATGATACGAAGTACTAAAATTCAAGCGAGTACCCAAAGCTCGATGCAAACACTCCCAAAACCTTGATGTAAATTGCAGATACCTATCCGAAACAATCGACTTGGGAACCACATTGAACCTTACAATTTCAGCAACAAGAAGATCTACCAACTTATCCAAAGTATACGTCGTATGCACTGGCAAAAAATGTACACACCTCGTAAACTGATCAACAATAACCCAAATAGAATCCTTTTTAGTCAGTGTCAAAGGTAACCCCAACATAAAATCCATGGTGATCCTGTCCCATTTCCACTCTGTAATCCTCAACTGTTGCAACAACCTAGAAGGAAACTGGTGTTTAGCCTTCACACGCTAACATACCATACATCTAGCAACAAAATCAGTCACATCCTTTTTCAAACCCACCCAATAGTACTCTTCCTTTAGATCTTGATACATCTTGGTACTATCGAGACACACAACAAAAGGACTAACATGTGCCTCGAACAAAATAGTTCACCTCAACTCATCATCACTAGGCACCATTATCCGATCCTTGAAACATAACACCCCACCACCATTAAAGTGGAAATTTGTAGGATTTCCATCCATGATATCTTTAATATGTGGTACCAATGCCTTATCATAAGGTTGCTTTTCCTTAATCAACTATGATAAAGACAGCTTCACTTGTAACTCGGCCAACAAACCTTCATCATGAGTTATACTCAACCTTGAAAACATGGCATTCAACTCCCCAACCGATTTCTTACTCAAAGCATCAGCCACAACATTTACCTTGCCCGAATGATACTCGATTGTCAAATCATAATCTTTAAGAAACTCCAGCTATCTACGTTGCTTAAGATTCAACTCCTTTTACGGCATCAAATACTTCAAACTCTTATAATCCGTGTACATAATACACTTCTCACCATAAAGATAATGCCTCCAAATCTTCAATACAAACACCACAGTGGCAAGCTTTATATCATGCGCAAGATAGTTACGCTCGTTCACCTTCAACTACCTCGATTCATAAGCCACAACCTCCCCGCCTTGCATCAACACACACCCTAAACGAACGTAGGATGTGTCACTATAAACCACAAACTCGTTTTTTGACTCAGGTTGAATCAAGATTCGAGCTTGTGTCAAAGCTTCCTTCAACTTTTCAAAAGCTTATTGTCTAGCCTCCGTCCACTCAAAAAGCACATACTTTTGCTACAACTTGGTCAACGGAGCAGCAACCCTTGAGAACTCATCCAAAAAGCATCGATAATAACCTGCCAACCTCAAGAAACTACGAACCTCCATCACTGACTTATGTTGCTTCCAATTCACAACCGCCTCAACCATTTGCAGATCCACCTGGATACCTTCTGCCGAAACAACATGACCAAGAAAGACCACTTCCTTAATTCAAAACTCACACTTGCTTAAATTGGCATAAAGTTGATTATCCAACAAGGTTTGCAACACAATCCACAAGTGTCAATCATACTCTTCCTCAGTACGAGAGTACACGAGAATGTCATCAATAAACACTACTACGAATTGATCCAAGAATTCATGGAACACCCGATTCATCATGTCCATGAATGTTGCAGGTACATTCGTTAATCCAAACTGCATCACTAGAAACTCATAATGCCTATACCTCATACGAAAAGCAGTCTTCGACACATCCTTATCCTTAACCTTCAACTAATAGTATCCAGATCTCAAATCAATCTTAGAAAAGTACCGAAGGGCCCTGGAATTGATCAAACCACACCGGTGCCATCCTTAAAGTGTCATCCCTCTTATTCACAAACAATACTAGTGCTCCCCACGATGACACACTAGGTCAGATGAAACCATGGTCTAACAACTCCTGGAGTTGAGTCTTTAACTCTTTCAACTCCTTTAGTGCCATGCAATATAGTGCAATTGACACCGGAGCCGTACCAGCATATGTCTCAATACAAAACTCCACTTCTCTATCTGGAGGCAACCCAGGCATCTCCTTTGGAAACACGCCCAGAAAATCACAAATAGTACGGATATCCTTAGTTCGCACTTCTTTCACATTTGGGTTCATAATATAAGCCAAATATGCTTGACACCCACACTCTAGTAACTTTTGTGCTTCTATAGCCGAAACCACATTGGATAAGAACTTAACATTATCACCCACAACCATCACTTCATAATCATCGGTAAGTTTCAATGAAACATACTTGGTTACAAATTTGACCACAGCCCCATGCTTAGTCAACCAATCCATACCCAAGATCACATCAAAACTATGAAACGACAGCTTTATCAAATTAGCCACAAACACATAACCTTGTACAGTCAAAGGACATTTCCTATACAATCTTCTCTTAACAACAGTCTCTCCAAAAGAACTTGTTACTTGCATACCCACATAACAAGACATCACTATTGTCACAACTTCCCTAATGGTGCAACAACATAAGAAAATTCCTCAATATTATTTCGAAAGCAAAACATATGATCCTAGAAAACCACGTACTCCAAACACCATTCTTGGTCGCTTCAAATCTAGCACAACTTCAACCTCCAAGAAGAATAAATCCATCTTAAACACTTCTCATACACTATGATATCCTAAAAAATCTCCCTTCTAAGGTTAACTTTTTTCATAACCTCATCGGTCTCTAAAAAGTTTTCCATAAGTGTGAACATATGTATGCATGATTACTTTTGTGCCCTCATAGATGCCTATGCACATGTATGCAAAACCTCTAATGTCATGCACAAATGTATGCATGTAATGACATATTTAAATATATACATATAAGTGTTTTGCATTATGCATGATTAACAAATCACACTTACTAACAACATTCTCGGACTAAAATTACCCAACCCAACCATTTCGCAAGCCAATTCTCAACTCATACACTTTCTTAATGCTTATCAACACAACAAAAAAAGAATTTGGGAGCCATACCAAAGTACGTCTCAACATTGAGCTTAACCTCGCAGCCAAGAGATAACTCCGGTAACATCATCTAATATATTCCAAGAAAAGATCCCTAACAACACAAACTTTCAGATCCCAAACATCCTTAACCCCCAATTTACAACATACCAAGATAACTTCGTAACATAAACCTCAACATCTTTTCAGTCTCATTAGCCATGGCCACCTCAATCTTACTTTGGTCCATAACACAACAATCTCTACAAGAAATGTACCCATATTCGACCTAAGCTCTCGATTCGGTGGCATCATATAAAAACGTATCTAAGTCATGATAAGTACACCAAAATAAAATAATTAGGCCAGCTTCAAGCAATGATCCAAGACTTTCATTTCAAATCAAAACCATTTCATAACTTTAGTAATAAGGCATTGTGTCCCCAAAAATACCCCAACATGGCATATATCAATCAGCATGTAAATAAACAATCATCGTGCATAGCAAACATCAATAAACAATCATCAACAACATCCTATTTTTTCATAACCATATGAAACAATACACCAAAGATATCCTATTTTTCGTAACCTAGCTCTGATACCAACAAATATAACCCCCTTAACCCGGTCTAGCCGAAACTGGGCTAAAAGGATCACATTAGGTTTGTCGAAGCAAACCCGAGCTAATAACCCAAATCGGGCCCGTTTTTTTTCTTTTTATCTTGTCTAAATGCATCAATTTAATTCCTAAGGTGAACATGCATCAGCAGAAATGTTATATTAGAACCAGATTGCAAGATAGGGTTTAATTGCTTGAATATACACTTTGGGGATCAAAACATAATTTCTACAAATTATCGGGACTTAATTTAAAATCCAATTTACCAACCCTTTATTAATCTGATTATATGCCTATAGATTAAATTCTAGCTCAAAACGATCATCCAAGCTCAATTAATTGCATGCATAACATTCAGAGACCAAATTGCACAATTTCCAAACTTCATGTAACAACCCAAAACCCGGCTTAGAAGTAAACCAAATTAAGAAGTATTTTAAAACAAACAAGAGATAGCTTAAATACTTGAAAACCACTAAATCGAACAATTGAAGAATCAAAAACATACAATTAGCCAACTCCCAGGGAATTTCAGATGATCATTTAATACAATATTCAAGATAAAAATTTTCTTCTTTAGGTTATTCCATTAATAATAATATTTGACAATAAACTTCATTGTGAAACCCATTTGAAACAACTCATGTTCAAGTGACCATACTCATTCGTAACATTATGCTTAACTATAACAAGATTTTAGTCTTAAACCTTTAAACTAAGATAAGAAAACTTAAGTTCTCTTTTATAATATTCTAGGAACCATCACAAAATAGAGAGTATCATTGACTACCATTTAAAAGCTAATCAATGAATCATTATTTAATAACCTTTAAGCTTTCAAGTTGTACTATACAAGGTCAAGATATTTTATCCAAGGTTTGTAACCCCCTTGACCCAGCCTAGACGCCCGACAAAACCAAGAGAATTACATTAGGTTTACCGAAGCAAAGCGGAGAAAATTACAAAAACTGGCTCATTTTTTTCTTTTTATCTTGTCTAAATATACATTATTAATCCTAAGTGTACATACTCACAACGGGTGAATTTTCAAAAGAAACATTTCATGGAAAGGCCTTCAATTGCACAACATACATTTTAGGGACCAAAATGCAACATTTTTAATTTACACAGCCAAAGGTGAATTTAAGATTACCAACCTTTAATTAGTCAGATTACATGTTCACATGACAAAAATCAGCTCAAAAAGATCCCCATACTCATACAATTGAGCCCACATCAATCAAGGACCAAAATGAAAGAAAACAAAACTTCATCAAAGCCATTAACTAACTTAACAGCCTCGGGTATCGGTACACACACTTAAGTATCGGTACGCCCTTGCCATTCCAAATTCTAAAAATTCTAGTAGCCAACGCCTGTATTGGTACGACCCTATGTACTGATACGCCTTACCAAAACCAGAGGCTCGTACTGATCCTTAAACTCGTGTACCGAAGCCTCATGCCAAACTCAGCCTTCTCGTACCGATACATAAGCCCAAGTATCGGTACTCTACTCTTAAAAAGTATTTCTGTATCGGAACGCCTAGCCCGCGTACCGAAACCACAAGCCTGAAATGGCTTCTCGTATCGATACGTGAACACGCGTACCGGTATGCCTGGACTTGAAAGGTCACAAATGACTGGTTTAACATGCTTATTTCAAATCTAAACCATTTCATCATGCCACAAACTCTCATACGACACTACCAAGATGCAACAACAACCTAAACATCATAAGTTTAGCAACCAATTAGTATTCATACATCCCATGATATTCTAAAGGCATGCTTTCCAAAATCACTTTGCCAAACATCCCAAAATACACAAATAGGCCAAGCTCAGCATATGCATCATAACAACACAACCCACACAGCATAATAAACTTGCTCAAACCATCACAATATGGCAATCAACAAGGAAGCTCTAGATGCATACCTAAGTAACCATTCATCCACAACTACAAGCAAGTATTACCATAAAGCTTATCATCACCAAACCATCCTCAAAACCCAGTGTAGAAACATACTTAAAATACATAAGGAAACATGATTACAATTCCCAAAAACCATGGCGAACACATTGCCTTATTAACTAAAACATAAACCGAGTTTATACTAAAACTTGTAAATGTCCTTGGATCACTTAGCCTTGCCTCTTGCTGCCCAAACCTCAATTTTTTGCATCAATGTGAAAAAGAGAGCGTAAGCACACTTGCTTAGTGAGGATGCTCATAACACAATGATGCATTAAAACCATTTGAAAACCATATGCTTGTTTTCCAAAAACATGCTTACAACCAAAGCATTTTTCCATGATTCCAACCGAATCAAAGCATAATAACCTTTATGAAACATCATGCACATTCCATGCTTAAATCCCAAAGCATTAAAACATAAACCATGCTTAAATCTCAAAGCATTAAATCATAAACCATGCTTAAATCTCAAAGTATTAAAAATAAGTTCAACACATAAACCTCCACATATATCGGCATTTATAGTGACCCGAATAGAATACCCTCTATCCACACATATCGGATACACGAATTTCTCATATCATGCCTAGTTAGACCTCATGATATCCCAAACCTTGCCTAGTTAGACCGCAAGATTTGACACCCTGCCTAGTTAAACCGCAAGCTTAACCCCCTAACATAGTTACACCGCAAGTTTACCAACCTTGCCTAGTTAAATCGCAAGCTTTCCATCTTTTCCTTGCTAAACCACAAGATTTGACAACCTCGCCTAGTTAGACCGCACGCCACAAATAACGCCCTAACAATCTGAGTGGCCTTGTTAAACCACCATACCTCAAGGACCCATGACCACGATCGATTTTGTTCATATTTTATAGTGCACTTTAATCCTATGGCATGCCAACTATATCCGATTGTTTTTTCACCATGTCCATAGCCAATGTACCATTTACTTACTGCTTTACAATGCATTAAACAAAATATCACATATGCAAATCTCATTGCCAATGCAATAACACCATTCCTAATCGGAATGAAAACCAATGCTCAATAGCATTTAATTTACTTTCAAATTCCTACATATGTACTCAAAATCATGCACTTCCAGTAAGTAAATCATACCATGCTTATCACCAAAACATGCAATCAACATGCTCATATCCAAGCCGATATTCAAGAGCAAAACAAGGGAAACTTACTTTCGAGCTTAGGTAAGTGTCTTACGCTTACCCTAAACTCCCAACAACCTTTACAAACCTTTGTAAAGTAATTAAAACCAGTTTCCACTCGCTGATACGCTTCGCCTTCCTTGCCAACGCGATACAAGCTCCCAGCAAGCAACAAACAATGTCAAGCTTCGTCGCCTTAATTATCCCCTGTTTTAAACGCATAAAACCAGAGGATAAATGCATCAATATGCATTCAAACCACAACCTCAAAGCAAAACCCCGCAACTCTCAGGTTGCCCACTTAGAAACCATCCGAAACAACCCGAAATCATCATCAAACTATTTTGAAACTTAACCCAGCCATAAAACAACGATTCAAACAATCAAACAACATCAATTAACATCCAAAAACCCTTTCCCAACATCCTTTTACTTCCAGCAAATATTAAACTCGAATATCATCACAAAAACTCAAATCTATCAACCTAAACAATTAGAGATCCAAGAGTTTCGGGATTCTATTGATAAAAACAACTTATCAACATCATAATACATCCAAAATATGTATTAAATCAATCTTAACCACTGGAAATCAGATCCACTTCGAAAATTAACTTGTTACATCAATTTTACCCAATTTACTCAATCAAACATTGATAAGTCATTAAAATCAGTTTACAATCAATAAATCAAGGATCGAATACTTGGGAATTTCAATAAAGAACCATACAATAGAGGAGATCATAGACCTTACCCCTATTGTGAGATTTCTCCCTCAGTTGGTTTGATAAAAGCTAAGAAAACACGAGATTTAGATGAGATTTTGTAAAAACAATGTTAATTAATCAATTACAAGTCATAAATACAAGTTAAAAGACTTATCACCTCTTGATTTTGATGAAAACTTGAGTGTTTGGCTGAGGAGAGAGTGGAGAGAAAAGTTGAGAGAAAAGTTACGTGAATTTTCTTTAAAGAGCTTAACTATCTTTTTAACTAAAATACATTTTTAATTAACTTTAAAACACATGATAAAATATCTTTAATTAAGGGAGAAATCATCAGAAAAAACTTGGTAAAATAGCTCCTTAAAGATTCTAAGAATTTCACCCTTTTTATTTTAGTCACCTTTAAAATTAGTTTTCAAAACATGCATTTTGGTCACCAGCCAAAATGTCCGATTTTCAATTCTTATTTTCCAAAATTGATTTCACCATTATAATTGATATAATTAATAATGATTATAGAATATTTTCCACCATTTTATCACCTTCAAAAATATTTAATTCGATTTAATCCTAAAACTGACTCGAATCTCTAATCCCGATCCATCGAACCCTCGGACCAACCTTTAAAACATCTACGCCCAAAACCAGGGTGTTACAACTCTCCCCTACTTAAGAAATTTCGTCCTCAAAATTAGCTGGAGGAAACAAACGCAGAAATTGCTCCATCATATCCACCTTGCTTTCCCAAGTGGCTTCCTCAACACCTCGGTGTCGCCACAAGACCTTTACAAGCTCAATCGTATTACCACGAAGAACTTTGCTATTGGAATCAAGGATTTCCACCGGTTCCTCATCATAGGATAAATCTAGCCTCAACTCTATGTGCTCCACCGGCATAACATGCGAAGGATTCGACCGATACCTCTGTAACATAGATACATGGAACACATCATGTATTTTCTCTTGCTCGGGAGGCAACCTCAACCAATAAGCCACAGGACCTACACGCTCAATAACCTTGTACGGTCCAATAAACCTTAGACTAAGCTTACCCTTACATCTGAATCTCATCATCTTCTTCCATGGTGACACTTTCAAGAATACACGATCGCCCACTGCATACTCAATTTCCCTACGCTTCAAATCCGCGTAAGATTTCTGCCGATCCACTGCTGCTTTCAAGCGATCGTACACAAGCTTTACTTTTCATATGTGTCTTTCAACACACTCGGCAGGGAAACATGTTTTTCCCCCACCTCATCCCCCAACACAAGGGCGTACGACACCTCCAGCCATACAGAGCCTTATATGGAGCCATCTGGATACTAGCTTGGTAGCTATTGTTATATGCAAACTCAACTAAAGGTAAATGCTTCTCCCAGGTTCCTTGAAACTCAATAATATAACACCTCAGCATATCATCCAAAACCTGGATAACCCGCTCAGATTGTCCATCCATTTGGGGGTGATACGCGGTGCTAAAACTCAATATCGAACCCAAAGCCTAGTGTAAACTTCTCCAAAACCTTGTCGTAAACCTAGGATCTCTATCTAAAATAATGGACTTAGGTACCCCGTGCAAATGCACAATCTCAGCAATATACAAATTTGCTAACTTGTCCAAGGTATCCACCGTATGCACTGGCAAGAAATGTCCACACTTCAAAAATCGATCAACAATCACCCAAATGGAATCCTTTTAAGCTGGTTCCAAAGGCAGCCCCATCACAAAATCCATTGTAATCCCCTTCCATTTCTATTCTGGAATTCTCAATGATTGCAACAACCCAGATAGAACTGATGTTCAGCCTTAACCCATTGACACACCATGCACCAGGAAACAAACTCAGCCACATCTTGTTTTAAACTAACCAGTAGTATGCCTCCTTCATCCTACTATACATCTTAACACTATCGGGATGCATAACAAAAGGACTAAAATGTGCCTAAATTGCGTTTGTGTTTAATTGGATATCGTTTCGGTGCCCGATTGTGTTAAGTTATCACTCGTGGTTAGTATGTAAATGTAGGAAAGCAATAATGCATCTAGACAAGATAAAATAAAAAAAGACGCATTTTAGGTTTCATCTTCCCGGTTTACTTTGGTAAACCTAATATAGCTTGCTCGGTTCGGTCTTACGACTAGGCCGGGTCGAGGGGGTTACAATATCTATAGACATGCTTCCTACTCAACATCCAAAACATAAATCCAAGGCAATCTCAAACATATAAAGCCACTTACAAGTCCAAAACATCATTTAAAACTTGCATGAACAGGGAGTTTAGCAAGTAACCCTTCCAAACAATAATTGACCACATTGCCTTTACTACTAGAAGTCTAATTCGAAAACCATACTTGAGTTTGTTCCAAGCTCTTTGATTTTCCCCTTGCTTGTTTGCTACCTCTGAACCTTACTTATGTGCATTGACGGAAAAAGAGAGCGTAAGTACATAATACTTAGTGAAGAGCGCTAAAAAACAAAGCCACATCAATGCATTTCAAAATCAATTTTCCAAACCATTTTCAAACTTCTTTTAAAACCATCTCTTAACACATCATTTCTTTAAACATCGTTTCAAACTTCATTTGAAATTATCATCATTTCAAAACCTCATGTTAAACATCATGCCTTTCCTTCTATGCACTTAACCTGTAACACCCTTAACGTATGCTCATAGACCGTATATACATTAAATATGTTACGAAATCGTTGGAGAAATATTGAATAATTTTTTACACCAATTTTTAATTTGTAGTTTAACTCTTTCTCAATTTTAAATTTAAAACTATGTCGTCTAGGTGCAGCTAGTTTTGACCCTGAATTGGTTTACAAAATTTATAATTGAATTATTAAAATAAAAATATAATTCAGGGTGAAAACTACGTAAGCTGCCTAGACCTTTTCTTGATTTTTTAAAATTTTTACACGATTAGGGCTAAACAACATCTTAACCATACCAAAGATTTTGCTATTGTTAACAATTCGTATTTCTAAACTTATCCATCCATAAAAGCATATAATTACATTGTAAACTTATGCTATAGACAAATCAACTTTAAAATACTTACATGCCCACTAGTCTATCAAATTATGATCAAGACGTACTTACTGAACTTATTGTAGTAATTTGATTTTTCCCAAGTTTTTGCTCCTCCTCGATAGACTATTTCCAGGAAACCTACGTGTGACATAAGACACACGCTAAGTACGAACTTAGTGAGGCATTCAAAACAGTTTATCAAAACATGAAGTAATGTAATTTAGTATGTCATATATATAAGTACAATACATTTTTTTCTATAAATGGCAATCATGTCACAATATCAATTTTCATGTATCATTGCTATCAAGTGAATCATGAATCAGCAATATCATGTAAATCATAAAACATCATTATCATGTATAACATGAATCATCTCTATCATGCATCATGTAACATTTCTATCATATATCATGTAACATTTCTATCATGTAACATGTAACATTTCTATCATGTATGCCATGTACTTCTCTGTCATGTAACATGTAACTTCTTTTCTCATGTATCATAAAATCATGTAACATCTTTTTCATGTATCATGTAATCATGTAACATATGCATCATGTATCATGTTCTTTCATGTAATCATCTTGTTATATTATCAACGTGTCTGGCTAGAGGCCCATGGAAACCCTGTAGCCTATCTGCACCGTAGTGCCATGTAGAGTACGTACTCGAGAGGACGCTTTTTTCTCCTCAAATAAGGACGCTCTTTGCTCCTTATATAAACACCTCGTTAGTGCATTTTGCACTATGGGCTTGGATCCCCACGGTGTATATTGTTTCATTTTAATCTTGTCATTTTCTTATGTGAACACGATTCATCATTTTTTATGCAAAAAGTAGTACGTACCTTGTACTCCATCAAGCTTGCCATGCTGAATCATGCATCATATCACGTATTATGAAGAAATGCAATGTAATTTTAAATTAGGGTCGACTTATATCAAATCTTCCCTTTTTCAACATAATGCAAACATATAGAAATGCACTCACCTGGGCCATGTAATAAAATGTCTCACTAAATTCTACTCGATCCTTTCCTTTATAGTATCTCGAATCCTCTTTGATTCGTGTTCGGCTTCATTACCCACATGAATATAAATACTATTTGTTTGATTCATTTCTAACGATATTTTAATCAAAGTATTGAATCATTCAACATAAAAGTTTCTATACTTTTCCTTTCGTCCTTATACTGTCCAAAAACTCATTTTTGTCCTTAATAACCTTTTTGAACATCAATTAATTCTTTCTAGCTTGTTAACCAACATTTAGATACAAAATGTATCAATTCTCATTCTCTCGCAGATTGCACTATCTTCAAAGAAATATTTCTATAAAATAATATACAACTCAAAATTTGTTTCCGTTTGTTCTAAAAGAAACTAGATTAAATATTCTTCTCAACCATATAAATTTATAGCCCAAATTCAACTCGTACGATTTATGACAAATTTTCAAAGTCAATTTCTAGTGTTGATTTCGGAACAGACTGCCATACTGTTTTCTGACATTTCACTACTTAAAAATTCATATATTTTTACTCGAAACTCAAAATCAGTTTCTGTTTGTTGGAAACAAAACTAGACGAACAAATCTTTACATCGGTATAAAATTCACATTCTAACCATTTTTTTAGAATTTTTTGTGAATTTTCAAATTTACTGCCATAATCCAGTTTTCTACACTGCTTCCATAAATAACTCCGAACTTTATACTAACTTCTCCTTAATTATCTACTCTTCAATTTAGTCCAAATACTTGATTCAAACCATCAACTTATCACCCTTTTTCATCAAATAATTATTCAACTTTGATCCCCCTAATTTTTTCTTCTTTCCGAATTAGTCACTAAAATGCAAAGATAAGGATTTAAACTTCTTAACTTTGCAATTTAGTCCTCAAATCAACATTACTACTTGAATTCTATTATTTCAACTAAAATCAGATTTAGTCCTTCTCTAAAACCTCATTTCCGAATTGGTCACTTAACTTTGACAATTTTTCAAAATGGTCACTAACTCGATTTAACATTGGTTTTGCATTCTAACTTCAATTTCACATCTCCAACATCAATAATAGCGTAAATACACTTCAAAATCATAAAAATTCAGAGTAGTTCTTTAACTTTCAAAATTGATGAAATGGTCCCTATACTTTTAATTTAGGGTTTTGCTTCCAAATAACAAATTCAAGCTTACTAGATCATTTATCCAACATCACAAACCCTAAATCAAACTTGAATCCATAAACCCTAATCATCTTCATACAAACTAAAATATGTAGGGTTTAAATCCCAACTAAAAAACATGACTTTATCATCATAACAACTTAATTTCAACTTAAATTTCAACATAGAATCCTAATATCTCAAAACCCCCAATTTAGTCCGTAAACCCTAATTTATTGCTCGTCAAAATTCTCATCAATCAAGCATGTATCCATGAATTATTGACATCAAAAGATAGAGCTTGAAGAGTAGAACAACTTTATAGTTGAAAAGATTACCTGAAAATCGAGTTTCGGGGATTGAATCGAGCTTAGAAAATTTTTCTCCATATTTCTCTATTTCTCCCCTCATTTTACGAAATTGTAGATGAATAAATATTCATCTTTTTGACCATTTTTTTTATTCATCTAAATATGCCACTTGTAAATATAA
Source organism: Hibiscus mutabilis (assembly GCA_019671005.1). Taxonomy (NCBI): domain Eukaryota; kingdom Viridiplantae; phylum Streptophyta; class Magnoliopsida; order Malvales; family Malvaceae; genus Hibiscus; species Hibiscus mutabilis. Next base: position 22,173,559 of record CM033739.1, on the reverse strand, counting down.
ATAAATTTTAAATTCATTTAAATAGTGAAATTACTAAAATACCCTTTTAATCCAACGGTTGAGATTGATCTTATCATTAATCAAGGGCCAAGATTTACTCTTCCATTTTCTTCTTCCAAAATTATCCTTGTAACTTTTTAAATATTTTAAAATGCCAATGGGGCAAAATGACCAATTTACCCTCCAACTAGTTTTTATTTACTAGCTTGTTTCAAAATTGCCATCCCATTACAATTCAACTAAATTAGTTCATTTCCAACCGCCCACTATTCCATAAATATTATTCTATGACTTTTCCATGGCTTATGGAATAGCCTTTGAAATTTCAGTTGGATCCTATATCTCGATATTCATAAAATATCTCTACTGCGATTTTACCGAGCTATCGGGTTTCTTCCGAAAATTCTATATTTCCATATTCGGGAAATCCACACTACCATCTCATAAAAATTTCCTTTCCCAAGGACTTACACTGAATTTTCCTAACTCGGTCTATTATTCCAATAATTATCGAACATCTTTATAGAATAAAATTTCTCTTAGAAATCCTTTATCGATAATCTATACGAATATTCTCTACTCTTACTGAGTCCAAAATATCGATAAGAAACACTTTTATGGGACCTTCCCAGAGGTCACCCATCTTAACATTTCCCTAGCCTGAGCACGCTTAACAATTTTATTCGATCCAAATTCAATACCTTTTACTGCATCTTAATTCTTAAAACCGATATCAAGGTACTTATTTCGACCCGATTCACTCTTATACTGAATAAAATTACTTATTGGGGAATTTAAACTTTAGTCCCTAAACTTTTCCAAAGTTTACACTTTTAACCCCAAAACTTTCAAAATTTACAATTTGGTCACTGACCAAAATTTGGGATATTACAATTCATCCCCTTAAGAAAATTCGCGCTCGATTTTTCAATGCATACATGTTCAAAACATTTACGGATATTACTTCCTTATTTTCTTCTCAGCCTTCCAAGCGGCTTTTTTGACCTTGTGATTTTTCCTCAAAACTTCAGTCAATGAAATTTCTTATTTCTTAATTCTTTAACTCCATAAACCAATATTTCTACTAACCCCTCTTCATGTAACAAATCTAATTACATCTCAATTTATTCAAGAGTGATGACATGTAAATAATTCAGCCAATGCCCCCAAAACATAAGTACATATACAATAGAATTTTGCTCACTTCTGGAGATAAGACCCATTAATATACTCTTGGTCCAACTCTTTCACGATTCCTTGAGGTATAACAGTTCTGAAACTAAGTTTTCCCTTTTTGACCTATACAAATCATCCTTCCTCGAATTGATACTTTTTTTCCTTTTCTCTTCTTTTAGCTTTAACTGATAACATCTTGTCCAAAGATAAACTTTATTTTTACATCTTACTTCTACATTTCATATAGATAGCCAATTTATCTTAAAACTGGTTTTAGAATTCTCAGATTACTGGCTTTATTTTCAGCTTTACTAACAGACAGTTTTTTAAAAATTTCTTATAATTCTTGTGCTATGCTTCAAATCATTTATTAGTAGTCATACTATAATTCTCCAAATAAAATTATTCCTTGTCATACCGGCTTAACCCACTTATCTCACACTATTTCTCATAAACAATGTGAGTACTTTATCAAAGCTCAGAAATCAGTGAAATCATTTCCTTATGAACTAATCACTAACTCCAATTTCTAGCACCTTTCTAGAAAGTTTTCCAACTACTTCCTCTGTATCAATATTACTTCTTCTATAGGAGTTTTATCATCCTTCATCTTCAAATAAACAATAATAACTTCTCTTTTTCTCTGACATTTAAGGCTCTCAACATCTTAAATCTTTAAACAACCAATGCTTTATTATATACAGTTGCCGAAGGTTACAACCTCTTAGGTACTTCTTGTTCTTGTACTTGAGCCCCCTACTGCACCAGTAGCTCAATCTAGGTAAAAATCAAAAAAAGTTTATACTTGATTTCATTGTTACTGCTACGGGTATCTTTATAATCCTTGTGATCCGAGACTCTTATTCTTGTCTATAAACACTTCTAGGGAAATTTCTATTAGTCGGAACAATCCTCAACTAAACACACTTTCTTTGACTTCATTAAGGAACTAATCTTTTTTTTTAAAAATAAATGTTTCTTCTTATAATCACTTCTACCTTGCGCACAGATAACCACCTTATCTTAATTACACTTCAGATTCCTGAGATGATACCTTCATAATACCTTTGTGATCAGTGTAACTAGGACACTTCTTACCATTCCAATGGAATACCTTTTTACGATAGTTGAGTAAGTAGCAGAGTAATAATAGATAAATTCTACACAAAACATTTATAATATCCAACTAATTTCCAAGAAACTCCGAACTTTAGAGACATTTTCTGACGCCTCCTATTCAAGAGTAGATTGTACTTCCTTGGAATTTAACTCTTATTCCTTCAGCCGATACTACATGTCTAAGGAAAATTACTTATGATAACCAAAATTCATATTTAGGAAACCTTACATAAAGCTGCTTATCTCTTAATGTTTATAATACCACTCAAAAATGGTAATCATGTTCAGCTTCTATCTTTAAGTATACTAGAATATTGTCCATGAAGAAGACTACTACAAACTGGTCTAAGTAGTATTAGAATATCCTATTCGTCAAATCCATGAATACAGTAGGGGCATTTGCATGTCCAAATGGCATTACCAGAAATTCGTAATGTCCATAGCGAGCCTTGAATGTTGTATTTGATACATCTTCTTATTTGACCTTGAGTTGATAATAACCCGATCTAAGATCTATCTTTGAGAACATTGTTGCACCTCTAAGCTGATGAAATAGATCTTCAATCCTTGGTAGTGGATACTTGTTCTTAATAGTTACTTTATTCAACTACCAGTAATCTATACATAATTGTAGAGAACCATCTTTCTTCTCGACAAATAATACTGGAGTACCCCATGGTGATACACTCGGTCAAGTGTAATCCTAGTCTAGCAGTTCTTGCAATTGAGCTTTCAGCTTTCTTAGCTCAACTGACACAATCTTATATGGTGCTATCGATACCGGTTCAATTCTAAGATAGACATCAATCCCAAATTGTACCTCTCTATCCGTAGGTAGTCCTAATAACTCATCCGAAAACACATTTGAAATTTTCCCACAATCGGGATATCTTTAATCTTCTTGGGTGACATTTATAATCACCACATAAATTAAACACACCTTACATCCATTTACTTAACAACCTCTGAGCTGTTGTCATAGAAATCACTGACTCTAAACAGTCAGCTCTTCCTTTCATATTTACTTCAGAACCATCAGGTTCTTGAAGCACTAACCTTTTTTTACACATCACTTCTGCATCATATGTAGATTGCCAATTCATTTCAAGAATAACTTCAAATTCATGAAATGGAAGTTCCATTAAATTTGCTAGGAACTTAATCCACTGAATTACTAATGGACATTTCTTATATATTCTAGTCACCCATATACTATGTCCAAATGGATTACTAAAAATCACATCACTAGAAATAGTTTCCTTAAAAATCTTTCTTTGTGCCATTATCTTAGTACTAATTTATGAGTGAGTCAAATCCAAATCAATTAAAGTAAATACAGGCTCTTTCTCTCTCTCCATAACCTTTCTTTATGTAAAGAATTCTGATAAATCGATAAACTCATACCTAACAAAATCTCTTTATTAAACTGATCACCTATATATTTGGTTTTAAACACTTTTTAAAAGAATTTTCGAATAACTTCCTTAATAGGTACTAAATCCGTGGCATTAGACCACTAAATACGAACGTGTTCCCTCAGTAGGATACAGCTTCTTCTAACTTCTTAGTATATTTGCAGTTTAATTTCTCTATAGCATGACTTTAACACCTTTATGCCACAAATTGGTAATTATCGGACCACTTTCTCCATTAAATTTAGGAGCTCCTAACTTTTAAGCTCCTTAACAAACGACATCCTTACTGGTGCAGGTACTAGGCTGGTGCAAGCACAAGGATCTTAATTATATTAACCACAACCTTTAAAGCTCATACTAAGGTTTCATATTTTTGTGCTAGATTTCTTTGCTATACAAGTGGCTCTACTGAGGAAAGAGCCGGAGATGGAACATTATGTATTTCATTACTTCTACTTTGGACCTCCTTTTGGTCTCAATTATCAGATGTCTAACACTATCCAACAATACTTGACAATACTTATTTCTACTATAACTTCTTCATGTTATTGAGGAGCATAATCAAGTTACACAATAGTACGTCAGTAACATGACATTCCTAGGGGCATGTATTTAACATCAAATCAAATTAAACTTGGTTTAGCCTCCAGAATCGGCTAAATGTGTAGCTCTGATACCAAAAACTGTAACACCCTTAACGTATACTCGTAGACTAAATATACATTAAAGATGTTACGAAATTATTGGAAGAAATCTTGAGCAATTTTTTTTATACCAAAATTTAATTTGTAGTTTAACTCTTTCTCAGTTTTAAATTTAAAACTATGTCGTCTAGGTGCAGCTAGTTTTGACCCTGAATTGGTTTACAAAATTTATAATTGAATTATTGAAATAAAAATATAATTCAGGGTGAAAACTACATAAGCTGCCTAGACCTTTTCTTGATTTTTTAAATTTTTTACGCGATTAGGGCTAAACAACATCTTAACCATACCAAAGATTTTGCTATTGTTAACAATTCGTATTTCTAAACTTATCCATCCATAAAAGCGTATAATTACATTGTAAACTTATGTTGTAGACAATTCAACTTTAAAATACTTATATGCCCACTAGTCTATCAAATTATGATAAAGACGTACTTATTGAACTTATTGTAGTAATTTGATTTTTCCCAAGTTCCTGCTCCTCCTCGATAGACTATTTCCAGGAAACCTACGTGTAACATAAGACACACGCTAAGTACGAACTTAGTGAGGCATTCAAAACAGTTTATCAAAACATGAAATAATATAATTTAGTATGTCATATATATATATAAGTACAATACATTTTTCTATAAATGGCAATCATGTCACAATATCAATGTTTCATGTATCATTGCTATCATGTGAATCATTAATCAGCAATATCATGTAAATCATAAAACATCATTATCATGTATAAAATGAATCATCTCTATTCTGTATCATATAACATCTCTATCATGCATCATGTAACATTTCTATCATATATCATGTAACATTTCTATTATGTATCATGTAACATTTCTATCATGTATGCCATGTACTTCTCTGTCATGTAACATGTAACTTCTTTTTTCATGTATCATGAAATCATGTAACATCTTTTTCATGTATCATGTAATCATGTAACATCTGCATCATGTATCATGTTCTTTCATGTAATCATCTTGTTATATTATCAACGTGTCTAGCTAGAGGCCCATGGAAACCCCATAGCCCGTCTGCACCGTAGTGCCATATAGAGTACGTACTCGAGAGGACGCTATTTGCTCCTCATATAAGGACGCTCTTTGCTCCTTATATGAACACCTCGTTAGTGCATTTTGCACTATGGGCTTGGATCCCCAGGGTGTATCTTGTTTCATTTTAATTTTGTTTCATTTTAATCTTGTCATTTTCTTATGGGTACATGATTCATCATTATTTATGCAAACAGTAGTACGTACCTTGTACTCTGTCAAGCTTGCCATGTTGAATCATGCATCATATCACGTATTATGAAGAAATTCTATGTGATTTTAAATTAGGGTCGACTTATCTCAAATTTTCCCTTTTTCAACATAATGCAAACATATAGAAATGCACTCACCTGGGCCATGTAATAATATGCCTCACTAAATTCTACTCGATCCTTTCCTTTATAGTATCTCGAATCCTCTTTGATTCGTGTTCGGCTTCATTAACCACGTGAATATAAATACTATTTACTAGATTCATTTCTAACGATATTTTAATCAAAGTATCGAATCATTCAACATAAAAATTTCTATACTTTTCCTTTTGTCCTTATACTGTCCAAAAACTCATTTTGGTCCTTAATAACCTTTTTGAACTTCAATTAATTCTTTTTAGCTTGTTAACTAACATTTAGATACAAATTGTATCAATTCTCATTCTCTGGCAGATTGCACTATCTTTAAAGAAATATTCCTATAAAATAATATACAACTTGAAATACGATTTTATTTGTTCTAAAAGAAACTAGATTAAATAAGTTTTTCAACCATATAAATTAATAGCCCAAATTCAACTCGTACGATTTATGACAAATTTTCAAAGTCAATTTCCAGTTTTGATTTCGGAACAGACTGCCATACTGTTTTCTAACATTTCACTACGTAAAAATTCATATCTTTTTACTCGAAACTCGAAATCAGTTTTTGTTTGTTGGAAACAAAACTAGACGAATAAATCTTTACATCGGTATAAAATTCACCTTCTAACCATTTTTGTATAATTTATGGTGAATTTTCAAATTTACTGCCATAATCCAGTTTTCTACACTACTTCCATAAATAACTCCAAACTTTATACTAACTTCTCTACTTTTCAATTTAATCCCAATACTTGATTCAAACCATCAACTTATCACCCTTTTTCATCAAATAATTATTCAACTTTGATCCCCCTAATTTTTCCTTCTTTCCGAATTAGTCACTAAAATGCAAAGATAAGGATTTAAACTTCTTAACTTTGCAATTTAGTTCTCAAATCAACATTACTACTTGAATTCTATTATTTCAACTAAAATCTGATTTAGTCCTTCTCTAAAACCTCATTTCTGAATTGGTCACATAACTATGACAATTTTTCAAAATGGTCACTAACTCGATTTAACATTAATTTTGCATTCTAACTTCAATTCCACATCCCCAACATCAATAATAACATAAATACACTTCAAAGTCATAAAAATTCATATTAGTCCTTTAACTTTCAGAATTGCTAAAATGGTCCATATACCTTTAATGTAGGGTTTTGCTTCCAAATAACAAATTCAAGCTTACTAGATCATTTATCCAACATCACAAACCCTAAATCAAACTTGAATCCATAAACCCTAATCATCTTCATACAAACTAAAATATGTAGGGTTTAAATCCCAACTCAAAAATATGATTTTATCATTATAACAACTTAATTTCAACATAGAATCATAAAATCTAAAATCCCCCAATTTAGTCCATAAACCCTAATTTCTTTCTCATCAAAATTCTCATCAATCAAGCATGTCCATGAATTATTGACATCAAAAGATAGAGCTTGAAGAGTAGAACAACTTTGTTGTTGAAAAGATTACCTGAAAATCGAGCTTAGAAAAATTTTCTCCATATTTCTCTCTTTCACCCCTCATTTTTGAAATTGTAGATGAATAAATATTCATCTTTTTGACCATTTTTTTTAATTTATCTAAATATGCCACTTGTAAATATAAATAAATTTTAAATTCATTTAAATAGTGAAAATTACTAAAATACCCTTTTAATCCAACGGTTGTAATTGATCTTATCATTAATCAAGGGCCAAGATTTACTCTTCCATTTCCTTCTTCCAAAATTATCCTTGTAACTTTTTAAATATTTTTTAAAAATGCCATTGGGGCAAAATGACCAATTTTCCCTCTAACTAGTTTTTATTTACTAGCTTGTTTCAAAATTGCCATCCCATTACAATTCAACTAAATTAGTTCATTTCCAACCGGCCACTATTCTATAAATATTATTTTATGACTTTTCCATGGCTTATGGAACAGCCTCTAAAATTTCAGTTCGATCCGATATCCCGATATTCATAAAATATCTCTACTGCGATTTTACCTTTACCAAGCTATCAGGTTTATTCCGAAAATTCTATATTTCCATATTCGGGAAATCCACACTACCATCTCATAAAAAATTCCTTTCCCATGGACTTAGACTGAATTTTCCTAACTCAGTCTATTATTCCAATAATTATTGAACATATTTATAGAATAAAATTTCTCCTAGAAATCCTTTATCCATAATCCATACGAATATTCTCTACTCTTATTGAGTCCAAAATATCGATCAGAAACACTTTTATGGGACCTTCCCAGAGGTCACCTATCTTAACATTTCCCTGGCCTGAGCACGCTTAACAATTTTATTCGATCCAAATTCAGTACCTTTTACTGCATCTTAATTCTTAAAACTGATATCAAGGTACTTATTTCGATCCGATTCACTATTATACTGAATAAAATTACTTATTGGGGAAATTTACACTTTAGTCCCTAAACTTTTCTAAAGTTTACACTTTTAATCCCAAAACTTTCAAAATTTACAATTTGGTCACTGACCAAAATTTGGGATATTATATAACCATTTCAAAACATGCTTAAAACCATATGTAATCACATATCACTTTTTCACATGCATAATCCCATATGCATACATCCATTTAAGCCTTTTCATGCATTCCATCACAATGCAAAGCTTAAAGAGCAAACATGTATAAATCACATTATGCATTATCATCATATATACCTCAATTTAAGCATTCCTTCCCATGCATTCAATCCCAATACGAAGCTTAAAGAGCAACCATGAATAAATCACATTATACAACAAAATCCACCACATGATACAACATCAATTATATTGGCTTATAAGTGATCATCAACCATGTTCCACTTTACAAAATATTATATTGGATACACTGATTTAACAAGTGTTCTCCCAACACTTACCACTTCTCAACCGAAAACTATCTAAAGGTCCACCAATGAGAGTTTTCGGTACCCATAAACCCTTCAACACCACTCATCAGTTAGATGTACATCCACTAACGGGAGTCTTCGGTACTATATAACCCCTTAACTGTTAGGGTACTTGGATGGAGTATTCGGTACACATAAATCTCTCAACATCCAATGCGGCTTTTTATAGTGCACTATCAAACCCTATGGCCGACCAACTATATCCGATAACATTGTCATAACCTTTTCATACCATCACTTGCCAATATAATTTGTTTCTTTATCATTAACTCACTATTTTCATATGCATCAATCAAAACCATTTATCCAATGCATTTAACCTTGCATTACCAATGTTAAAAAATATTATCAAAACATGCATTACTTCCAAATGCATCAACATCATTAGATAACCATTTTCTAGCATTAAACCATGCTCAAATCATGAATATACAATGAGTAATCAAGTTATCGAAACAAGTGCATTAAAACCAATTGCCAAACTAAGATCGAGGGAGAAATTTTCCATTACTTACTTGCGAGCTTAGACCATCATTTCAAGCTTGATCTAAACTCCAATACACAACTTCCAAACCTCTGAAAAGATGTAAAAACACGTTTTCACTCACTAACACGCAAAACTTTGATCGCCGATACAAATCCAAGCCTCCACAGTTTCCGATTCCTCACCTCAAGCTTGAGGATCAACCTCTCCTACTTTAACAACACAAAAAATAGAGGTTCCAATGTATCAAAATGCATTCAACATCCCAGCAACATCAATTTACACAAATCCTTATCAAATTCTACTCAATTCCACTCCACAACAACTGAAAACAACATCAAACACCTTCTTAACTTAACCCAACCAAAACCTAACATTTTAATCAATCAATTAACATCCAAAAACACATTAACATCATCCTTCTAACTCCAGCATTCATTAAACATCCACAACTCCTCAAAAACTCACAACAAGTAACCTAGAAAATTAGAGATTCACCTAGTTTCGGGATTCCAATGTTAAAATCAACTTATTATAAAACATCAAAATCTTGTTCAAACCAAATCAAGAACCCAATAAAACAGATCCATAACGAAAATCAACCAAATATATCAATTAAACCTTGATTTAACCATCTTTCCATAATTAAATCATTAAAACTCATTAGAAAACATATGTAAATGATCAATACGTAGGAAATTTCAATAAAGAACCTTATATTAGAGAAGAAGAACGATGATCACGTCTATCCTTGGCTTTCCCCTTAATTGGATGAGTTTATATGAGAAAACAAGATCAACTCAAATAGGTTTTGTTCAGAAATCACTAAGAATCCATTTGGAATTAAAAGAATGTTGAAATCAAGTGATTACCTGAGAAAATTGAAGTAGAAAAGATTGTTTGGCTGGAGAGAATTTGAGAGAAAATCTTTTAGAGAAAGTTAGTTAGGCAAAGTTTTCTTTTAAAAGCTAATTATGAAATTAATTCTCCAAGAATATTTATTTATTTAAAAAACCTTTTAAAATATCTAATTAAAAGAGAAAAGTTTGATATTAGAATTTAGCCAAATAGCTCCTTAAAGATTCTAAGTTTTAACCCTTTTACAAAACAATCACTAAAAACAGTTTTAAAACTTTACATTTTGGTCACTAACCCAAAATGTCACTTTTTGAAACTTCTTTTTGTAAAATTGACTTTGCCAAAATCATCTACATATTAAATAATAATTTTAAGATATTTTCCATATTTTTTCCTCACTCAAAAATATTAATTTCAAATTAATTCCTGAAATTGACTCGAATCCTCTAATCCAGTCCACCAGGCCGTCTAATCAACCTAGAAAACTCATAGGCCCAAAACCGAGGCGTTACACGAACAACATTGGTGCTCCCCACGGTGACACACTTGGTCAAATAAAACCATGATCCAGCAACTCCTCAAGTTGCGTCTTCATCTCATTCAACTCCTTCGGTGCCATGTGATATAGAGCAATCAACACCGGACCTGTATCTGCATGCGTCTCGATATAAAACTTTACCTCCCTATCCGGTGGTAATCTAGGCAACTCCTCCAGAAACACCCCTAGAAAATCACAAATGGTGCAGATATCCTGAACACACTCCTCATTCATATTTGGGTTCATAATATAAGCCAAATACATTTGACCCCCAAGCTCCAACAACTTCCGTACTTCTAAAGGCGAAACTACATTGGACAAGATTTTAACATTCTCGCCCACAACCTCCACTTCATAATCCTCAACAAGTTTCAACGAAACTTGCTTGGTCTCAAAATCAACCACAACCCTATGCTCAGTCAACCAATCCATCCCCAAGATTACGTCAAAACCATGAAATGGCAATCCATCAAATCAACCTCAAACACCTCACCTTGAAACATCAAAGAACATCTCCTATACAACCTCCTAGCGACTACCGTTTCCCCAAAAGAACTAATTACCTGCATCACTACATTTAACACTTCTACAGCTATATCAAGAAAATGTGCATGTTCATGCAAGATGTATGAATATGTAGAACAATTTATCAAAGAAAGTAATAATATGGACTACAAAGTAAAAGTACTTGCAATCACATCTATGTTATTCCTTCTCTTGTGATGCGCGTAGATCTTCACAGGTCAACCACCCTCAGGTTGAACCACCGTAGTATGAACAATCTTCTGACCTTTCTCCCTAGGCTAAAAATTACCTCGACTGTGCCCATGGCCTCTCTGTGATGCAACAATAGACGCAACAGCCTGTCCATCCCTAGCCAACTACGAACAATCACGCCTTATATGATCTCGCACACCACAGTTCTAGCATGTACCAAGAGTACTTCAACACTCCCCTGAATGTCGCCTACCATACCGCCCACACTCAGGTGCTCGAACATAGGTATTCTTATTGTACTGTCCACACCCATCACCACCTCTACTACGTCTCTAATCAGGGAGATACCTCCTATCATGATGCTTCTTATACCGGTCTCTACCCGTATCTGACTCAGCAATCTTCTTTCTAGCAGAAAAACTCCCCGAACAATAAAATAATCCCAGATTCTCGTCTATATCTTTAGCTCGAGAAACTAAACATCAAACTCAGCGTAATCTGCAGACAACATATAAGTCTTCACTTTCTTGATTAACCCATATAAAAAATGATCACAACGTTGATGATCATTGAGAACCAGTTTCAGGTGCATTTGGCTCAACCAATCAAACTGAAGCTCATATTTTGACACGGTCATGCTACCCTAGACCAACACCATGAACTCTCACTTTTTTCATCTTGGTATCGGGAACCTAGATACTTCTTCTAGAAAACATCATCCCACGTTACATCTGCAGGCATCATACCCGCGATAGAAGTCACCCACCAATTATAGGAATCACCTTGAAGAAAAGATATTATACAGCCCAACTTACGAGCATCTATATACTCTATGTGTTTAAGAATCTTCTCGGTACTTGCTAACCACTCCTCAGTTGCCTCTAGAGCTAAACCCCTAAACTTGGTACCTCGTAAACTATGAAAATACTCCAACAAAAGTCTCGTATTAATATCTACCACAAGTGCTGGTGCAGGTGCTTACACTCTAACCGTAGTTGCCTAAAACGCTTCAGTCATAGCCTGGATCAACGATGTCATATCCCTAAAAACTGGTCATTGCAGTGCCTGAGGCACACCACCCTCAACTCTAGAACCAACAAGAGAAATCGGTAGAGAAGGAGGTAACTCATCGTTATGTCCATCCACAACACTACTTAGATAAGCTCTTGTCTCTCGTCTTAGTCCCATTTCTCAAAAATATGAGTCTAAAGAATGATTGTAACGCCCCGGTTTTGGGCCTAGTGGTTTTGGAGCTAGTTAGACGGTCTAGTGGACTAGGTTAGAGATTCGAGTCGGATTCAGGAGCGAATATGAAAGATAAAAATATGGAAAAATGTTTAAAAATCATATTTTATTATATTAAAAATATTTGTGAAAGAAATTTTGGCAAACGAGCTTTGGAAGGGTGACATTTTGGCTAGTGACCAAAATGCAAATTTTGAAAACTATTTTTAAAAGGTGACTATTTTGTAAGGAGTCAAAACATAGAATCTTTAAGGAGCTATTTTAACATTTGGTCTAATCTGAGTTTTCTCTTAATTAGGATTATTTTAAAAAGGTTTTAATTAAAAGAATTAAAAAGGATTTAGTTAAAAGGTGGCTATTTCTTTCAAAACACAATTTGATGTAACTTTTCTTCTCTCACATTTTCACTCAAAACACTCTCAGCCAAACACTCTTTTTCCATCAGAGATTTAAGGTAATGATCTTTTTTCTTAACTCATTTTTTTGCTAAATGATTTCTCAATTTGTTTTCCAAAAATCTCATTGAATTTCTTTGTTTTTTAAGAGGAAAACCATCCAATTAAGGGGAAACTCATTCATTGGAGTTAAGTTTCGTTCTTCTCCTCTAATGAAAGGTTCTTTACTGAAATTCCGAAGTTATTGGCTATTTACATATGTTTTCTAATAGGTTTTGGTTAATTAACTATGGATTTTAGCTTAACTAAGGTTTAATTTAATGATCTTGTAATTTTCGATTTGGATCTATTTTTCCAGTGTTGTGGATTGATTTCAATCTTATTTTGGATGTATTATAATGTGGATAAGTTGTTTTTAATAATGGAATCCCGAAATTGGTTGAATCTCTAATTGTTTTGGTTGTTAGTTAAGGGTTTTTGGGTTGTTTAAGGTGTTTAATCATTGCTGGAAGTAAAAGGATGTTGTGAATTAGTTTTTAGATATCAATTGATGAAGCTTGATGTTTTGAATTGTTATGATATGGCTGGGTTAAGATTGAGTAGTGTTTGAGGTGGATTTCGGTAAGTTTCAGATGAGTTTTGAGTGGGCATCTTGAGTGCTACGGGATTTTGAGTTGTAACAGATTATTGGATGCATTTTAATGCACATTTCCTCTGGTTTTGTGTGGTCGAAACAGGGGATAGTCAAGGCATAGTATCTTGAGGTGGTTCTAGACTTGCCGGGAGCTTGTTTCGTGGGAGCAAGCAAGGCAAAGTGAAGTCGGTGAGTGGAAACAGTCTTAAAAGTCTTTCAAAGGTTTGAAAGTGTTTTTTGGGGTTTAGGTTAAGTTTGAAATACTTTCCTAAGCTCGGAAGTAAGTTTCCTTCTTTTTCTCTTTAATATCAGTTCGGATATGGGCATGTGTAATTCATGTTTTGGTCATAACCATAGATTGTTTTTACTTATTGTAAATGCATGATTTTGAGTACATATTTAGTGGATTAAAAGCGTATTAAATGCTAGTGAGCATTGGTTTTATTTTGGTCGGGAATGTGATATTGATATGGCAATGTGATGTGCATATGTGGGGATTTTGTGTAATGCATTGTAAAACAGTTAATAAATGGTTTTGTAAATGATATATTGGCTATGTGAAAAGGTGAGAAAATATTCGGATATAGTTAGCATGCCATAGGATAAAGTGCACTATAATATGGTTAAAAATCAATCTTGGGTTAAGAGTCCTTGAGGTATAGCAGTCGGCTACCCAGACTATGTTGTTATCACTTGGGTTGAGTGGTCGGTTCCCCTTGTTGATGTAAAGCTTGTGGTCGGCAAGTTGTAAATTCATGCAGTCGGCATGGGGTAGTCTTGATGATGGTCGGTCATTAAGGGAGATTCGTGTATCCGATGTGTAAAGTTAACAATTGGTTAACTAAAGGTTAGCGGTCGACTAATCAAGGATAGTGGTCGACTATCTAGGGTTACTATAATTGCAAATATATGAGAATTCTAATGTTGAATCTATTTCTAATGCTTTGGGATCTAAGAATGGTTTTATATAAAATGCTTTGGGATTCAAGCATTGCTTTGTATTTGATGCTTTGGGATTAAGAATGTGGAATATATATATTGTTTTGAATATGGTTGATATGGATGTTTTGATTTGAAACTATTGGAACTTGCTTAGGTCATAAGCATGGTTTGAAAACAAGTGCTGGTTTTCAAGGGTTTCAAATACATCATCGTTTAAGAGCGTCCTCACTAAGCAAGTGTGCTTACGCTCTCTTTTCTCTAATGATGCAGAGCATTAAAGCTTGGAGGCAGCAAAGGCAAGGATTAAGTGATCCAAAGACAAGACTATTTGAGTATGAACTCGGTTTTACTTTCTGGTTAATAAGGCAATGTGTTGGCCATGGATTTTTGGGATTTGCGTTTCAGTTTTCCCTAGTTTTAAGCAATATAATGCTGTGATTTTGGAGCCTGATTATTGATGTTTCGCATATCGTGCATCGTTACCTATGGTTAATGTATATGGTTACCTAGGTATGCATCTAGATGGTTTTTCTTGGATGACAT
Source organism: Hibiscus mutabilis (assembly GCA_019671005.1). Taxonomy (NCBI): domain Eukaryota; kingdom Viridiplantae; phylum Streptophyta; class Magnoliopsida; order Malvales; family Malvaceae; genus Hibiscus; species Hibiscus mutabilis. The sequence continues at coordinate 22,158,447 of CM033739.1, read as the reverse complement.
ACTTTGATGAGCTAATCCTGTTGAGTATGGTATTGATGTGTTGTTGGTATGGTGTTCTTGTTGGTAAATGCTTAATTGAGCATCTAGGTATGTTTGGTGGTGAGTTATAGGAAGCATGCCTCTAGATCAATCTTTTGGTGGCATAATCTTGTTTTGTAGTTAAACCTTGGTGTAAGTGTTGTTAAATCTGATGTTGGATGCTTATATGTATGTATGCAAGTTTCTAGGACCTAAATGCATATAGTTTTGTGTGGAAAACAGCTAAAAATGTCATTACAGGTCCAAGTGTATCGAAACAAGTGTCCCCGTACCGGTACAGTTAGGTCATTTTAGGCATAGCATTTCGATACACGAGAGGGTGTTTCGATACGGGCCTGCCTTTCCAGGCTTAACGTTTGGGTAATCGAGCAAGTGTTTCGATACGGTTATAGGCATTTTTTCCATGTGTTCTGATACGCGATCAAGTGTTTCGGTACGGGTTTTAGCTACTAGATTCCGAGTTTTTGAAAACATTAGGGCGTATCGAAACACTAGTATGTGTACCGGTACAAGTGCCATTAAATTGGTTATTTTGGAATCTTGAAGTTTTTTGGTTCTTTCATTTTGGTCCTTCAGTCTTGGGAATACAATTGTATGAATTGGGATGATTAAATTGACTTGGAATTTATCATGTTGGCATGTAAATGGACTAATTGAGAATTGGTAACCTTAAATTAAATTTTGGTCTTGTATTTTAAAGTATTTATGTTTTAGTCCTCAATTTTGAATACGATGCAAATGATTGTCTTTTGAGACTCGTTTCATTCGAGAACTTACCGCTGCGAGTATAAACATGTAGGAATAATAATTTGCATTTAGACAAGATAAAAGAAAAAATGGACCCACTTTTCATAACCTTTCTTCGGTTTGCTTCGAAAAACCTAATGCAGCACTCTCGGTTCGGCCAGGCATCTAGGCCGGGTCGAGGGGGTTACATTTGTTGGTCTTAGAGCTAGATTTTGAAAGGTTGGGATGTTGTTGTTTGGTTATGCATTTTTCATATCATTATTAGAGCCAGATTTTGAAAGGTTGGGATGTTGTTGAACATGAAATGTGATTATAATGTTGATTTTGCCCAAGTACTATTGTGAAGTCTCCGGTATAGTTGGATATCCATAGAGTCCTAGCAGCAGCATCCTAGCACTACGGCGCGTTTCAGTCACTACGGTAATGTTTAGACACGTCAGTGTCGGCTTAGACACTACGGCATTGTTCAGACACTTTAGTGTTTTAGCACAAAATGTGTAATTTTAAGGAGCAATGAGTGTCCTTGATTATATGAGGAGCAAAGAGCATCCTCGAGTACGTACTCATCTCAGCCGCTTCGGCGATGCAAATGCAACGGCGTCGTAGACACTACACTCTCTTATCAAGATGACTCGCGTACCTTGGTCTCATATAATATACTTTGGGCTATGTTAAAGGATATGATATGCAAATAATTGCATGATGAAAGTATGACATGTTAAAGGATACGATATATAAATAATTGTATGATAAAAGTATGACTATGTTAAAGGATGTGATATGCAAATAATTGCATGATGAAAGTATGACTATGTTAAAGGATATGATATGCAAATAATTGCATGATGAAAGTATGACCATGTTTCAGAATATGATATGCAAATGATTACGTGATGAAAGTATAACTACTTGATGATCATGAACCATTGATATCATGATTCTATGACAGAATTGATAGATGACATGATTCTTAAGATAGTCATGATACATGATACTATTATGTTGTGAAATACTTGCCATCTTACAGAAATTGTAATGCACTTTTATATAACACTGTAATACATCTCTTCATGTTATGATAAATGTGTTAAATGCCTCAATAAGTCCATACTTAGCGTGTGTTTTATTTCACATGTAGGTTATCCGAAGTAGATTAACAAGGAGGAGCTGCTCTTTTGGAAAGTCAAGTTACTATAATAAGATACAATAAGTACATCTTTATCGTAATTTGATATCTAGCGGGCATATAAATATTTTTTTTAAGTTGAGTTGTTTAAAGTATAAGTTTACAACTTAAATATATGCTTTTATGATGAATAAGTTTAGAAGTATAGTTTGCTAATTAGTACCATTGAACTTTGGTACAATTAAATATAGTTTAACCCTAATCGTGTAGAAATTTTATAATTAAGAAAAGGTCTAGGCAGCATACATAGTTTTTACCCTAAGTTGCATTTTTATTTTAATAACTCAATTATAAGTTTTGTAAACTAATTCAGGGTCAAAACTTGCTGCATCTAGACAACATAGTTTTTAATTTAAAAATGAGAAAATGGTTAAACTATAAGCTAAATTTTTATATAGAAAAATTTACAAGTTAAGATTTCTTCCAATGATTTCATAACATCTTTAATGTATATTTGGACTATGAGTATACGTTAAGGGTGTTACATTTATTGGTATCAGAGCTATATGTTTAACCGATTTTGGAGGTTAAACCAAGTGTGATATGATTTGTTATTAAGTACATGCCCCTAGGATGTCATGTTACTGATGTACTATTTGTGTAACTTGATTATACTCCTCATTAACATGAATAGGTTATAGTAGTAATAGATAATGTTGAATACTGCTGAATCACGTCAGACGATTGATCATGGGGACCAAGAGGAGGTCCAAAGTGGAAGTAATGAGGTACAGAATATTTCACCTCTAACTCATACCCCAGCTGAGCCACCTACGCAGTAGGGAGCTCTAGCATAAGAATATAGAGCCTTAGTATGAGCCTTAGAGGCTATGGTTAATAAAAAATTTAACCCTTAACGCATATTCCAGCTTCGGCATCTGCACCAATAAGGACGACGACTGTTATGGAGCTTAAGAAGTTAAGAGCTCCTGAATTTAATGGAGAAAGTGGTCCGATAGCCGCCAACTTATGGCATAAAGATGCCAAAGTCATGTTAGAGGAGTTAAACTGTATAGATGCTAAGGAGTTTAAAGAAACTTTGTTAAGGGAACATGCTCGTATTTGGTGGTTTAATGCCACAGAGTTAGTACTTGTTGAGGAAGTGATGTGGAAATTCTTTTAAGAAGTGTTTAAAGCCAAATATATTGGTGACCAGTTAACGGAGAGAGATGTTGCAGCAGTTCCTAAGTTTGAAACAAGGTACTCGTATTGTCTACAAGTACGAGCTGGATTTTAATAGATTGAGTTGGTATACAACTTATTTGATTATCGACTGAAAAGTCCCTATGAGAATGTTTTACCAAGGGGTTTCATCCAAGGCCTAAAGAGTTGTTGTTAGGTATGAGTTTATCGGTTTACCAGAATGCTATAAATAAAGCAAAGGCTATAGAGAGAGCCTGTATTTACTTTAATTGATCCGGGTTCGACTAACTTTATATATTGGTACCTAGTAACCCACTTGACATAGAGCACGGGTGACTAGAATATGTAAGACATGTCCATTAGTAATTCAAGGGATGAAATTCCCGAAAAATTTAATGGAACTTCCATTCCATGAATTTAAAGTTATTCTTGGAATGGATTAAGTTATCCGCATATAATGCATAGATGAAATGTAAAAAGAAAAGGTTGGTAATTCAAGGAGCAGCTGTGTTCTCAAAAATTAAATCTTCGATTAGGGTATTATCAGCTCAAGGTTAAGGAAGAGGATATACCAAAAACAACATTCAAGACTCGTTATGGACATTACAAGTTTTTGGTAATGCTATTTGGACTTACGAATGTCCCCGCTGCATTCATGGATCTAATGAATAGGGTATTCCAACCCTGCATAGACCAATATATAATAGTCTTCATAGACGATGTTCTGGTTTACTCAAGACAGAAGTTGAACATGATTACCATCTTTGAATGGTATTACAAACACTGAGGGATAAACAACTTTATCCAAAGTTTTCTAAATTGCGAATTTGGTTATCAAAAGTAACTTTCCTTGGACATGTATCTGCAGAGGGAATAAAAGTTTATCCCAAGAAAGTACAAGCCATTCGCAAATGGGTGGCATCGAAAAAAATGTCTCTAAAGTCCGGAGTTTCTTGGGAATTAACTGGATAAAATAGATGATCACTTCGGGAAGACTAAAGTAGCAGTTGATGCTTTTTATTAGAAGATATTTTTGTTTTGTACACAATGAATGTACAATTGTCATTAAGACAAGATGGTTCATTAGCAGTAGAATTTTAGCTAAAACCAACTTTGTTGGATCGAATCAAAGATTTACAATTTTTGGATGAAGAATGTATTGAAAAGAGGAAGTAAGTTGAATCAATAAAAACAAAGGACTATGATATCAAGTCAAATAGTTGCTTATATTAGCAAAGAAAAGTTTACATTCCTGATGATGGTGTTTTGAGTAAAGAGATTTTGACTAAAGTTCGTCATAGTCCATTAACTATGTACTTTGGAAGTAGCAAAATGTATTAAAATCTAAAAACTTGGTATTGGTGGCTAGGAATGAAAATGGGAAATTTCGGAATTTATGACAAAGTGCTTGACATGCCAACAAGTAAAAGCCGATTATCAAGTACCTCCTAGATTGATTCAGCTTATTTCTATTCCCCAATGGAAGTGAGAATGAGTGACAATGGAATTTGTAATAGGATTACCAGTAACAATGTTATTAGACAAGCATCAAGATGGCATCATTTGAAGCACTGTATGGAAGAAAGTGTTGAATTTCTCTTAATTGATTCAAGTTATAGGACCAAAATATTCAAATTAACCCAAAGGCTGGAAGGGTTTATTTGATACGATAAATGGGGGATTAATTGAAAATTATTCAACATAATCTCAAGATTGTCGTGGGTTGACAAAAGGCTTATGCAGACAAGAAGAGAAATGATGTTGAATACGAAGATGGGGACAAAGTGTTCCTAAAGGTTTTACCTTGGAAGAAGGTGTTACGAATTGGTAGAAAAGGAAAAACTTAGTCCCAAGTTCATTGGATCTTATAAGATCTTGAAAAGCGTTGAACCAGTGGGTTATCAATCAGCCTTACCGCTAGAATTAAGCAAGATTCATGGTGTATTTTATGTATCTATGTTTCAAAGGTATCGATTGGATCCTTCACATGTCATCACCCCGAAGAAGTTGAATTATAATCGGATTTGACTTATGAAGATGGACTAGTGAAAATCTTAGCATATGGAGTAAAAGAACTAAGAAACATGAAAATTTCATTGGTTAAGGTCCATTGGAGAAATCATAAAGTGGAAAAGACACTTGGGAGACCAAAAAGAAAATGAGGGAACAATATCCATAATTGTTTTGAACGGATATACGTTAAAAATTCAAGGACGAATTTTCTTAAAGGGTGATGAATTGTAATGTCCCAATTTTTTATTAGTGACCAAAATGCAAATTTTGAAAGTTTAATGGTTAAAGTGTAAACTTTAGAAAAGTTCAGGGACCTAAGTCTAATTTTCAAAAGTTATGTATTTTAACCTCGTAAATGAATAGTTTACCCCAAGAGTGACATTTTTGGGTTGCCCGAATTTTTCGTATGAAGCTTATATTAATGGCTATAAAGCGATAAAGTTTAAAAATTTGGAAATCGTGGTTGGATCGAATGAAAAATTGTTAAACGTGCTTAGACCAGAGTTGCACAAGGATGGGTGACCTACTGGGAAGGTTCCATGTTAGTATTTTTGACTGATAAAAAGGATTCTGCATGAGTCAATAATATTTGTAATGATTATTGTTATAAAATTTCCAAGAGGGATTGAATCCGATAAAATTCCTATTAATTATCGGACCAAAAGTTATGGAAAATTCATAAAATACTATTTTATGAGTATTTTATTGTAGTTGGTTGGATTCCAACTAGACTTAGTTGATTTTTTACAAGAACAACAAACTAGTAAATAAAGAACAGTTGGAGGGTAAATTAGTCATTTGGCAGGGGTGGCAATTTTGAAATATTTGAAGTTACAAGGCCCATTTTTGGAAGAATAAAATTGAAGATTTAAATCTTGGCCCTTGATAGATGATAAAATCAATTTCAACTATTGGATAAAAGGGCCATTTTGTAATTTCTCTATTTGAATGAATTTAAAATTTATTTACATAATACAAGTGGCATAATTGGAGCAATTTAAAAATTAAAAGGCCAAAAGATGAAGCCTTCTTCATCTTTCAAAATTTCGAAAATTTGAAGGAAAAAGGGAGAAAATTTTCCAAGCTCGATTCAAGCCCCAAAACTCGATTTTCACGTAATCTTTCAAACTGCAATGTTATTTTACTCTTCAAGTTCTATCTTTTGATGTAATTAATTCATGGAATGAATGCTTGATTAATAAAAATTTTACATGATAAGGAAATTGGGGTTTATGAACAAAATTGGGGCTTTTGAAATTTTATGATTCAATGGTTGAATTTAAGTTGGAATCAAGCTTATATGATGTTAAAATCATGTTATTGAGTTAGGATTTAAACCCTACATATTTTGGTTTGTATGGAGAGGATTAGGGTTTATGGATTTAAGTCTAACTTAAGGTTTGTGATGTTGGATTAATGATCTAGTAAGCTTGATTTGTTGTTTGGAAGCAAACCCTAAGTTAAACATATAAGAACCAATTCGGCAAGCTTCAAAGTTAAGGGACCGAATCTGAATTTTATGAAATTGGAGTGTATTTATGTAATTAATGATGTTGGAGATGTGAAATTGATGTTAGAATGCTAAACAACCATTAAATCGAATTAGTGACTATTTTGACAATTTATCAAAATCAAGTGACCAAATAGGAAATGAATTCTTGGATGGGGATTAAATCTAATTTTTTAAGTTAAAATGATAGAATTAAGGTAGTAATGTTGATTTGAGGACTAAATTGCAAAGTTAAGAAGTTTGAATCCTTACCTTTGCATTTTAGTGACTAATTTGGAAAAGAAAGAAAATTAGAGGGAATTATTTTGAATAATTATTTGATGAAGAAGATGATGAATTGGTGGTTTGGAGAAGTGATAGGACTAAATTGACAAGTAGAAAAATAAGAAGAAGTTAGTATAAATTAGAAGTTAATTATGGAAAGCTATATAGAAGATTGAATTTTGGCAGTCACTTCGAAACTTCACCATAAATTCTACGAAAATGTTTAGATGATGAATTTTATATCGATGTAAAGATTTGTTCGTTTAGTTTTGTTTCCAACAAATGGAAACTGATTTCGAGTTTCCAGTTAAAAGATGTGAATTTTTAATCGAATGAAGGTCAGAAAATTTACAAAGCAGTTTCTGTCAAGACAGCTCTGTGACGGGAGTTTGAAGAATTTTCATAATTTTAGTAGATTTTATTAATTTATGTGGCTTATACCTTTATAATTGTTATCGAATCTAGTTCTTACAGTATGAAGGATATTAAGATCTGATGTGTATTCTGATCTTTAAAAGTAAAACTCTAAGGGCAAGTTGCCAAAAATGAGAATTTGATACATTTTATATCTAAATATTTGATAACAAGCTCGGAAGAATTATTGGAAGTTCAAAATGGTCTTTAAGGACCAAAGTGAATTTTTGGACAGTATAAGAAAGGAAAGTTATGGAAAAACTTTTATGTTAAATGATTAGATAGCTTGATTGAAATATTATTAGAAGTGAATCTAACAAATGTTTGTTTATATTCATGTGATTAATGAAGTCAAATCCGAATCAAAAGAAGATTCGAGGTACTATGAAGGAAAAAATCGAGTAGAATTTTGTGAGGCATGCTAATAAATGGCCAAGATGAGTGCATTTCTATATTTGTATTATATTAAAAAGGGGGAAGACTTGTGAAAAGTCAACCCAAATTTAGAAATAACATTGCATTACTTTTTAAAATAAATGATCTGATGCATGACTCGGTATAGCAAGCTTGACGGAGTACAAGGTATGAACTATTGTTTGCATAAATGATGATGAATTATGTTTATTGTTGAAATATGACAACAAGTTACATGCTTACATCAATAATGATAATTGATTGACAATAAGATGAAATGCCCAAGTATTTATGTATGAGAGTTCATGGTATAAATGGATATCCATAGAGTCTTAACAGCTGTACTCCAGCACTACGGTACGTTCCAGACACTTCGGTGTTGACATCCGACGCTACGGCGTTACAGTCACTTAAGTGATGTTTAGATACATCGGTGTCGACTAGCACAAAAGGTGCGATAATGAGGAGCAAAGTGCGTCCTCGAGTACGTGCTCACCATTAGACGCTACGGCGTTGCCTACACTATGGTGTCATTATAATGACTCGTATACCATAGGATTCACATGAAATTGTACTTTGGGCTATAAATCATAAAATGCTTTAAACATGAAATGTTGATTATGATGTTGATTTTGCCCAAGTACTATTGTGAAGTCTTTGGTATAGTTGGATATCCATAGAGTCCTAGCAGCTACATCCTAGCACTACGGTGCATTTCAGTCACTTCGGTGTCAGCTTACACGCTACAGCGTTGTTCAGAAACTTCGGTGTTAATAGCACAAAATGTGCGATTGTAAGCAGCAAAGAGCGTCCTTGATTAGCTGAGGAGCAAAGAGCGTCCTCGAGTACGTACTCATCTCAGTCGCTTCGGCGATGTAGACGCTACGGTGTCGTAGACACTACGGTGTCTTATCAAGATGACTCGCGTACCTTGGTCTCATATAATATACTTTGTGCCATGTTAAAGGATATGATATGTAAATAATTGCATGATGAAAGTATGACTATGTTAAAGGATACGATATGCAAATAATTACATGATGAAAGTATGACTATGTTACAGAATATGATATGCAAATGATTACGTGATGAAACATAACAACTTGATGATCATGAACCATTGATATCATGATTCTATGACAGAATTCGTAGATGACATGATTTTTAAGATAGTCATGATACATGATACTATTATGTTGTGAAATACTTGCCATCTTACAGAATTTTTTATGCACTTTTATATAACACTGTAATGCATCTCTTCATGTTATGATAAATGTATTAAATGTCTCACTAAGTTCGTACTTAGCGTGTGTTTTATTTCACATGTAGGTTCTCTGAAGTAGATTAACAATGAGGAGTTGTTCTTTTGGAAAGTCAAGTTACTACAATAAGTACATCTTTATCGTAATCTAGCGGGCATGTAAATATTTTTTTTAAGTTGAGCTGTTTAAAGTATAAGTTTATAACTTAAATATATGTTTTTATGATGAATAAGTTTAGAAGTATAGTTTGCTAATAGTAGCATTGAACTTTGGTACAATTAAATATAGTTTAACCCTAATCGTGTAGAAATTTTATAATTAAGAAAAGGTCTAGGTATCACACATAGTTTTTACCATGAGATGCATTTTTATTTTAATAACACAATTATAAGTTTTTTAAACCAATTCAGGGTCAAAACTAGTTGCATCTAGACGGTATAGTTTTAAATTTAAAACCTAGAAAAGGGTTAAACTACAAGCTAAATTTTGATAAAAAAAAATTTACAAGTTAAGATTTCTTCCAACGATTTCGTAACATTTTTAATGTATATTCGGCCTAAAAGTATACGTTAAGGGTGTTACAAGTCTTGTGCCTTATCGGTTGAGGTTGCCTCCTGAGCTTGAGAAAATACATGATGTGTTCCATGTATCCATGTTACGGAGGTATCGGTCGGATCCTTAGCATGTTATGCCGGTTGAGCATATTGAGTTGAGACCGAATTTATCCTTTGATGAGGTGCTGGTGGAAATCCTTGATTCCAACAGCAAGGTTCTACGTGGTAAGACGATAGAACTGGTTAAAGTCTTGTGGCGACATCGAGGTGTTTAGGAAGCCACTTGGGAAAGCAAGGTGGATATGTTGGAGTAATTTCTGCATCTTTTTCTTCTAGGTAAATTTCGAGGGCAAAATTTCTTAAGAGGGGGAGAGTTGTAACACCCCAGTTTTGGGCCTAGTGGTTTTGGGGCTGGTTTGACGATCTAGTGGAGCAGGTTAGAGATTTGAGTCGGATTCAGGGGCAAATATTTTTCCAAAAGATAAAAATATGGAAAAATGTTTAAAAATCATATTTTATTATATTAAAAATATTGGTGAAATAAATTTTGGAAAATGAGCTTTGGAATGTGACATTTTGACTAGTGACTGAAAACTATTTTCAAAAGGTGACTATTTTTGTAAATAGTCAAAACTTAGAATCTTTAAGGAGCTATTTTACCATTTGGTCTAATATGAGTTTTCTCTTAATTAGGATTATTTTAAAAAGGTTTTAATTAAAAGAATTAAAAAGGATTTAGTTAAAAGGTGGTTATTCTTTCAAAACACAATTTGACGTAACTTTTCTTCTCTCACATTTTCTCTCAAAACACTCTCAGCCAAACACACTTTTTCCATCAGAGATTTAAGTTAATGACCTTAATTTCTTAACTCATTGATTTGCTAAATGATTTCTCAATTTGTTTTCCAAAATCTCATTGAATTTCTTTGTTTTTCAAGAGGAAAAAACCATCCAATTAAGGGGAAACTCATTCATTGGAGGTAAGTTTCGTTCTTCTCCTCTAATTAAAGGTTCTTTACTGAAATTCCCAAGTTCTTGGCTCTTTACATATGTTTTCTAATAGGTTTTGATTAATTAATCATTGATTTTAGCTTAATTAAGGTTTAATTGAAGGATCTTGTGATTTTCGATTTGGATTTGTATTTCCAGTGTTGTGGATTGATTTAAATCTTATTTTGGATGTATTATAATGTGGATAAGTTGTTTTTAATAATGGAATCCCGAAATTGGTTGAATCTCTAATTGTTTAGGTTGCTACTTTAGGAGTTTTGGGTTGTTTAAGGTGTTTAATCATTGCTGGAAGTAAAAGGATGTATTGCTGGAAGTAAAAGGATGTTGTGAATGAGTTTTTAGATATCAATTGATGAAGCTTGATGTTTTGAATCGTTATAATATGGCTGGGTTAAGATTGAGTAATGTTTGAGGTGGATTTCGGTAAGTTTCGGATGAGTTTTGAGTGGGCATCTTGAGAGCTACGGGATTTTGAGTTGTAACATGTAATCACTCATTTTTATCCGGTTTGTAAACAGTGTGTTAATATTAGTTTAATAATTAATATATTATTATTGTGTGTATACATATATTATATTATCATATGTGCTTATTATATATGTGTTATTAATATATACGCAATATATGTATGTGTTTATATATGTGCATAATGTACATTGTATGTATGTTTATACGTGTACGAAAGTATATGTATTATTATTGTTATTATTATTATTATGCTAAATGGGTTAAATTAGAAAAAACAGATCCTAATATAAAAACCTAGTCAATATTATTATTAGGGTCCAATCCTCAATACAAATGTAAAACCCAACTTAAATAAATTACATAGCCCATTTCGGCCAGCCCAATCCCATCTAATTAACCCTAAAACCCTATCTGATATCTAATATCATCTTTCCTTCTGCGAAGCCAACCATGAGTCGTTGGATCAAATTTTGATCCAACGGCCAAGATCAAAGGAGGAGGTCTATCCAGCTGGCAGCGTGTGTTACATGCCCAGACCGTTCAGCTGCCACGCGTTCGTGCATCCCATGCGTCAAAACTCCTCAGCTACTGAACTCCGCGTGGCATGATCCAGGACCACCTCGTTATCGCCAAGATCTAATCTGAGCCGTTCATCTTCGAAGAGCCTCAACCGTTGGATCAGATCTGATCCAACAGTCAAGAGCAAATCTGGCCGATAATTCTCCAACCACCCTCTGCCGCTGTACACACCACCCCCTCACCGACCGTACCGCCTAGACATGCAAAAATTAGAAAAAAACTCAGAAGTCAGATCCAAAATCAACCACTGTAATAGCATTTATTTTGACAAATCTTGTAAGCAAAGGAAGATCAGCAAAAAATAGAGCATATATGATGAGATTTACCCCTTTTGTACTCAGAGATCATATCAGAAATAAAAAACAACAAAACGAGTTTTGAAATAAAAAAAAAGGGAACCAAGTTTCAGTGGTAACTTCCTGTTTTCTTTCTCTCCTTCATCTCATGTATGTAAGAGAAATGATCTGAAAAAGCAAAAAGAGAAGTTTTTTTACCTTCGTCGTGTGTGTGTCGCCGGCGAGGAACCCATGGGTGAGCCACGTTTTTGCTTCGAAATAATAGCAGAGGTTTTTGTGGAGTTTAAAAAAGGGGTATTTGTTTTTGAGTTTTTCGTTGTTGAACCACCATGCTCTAGGATGGCTTGAGGTGGTTGTACGGCTCGAACCTCGCCTGAGACCGGCGGAGTGCGGCGGTTCAGGTTTTTAGGGGTGGTTATTTTCTGGAAACTAGGAAATGAGAGTGCCCTCTCTCTCTTTAGGGTTTAAAAAAATGGAAAAAAATGAAGTGGGGGGCTAATATAATTTATAGACCAAGAAATAAAACTTTTAGGGTAAATAACGTCAAAAATCCCCCCGCATTCTGGAAATTTTCGTTTCTGTCTTGCCCCTTGGGTAATTTGCAAGCCTGGTCCTTGTAGCTTTTCGAAGTCATTTAATTTGATCACTAAATTAAATTGTAATCAGCTTTTAAAATGGGAAATCACCCACTAAGTCACTCCGTGTTTTTGAATTTCACACTTTGAGCTTGCCCCTTGGGCATATTACAGCTTTGGTCCTTTGGACTTTCGTTTAGTTTGCAATGCCATCCTCAAATCATGCTTCCAGCTGCTTTTAATTTTGGTCTTCAATTTTATTTTGTTTCAATTCAGTCCCTTGTCCTGTTTCAATTGTGTATGCCTTTTTTATTTCCTTCTTAGCATGTTCATGTTATTCTCTATTTTCACATAATTGTTTATATTATCTTTGTTTATGTTTTTAGATGCATTGTTTTTTTCTTGTTTTAATCTTTTATCCATGGTATATATATTTGTTGTGAATGTTATGTTTTAGTTTGGTTCTTGTGGTATGACTGTTTGTGTTAGTATGAATTTCATGCTTTTAGGTTATGTTAATGTGATGTTTTGTTACACAATGCCATAGCTTTTTCAACTTATGCATAAATAGTGTCATTTGTTCAGTATCAAGTTAATTTCCTTTTTTGTGCTAGCCTTATGACATTTAGGTTTGTGTTTATGCATATGTTCATATTTTATGTTCTTGTGTCACATGTTACGACATTAAGTCTTTGTTAGCATCTTGATTCGGATTTGTTAATTTAATATCATGTTACATGTATTTCATGCATTTGTTGTATTTGTGTTTTTTAGATGTTCAAATATCGTAGTTAATTTATTTTTGAAAGTATGTTCTTTTCGCATGTTTATATTTGGTTTTATTATTGTCATATGTTACATTGTTTTTTTGTTCACGCATTATTTTTAATATTATTATATTTATGTTTTTATGTTTTAGATACATGTTAATGTGAATGAATGTTTTTTATTTTTCTAAGTTCGCATAATGGAAATACATAATTTGTCAATGCGGTGCCCTTTTACCCGAGCGTAAAGGAGGCTAGTATCAGGCGTAGTGATGGTGGTTGGGCGTTTACTCTCGGATAACGGGGCTTTTAAAATTTACTCGCACTTATGACCAAATTTTAATTTAATCATCACTTTAATCCGGAAAATCTAATATTAATAAAGCGGTAATTATTAAAGTACCAATTTTGGGCGGTGTGGGGGTGCTAATCCTTCCCCATCCGTAGAATCGACTGAAACCAACAGTTTTCAAATCTCTAGTTTTTTACGGTGTCCGCCTACCTTAGGGGCGGTGGCGACTCCATTTTCAAAATAAAATACCGTTTTACAAAATCCCATGAAGACATTTTTTAAAACAAAACCAAATAAAAATAAATTTTTTAGCGAAACGGACATCGCTACATAACAGAGTGTTGGATGCATTTTAATGCATGTTTCCTCTGGTTTTGTGTTGCCGAAATAGGGGATAGTCAAGGAGTAGCATCTTGAGGTGGTTCTAGACTTGCCAGGAGCTTGTTTCGCGGAAGCAAGCAAGGCGAAGTGAAATCGGTGAGTGGAAACGGTCTTAAAAGTCTTTCAAAGTTTTGAAAGTGGTTTTGGGGGTTTAGGTTAAGTTTGAAACACTTAACTAAACTCGAAAGTAAGTTTCCCTCTTTTGCTCTTTAATATCGGTTCGGATATGGGCATGTGTAATTCATATTTTGGTCGTAACCATGGTTTATTTTTACTTACTCGAAAGTTTTGCTCTTTTGCTCGAAAGTTTGAAACGGTCTTAAAAGTCTTTCAAAGTTTTGAAAGTGGTTTCAATTCAGTCCCTTGTCGTGTTTCAATTGTGTATGCCTTTTTTATTTCCTTCTTAGCATGTTCATGTTATTCTCTGTTTTCACATAAGTTTTTATATTATCTTTGTTTATGTTTTTAGATGCATTGTTTTTTTCGTGTTTTAATATTTTATCCATGGTATATATATTTGTTGTGAATGTTATGTTTTAGTTTGGTTCTTGTGGTATGCCTATTTGTGTTAGTATGAATTTCATGCTTTTAGGTTATGTTAATGTGATGTTTTGTTACACAATGCCATAGCTTTTTCAACTTATGCATAAATAGTGTCATTTGTTCAGTATCAAGTTAATTTCCTTTTTTGTGCTAGCCTTATGACATTTAGGTTTGTGTTTATGCATATGTTCGTATTTTATGTTCTTGTGTCACATGTTAAGGCATTAAGTCTTTGTTAGCATCTTGATTCGGATTTCTTAATTTAATATCATGTTACACGTATTTCATGCATTTGTTGTATTTGTGTTTTTTAGATGTTCAAATATCGTAGTTAATTTATTTTTGAAAGTATGTTCTTTTCGCATGTTTATATTTGGTTTTATTATTGTCATATGTTACGCTATTTTTTTGTTCACGCATTATTTTTAATATTATTATTTTTATGTTTTTATGTTTTAGATCCATGTTAATGTGAATGTATGTTTTTTTATTTTTCTAAGTTCGCATAATGGAAATACATAATTTGTCAATGTGGTGCCCTTTTACCCGAGCGTAAACGAGTCCAGTATCAGGCGTAGTGATGGTGGTTAGGCGTTTACTCTCGGATAACGGGGCTTTTAAAATTTACTTGCACTTATGACCAAATTTTAATTTAATTGCCACTTTAATCCAGAAACTCTAATATTAATAAAGCGGTAATTATTAAAGTACCAATTTTTGGCAGTGTGGGGGTGCTAATCCTTCCCCATCCGTAACCGACTCCCGAACCCAACAGTTTTCAAATCTCTGGTTTTACAGCGACTCCATTTTCAAAATAAAATATGGTTTTTACAAAATCCCACAGAAGACATTTTTTAAAACAAAACCAAATAAAAATAAATTTTTTTACCGAAACAGACATCTCTACAGATGGCGACTCCGCTGGGGACATTTTTGTTTTTCAAAAACAAAATAAAGTGAGTCGAGCTTTAAATAATTACCGCTTTATTAGTATTAGAAATTCTGAATTAAAGAGACTATTAAACTAACATTCGGTTATAATTGCGCGTTTATTTTGACGCATTTAAAATATGGCATATAAACCCGTTTTTTAAGTGGGGGAAAGGCTAATGCTTTCGTGGAGATATTGTTCTCCCGTGTAGGCCTATTAAGTACCTTCGGGGCTCGAGTACCTTATGCTTTCATAAGGATATCGTTCCTTCGTGAAGGCATAAGCGAATGGGTCCCCGAATTGAACCCGGTTGAAAGGAGCCTATAATGGGTGATGATCGAGGGCCTTTCTACTCTTAGTAGGGGACAGCAAGGACAGTTCGGGTACCTCCTAGAACCAAAACTACATGTAGAGAACATATAGAAACCCACCCCTTTAGAGCCATGCGGATAACCTTAAGTGTTTTAGACGGGATAAATAGGGTTGTTTTGTTTGTTTACCTTATTTAATTTGTCCTTTTATTTATGTATTTATTACTTTTATCCGATACTGACTTGTTTCCTTTTTTGTTTTGTTTTTGCATATACCATTGCATTCACATTACATAGGGTATTGATTCCCGAGTGGTTTCTCCCATAATAGAATATTGTTCATGATGGACCAAAGGTTCTTTGACCTAAAGAAAGGGGGTCCAGTTCTAGAATTCCATCCCAAGACTAGGCCAGGGACAGCAAAAGAAAGATCGTTCAAGGACTCAAGAACAGATTCGGTAAGTAGTGTCAGTTCTAGTAACAAGCGAGATGAAGTACAGGAATTAAAGAAGCAAATGGCCGAGATGATGGACCAGATGAATGCTATGATGAAAAGCAAGCAGCCTGTCGAACTCAGAAAAGAACCGATCAAGGATCAGAATATGGAACAGAATGGTCAGAATATCAAGACAGATAACACCGTTAAATACGACAAATCGAATCCCTTTACGATCAATCTCAAGAAACAGACAAGCGGCAGATGTGGGGTAGATAGCAAGGGAACAGAGGCAAGACCAGGGGAAGCTCAAGAATTCAATGACATCAGAAGGCATTATCTTATACCCATGAGATACACCGAGCTACTTCCATTGCTTGTCGAAAGGAGCCTTATCATACTGGTGAAGTCTATACCAAGGAGACCTCCTTATCCGAAGGATTACAACAGTCGTGTCTGGTGCAGCTACCACATAGGCGATTCGAGTCATCACACTGAGTATTGTAGAGCCCTGAAGGACAAAGTTCAAGATCTTATCAGAATGGGAGTCTTGGGTTTCGAAGACGGACAACCCCGATTCTACAACAAACCAGCCGTTGCCCGAGGGGCAAAGTCGAAGGAGGGTCAATGGGTTCAGGTAACACAGAAGTGGGTCACTCAAGCAAGATAAATTTAGGATTCAAGAATAAAAGCGTCTCAAAAGATGAACTTGCATGCAAGTACGGCCAGCTCGAGCATGAAAGGCACGATCTGAGCGTGAAATTGAAGAGCATACAAGACGAGTACCAGAAACTACACTTTGAATTCAAGAATGTCGGTTTGGGTGACACTTCTGAAGAGTGGATTAATGGTATGATTCGGTTGAGGAACGATTTAGAACGCTGGAGGTAGAAATGCAAAACTGGTAAAAATAAAGCCAAATCATTGTCACAGAGGATGAAAGAAGCTGAGAGCCAACGCGACGTTCTCCAAAGTGAGTTGGAAAGTAGTCTGGACATGGACGATATCCTGAAATCAAGTCTGCAGCAGGAAAGAGAGGAATCACAAGCCTTTCAAATTGAAAAAGCAGCACTCAAAGAATAGATAGCGAGGCTCAAGACTTCTTTACGTACCAGCGAGATTCGTGCTGAGGCAGTGACCGTCAAGCTACAAAAAGTCGAGCAGACAATACAAGAGAAATACTGAGACATGAAGATCGTTATGACTCAAGCCCGACAAGTAGCTCAACAGGTAGCAGATTTAGCTAATGCAGCAGCTCCGATAAGCCAGAATATGGATCCAGCGTTGGACCGCGAAGGAAAGCTGACAGGCTATTGAATGAGGTCAAGAAATTAAGTGCTAGGGCTCACCGCTATCTGTAAACCCCTAATACCGGATGTAATGAAGCCTTTTAGTCTGAATGAAAGATGTCATATAGGGACAAATCACTTGCGGAATCGATGCCTTATTGCATTCATGCATTGCATTTGCATCACGTCCTTTGCATTGTTTAATAGTTTTATCATCGCATGGCACTTCATCATTTAATACTTGGGGTTCGATGGCAGAATTAGTTGGAAAATGGAACGAACTAAAGAGTCGAGGCTTGACCAGCTAGAAGAAAGAATCGAGAAAGAGTTGAAGAAGAAAGAAAAGATAAATGTTTTCAATACGGGGGAACTCTGCCTAGTCCTTGATTTGGTCATTCCTCCGAATTTCATGATTCCCAGATTTGCGCAGTATGACGGAACCAGCTGCCTGAAGATTCACTTGACCATGTTCTGTAGAAAAATGGAGGGTTATATGAAGAATGAAGAGTTGTTGATCCACTACTTCCACGATAGCCTGACGGGACCTGCAGCAGTGTGGTATAACTGTTTGAACAGAAACCAAGTTAGGTCATGGGGTGACCTTGCTAATGCCTTCTTGAGTTAATACAGGTATTCTTTAGATTTAACGCCTTGTCGTCAGTTTCTTCAGAATAAGAAAATGAGACCAAATGAATGCTTCAGGGAATATGCACTAAGGTGGCGATGTTTGGCGACCCAAGTCCAGCCTCCTATAGCGGAAGAAGAGTTGACTCCCTTGTTCCATGCAATGCTTCCCTCTCCTTTTTTTGATGTGATGTTGGAAAAATCGAGAAACAGATTCGAAGATTTCATGACGATTGGAGAGAGGATAGAATACGCAATCAAAGAAGGAAAATTGGAGTCTAAGTCCAAGGACCGAATCGAAGATACGATAAATAAAGACGGAGAGGTAGATGAGTGTCTTCTATAAGGTTCGTGTGGCCGTAAAAGAAGAAGATAGACTGACACCTCGGGGTCATCAAGGAAAATTCCTTAGACGAGCGCAAATTTGGAAGTGTTCGGAGCATCCATCTCAAACATATGGCCTCATTTGGTAGGGAGTCACTATCTTGCTCCTAGACCGATAAAGATTGCACCTGATCCATCTGCCCATAGTTTTGACTCGAGTAGTACATGCGAATTCCATATGGGGGCACCGGGGCATCCCACCAGAAAATATAGACCTTTATTGGAGGAGATCAAGAAGCTGATCAATGATGGGACCTTGACACAAGAACTGATCCAGCAGTGGAGGATCAAGGATGAGGGGCAAGTCTGCATAGTGCTGAGGAAGCTAGAGATGTCTCTATATTAAAAGACTTTCCAAAAGTAGTACAAGGAATCAACTTTACTACCTGTGGCCCACATGTGGTAAAGATCTTTTGTGAAGGGGCATGTTTGTTGATTTTTATTCCAATGAAGAACATATTTCGCTTAACATACAACGTTCTTGAAAGCACATAGATTTATATTTTCTCGTCGTTGTAGGACATTGGACATCAATTGCAAGATGTGACATTAGACGAATGTTGTGACAATGATGAGGTGTGTTCTTCCCTACTAGACTTTGGTCGGCAAAGCAAGATTACTACTCTTTCGATGATGTTCAAGAATGAAAAAGCTCCGAATGTCAACCATGTAGAGTTGCTTGAAATTGAAACTCTAGGCATAGTCTTCTAGGTAGTAAAGAATTAAAAATAAGAATTAAAAAGAGAAGAATTAAAGGGAAAAAAGAAGAGGAAAAAGGAAGAAAAAAAAGAAAGAAAGAGAAAAGAATAATAAAAAGTACTCCTATGTTTGAAACCTGGTAATAGGCTTGTTCGAATAAGAGTGTGGGAATTTTGGGGCACTCCGCTGAAGCGATAAGGTGGTAATACACCATCCAATTCAAGAAACCTTAGCTTCATGAGTGATGGTAATATTTTCAAATCGTGACTATGCCGAGTAACTTGGGGCAATGTTGTTTGCTCCATCGTTGTCCTCAAGACAAAAGACTGTGACCAATTGATTTCCTCAAATAATGATAAAAGCGTAAAAAGAGAAAAAAGAAGAAAAGAAAAAGAGAAAAAGAGAAAAGGAAGAAAAAGCGGGAAAAGAAAAATGAGGAGAAAGGAAGAGAAAAGAAAAGAGAGAAAAATAAACAATAGCCTAGAACTCTATTCTTAGAGTAATATCTCTGCGCTCGAGTGGTCATACAAGCCCACCCTTTTTGGGGGCGGAGCAGATAATGAGAATTGAGAAAGAGTAGTATTATGCAGCAACGCGGTAATCATGAGGATAAACCGAGTCACCTGGGAAGATTTCACAACCATGAATTACTGAATGGTTGAATCTAAGACGCTCTTGCACTTGATATCCAGAGCTCTTATTCTGTGATTTCAAGATCCTGTATGCTAATCTGAATGATACCCTTCAGTGGAATGCCATTCAACAAATTGACAAGTTAAAGCAACAATGATTTCTATGTATTACTTCAGAGATAAGATCCAGAACACAAGGTTGCGGATATTATTGGAGCACCTAACCGAAAACGACCCCACAATGTATAGGATGAAGATGATGACAATAGCATATGTGTCAGACAGTACAAGAACAAGAAGCGGGTTTCAGCCATGATGCCTTGGTTGATTCAAGAAAATGAAGGACGAACCAGGACGAGAACGAGATTACAAAATATGGCAGACGGTAAGAGGTAAACATTGAGTCTCCAAAGAATTAAAGCATGGGGATCGAGAAATAGTTGCCGTCAAGAGACAACAAGAAGATTGAGATTAAATTCAGAACATAGAAGCATTTTACTCACCCCGATGACAAAACTAACAAATACTCAGAATGTTGGGTCAAAGGAGTTGGAAGGTAGCCGAGCTCATGATCGAGTGGGGCAATGCGGAACAGGAAGAATGGTAAGAATCCCTGTATATGCATGATACAGAGTTTGTTTGTGAAGCGGGCAGAGACCCCAAAGAGGAAAGGCAAGTGCTCGTGCAAAAGAACAAGAGCGGGTACTCATTTAACAAAAATTGACAGAAATGAATATCAAAACTGAGCGTACTACAAAAAAGAAAGGAAACAGAGAAATCCAAAGAATGACTTTTCAGGGCATAGGATTTTAAAACATGTCTAAAAATAAAAATAAAAATAAAAATAGAAAGAGAAAAAAAAAAAAAAAAGAGAGAGAATTAAATCGCGAAAGGGTTAAAAGACATGAATCAGATAAATAACTGATCAAATGGGCATACTACAACAGAAGAGAAGAAAGGAAATCTGAGAAATAACCTTCTAGAGCGTAAGACTTTAGAACAAAAAAAGAGAAAAAAAAAAAAAAAAAAGAAGAAATAAGAAAAAAAAAAGAAAAGAGAGTGAGAGAAAAATGATGATAAAAAGAGAAGAAGAAAAAATAGGTAAAAGAGAGAAAAGAAAGAAGAAAAAATAAAGAAAAATAAAAGAAAAAGAGAAGAAGAAAAAGAAAGCACAACATCGCATGTACCATATAGATAGAGGGATGTCAATTTTTGCTTGTTTTTAGATAGGTATTTGAAGAATTGTCAAAAAATTTACTAAAGAAAGAAAAGATCGGCAGCCATAGAAGCGTGAGGCCAGATGTTAAATCCTTCGGGTCAACGGTAAGTCCTCCGAGCATGGTGTTAAGTCTTTCGGGCCACCATTAAGTCTTTCAGGCATGGTGATAAGTCCTTCGGGCCATTAGTAAGTCCTTCAGACACGATGCGGCAGCCATAGTAGTGTGAGGCCAGACGACGGTAGCCATAATAGCGTGAAGCCAGATGTTAATCCTTCAGGTCATCGGTAAGTCCTTCGGGCATGGTGTTAAGTCCTTCAGGCCACCATTAAGTCTTTCGAGCATGGTGATAAGTCCTTCGGGCCATCAAAAAGACCTTCGGGCATAATGCGGCAGCCATAGCAGCATGAGGCCAGATGTTAAATCCTTCGAGCCATCAGTAAGTCCTTCAGGCACGGTGTTAAGTCCTTCAGGCCACCATTAAGTCTTTCTAGCATGGTGATAAGTCCTTCGGGCCATCAGTAAGTCCTTCGAGCATGATACGACAGCCATAGCAGTGTGAGGCCAGATGTTAAGTCCTTTGGGTCATCGGTAAGTCCTTCGGGCACGGTGTTAAGTCCTTCGGGCCACCATTAAGTCTTTCAAGCATGGTGATAAGTCCTTCGGGCCATCAGTAAGTCCTTCGGGCATGATGCGGCAGCCATAGTAGCGTGAGGCCATAGGACAGTAGCCAGAGTATCGTGAAGCCAGATGTTAAGTCCTTCGGGCCATCAGTAAGTCCTTCGAGCATGATGATAAGACCTTCGGGCCACCAGTAAGTCTTTCGAGCATGGTGACAAGTCCTTCGGGCCATCAATAAGTCCTTCGGGCATGATACGGCAGCCTTAGTAGCGTGAGTCGAAAGATATCAACAACCTTGTAAAAAAAAGAGAAAAAAGAGAGAAGTGAAAAAAAAGAAAAGAAAAAGAAAAAAAGAGAAAAGAAAAAATCGAAGATAAAGGTTATATAAAGGAAAAGCCTACGTTTTCGAGCCCCAGTGAAAGACTTCATATAGGAAGAGCCCTAACTCCAGAATCTCAAAGAAGAACCAAAGGTGAAGAAGTTCTATATAGGAAGAACTTACGAGCTTCAAGATTCGGCTGAGGAAAAGCGAAGAGTTCCAGAAGAACACGTGATTCTGAAGTCTTGAGCAGGGAAGTCGGATAAAAATGAGTGCTTTTGGTCTTTTCTTTGTTCTCGTTTCACAAGAACAAGCAAAGAGGGGCAACTGTAATCACTCATTTTTATCCGATTTGAAAATAGTGTATTAATATTAGTTTAATAATTAATATATTATTATTGCGTGTATACATATATTATATTATCATATGTGCTTATTATATACGTGTTACTAATATATACGCAATATATGTATGTGTTTATATATACATACATTGTATGTATGTTTATACATGTACAAAAGTATATATATTATTGTTATTATTATTATTATTATTATTATTATGCTAAATGGGTTAAATTAGAAAAAATAGATCCTAATATAAAAACCTAGTCAATATCATTATTAGGGTCCAATCCTCAATACAAATGTAAAACCCAACTTAAATAAATTACATAGCCAATTTCGGCCAACCCAATCCCATCTAATTAACCCTAAAACCCTATATGATATCTAATATCATTTTTTCCTTCTACGCAGCCAACCATGAGCCGTTAGATCAAATTTTGATCCAACAGCCACGATCAAAGGGGGAGGGCTATCCAGCTGGCCGCGTGTGTTACACGGCCAGACCGTTCGGCTGCCACACGCGCGTGCATCCCATGCGTCAGAACTCCTCAGCTACTGAGCTCCACGTGGCATGATCCGGGACCACCTCGTTATCGCCAAGATCTAATCTGAGCCGTTCATCTTCGAAGAGCCTCAACCATTGGATCAGATCTGATCCAACGGTCAAGAGCAATCTGGCTGATAATCTCTCAACCACCCCCCGCCACACAGACACACACTACCCTCACCGCCCAGTCTTGCCCAGACATGCAAAAATAAAAAAAAAGCTCAGAAGTCAGATCCAAAATCAACCACTGTAATAGCATTTATTTTGACAAATCTTGTAAGAAAAGGAAGATCAGTAAAAAAAGAAAGCATAAATGATGAGATTTACCCCTTTTTTGTACTCAAAGATTAGATCAGAAATAAAAAACCACAAAACAAGGTTCGAAATAAAAAAGAGAACCAAGTTTCGTGGTAACTTCATGTTTTCTTTCTCTCCTTCATCTCATGCATGTAAGAGAAATGATATGAAAAGCAAAAAGAGAAGTTTTTTTTTACCTTCATCGTGTGTGTGTCGTCGGTGATGAACCCATGGGTGAGCCACCTTTTCGCTTCGAAATAATATCAGAGGTTTTTGCGGAGTTCAAAAAAGGGGTCTTTGTTTTTGAGTTTTTTGTTGTTGAACCACCGGGGTCTAGGATGGCTTGAGGTGGCCATACAGCCGAACCTCGCCTGAGACTGGCAGAGTGCGGCGGTTCAGGTTTTCCAGGGTGGTTATTTTCTGGAATCTAGGAAATGAGAGAGCCCTCTCTCTTTAGGGTTTAAAAAATGGAAAAAAATGAAGTGGGGGCTGATATGTTGGTTTTATAGACCAAGAAATAAAACTTTTAGGGTAAATAACGTCATAAATCCCACCGCATTTTGGAAATTTTCATTTCTGTCTTGCCCCTTGGGTAATTTGCAAGCCTGATCCTTGTAGCTTTTCGAAGTCTTTTAATTTGGTCACTAAATTAAATTGTAATCAGCTTTTAAAAGGGGAAATCACCCACTAAGTCACTCCGCATTTTTGAATTTCACACTTTGAGCTTGCCCCTTGGGCATATTACAGCTTTGGTCCTTTTGACTTTCGTTCAGTTTGCAATACCATCCTCAAATCATGCTTCCAGCTGCTTTTAATTTTGGTCTTCAATTTTATTTTGTTTCAATTCAGTCCCTTGTCCTGTTTCAATTGTGTATGCCTTTTTTATTTCCTTCTTAGCATGTTCATGTTATTCTCTATTTTCACATAATTGTTTATATTATCTTTGTTTATGTTTTTAGATGCATTGTTTTTTTTGTGTTTTAATCTTTTATCCATGGTATATATATTTGTTGTGAATGTTATGTTTTAGTTTGGTTCTTGTGGTATGACTGTTTGTGTTAGTATGAATTTCATGCTTTTAGGTTATGTTAATGTGATGTTTTGTTACACAATGCCATAGCTTTTTCAACTTATGCATAAATAGTGTCATTTGTTCAGTATCAAGTTAATTTCCTTTTTTGTGCTAGCCTTATGACATTTAGGTTTGTGTTTATGCATATGTTCATATTTTATGTTCTTGTGTCACATGTTACGACATTAAGTCTTTGTTAGCATCTTGATTCGGATTTGTTAATTTAATATCATGTTACATGTATTTCATGCATTTGTTGTATTTGCGTTTTTTAGATGTTCAAATATCGTAGTTAATTTATTTTTGAAAGTATGTTCTTTTCGCATGTTTATATTTGGTTTTATTATTGTCATATGTTACATTGTTTTTTTGTTCACGCATTATTTTTAATATTATTATATTTATGTTTTTATGTTTTAGATACATGTTAATGTGAATGAATGTTTTTTATTTTTCTAAGTTCGCATAATGGAAATACATAATTTGTCAATGCGGTGCCCTTTTACCCGAGCGTAAAGGAGGCTAGTATCAGGCGTAGTGATGGTGGTTGGGCGTTTACTCTCGGATAACGGGGCTTTTAAAATTTACTCGCACTTATGACCAAATTTTAATTTAATTATCACTTTAATCCGGAAAATCTAATATTAATAAAGTGGTAATTATTAAAGTACCAATTTTGGGCGGTGTGGGGGTGCTAATCCTTCCCCATCCGTAACCGACTCCTGAACCCAACAGTTTTCAAATCTCTAGTTTTACGGTGTCCGGCCTACCTTAGGGGCCGGTGGCGACTCCATTTTCAAAATAAAATACCGTTTTTACAAAATCCCACTGAAGACATTTTTTTAAAACAAAACCAAATAAAAATAAATTTTTTAGCGAAACGGACATCGCTACATAACAGAGTGTTGGATGCATTTTAATGCATGTTTCCTCTGGTTTTGTGTTGCCGAAATAGGGGATAGTCAAGGAGTAGCATCTTGAGGTGGTTCTAGACTTGCCAGGAGCTTGTTTCGCGGAAGCAAGCAAGGCGAAGTGAAATCGGTGAGTGGAAACGGTCTTAAAAGTCTTTCAAAGTTTTGAAAGTGGTTTTGGGGGTTTAGGTTAAGTTTGAAATACTTAACTAAGCTCGAAAGTAAGTTTCCCTCTTTTGCTCTTTAATATCAGTTCGGATATGGGCATGTGTAATTCATATTTTGGTCGTAACCATGGTTTATTTTTACTTACTATAAATGCATGATTTTGAGTACATATGCAATGGATTAAATGCGTATTAAATTCTAGTGAGCATTGGTTTTTATTCCGGTAGGGAATGTGATATTGATATGGCAATGTGATGTGCATATGTGGGGATTTTTTGTAATGCATTGTAAAACAGTGAGTAAATGGTTTTGTAAATGATATATTGGCTATGTGACAAGGCGACAAAACATTCAGATATAGTTTGTATGCCATAGGATAAAGTGCACTATAATATGGTTAAAAATCGATCGTGGGTTAAGAGTCCTTGAGGTATAGCGGTCGGCTACCCGGACTATATTGTTATCACTTGGGTTGAGCGGTCGGTTCCCCTTGTTGATGTAAAGCTTGTGGTCGGCAAGGTTGTAAATTCATGCGGTCAGCATGGGGTAGTCTTGATGATGTTCGATCATTAATGGAGATCCATGTATTCGATGTGTAAAGTTAACAGTCAGTTAACTAAAGGTTAGCGGTCAGATAATCAAGGATAGTGGTCGACTATCCGGGGTAACTATAATTGCCAATATATGAGAATTCTAATGTTGAATCTATTTCTAATGCTTTGGGATTTAAGCATGGTTTTGTATATAATGCTTTGGGATTTAAGCATGGCTTTGTATTTGATGCTTTGGGATTAAGCATGTGGAATATATATATTGTTTTGCATATGGTTGATATGCATATTTTGATTTGAAACTATTGGAACTTGTTTAGGACGTAAGCATGGATTGAAAACAAGTGTTGGTTTTCAAGTGTTTCAAATGCATCATCGTCTAAGAGCATCCTCACTAAGCAAGTGTGCTTACGCTCTC
The DNA here is from genome assembly GCA_019671005.1 of Hibiscus mutabilis. Taxonomy (NCBI): domain Eukaryota; kingdom Viridiplantae; phylum Streptophyta; class Magnoliopsida; order Malvales; family Malvaceae; genus Hibiscus; species Hibiscus mutabilis. The sequence goes on along the minus strand of CM033739.1, from coordinate 22,132,211 downwards.
TTTCTTCTAATGATGCAGAGCATTAAAGCTTGGAGGCAGCAAAGGCAAGGATTAAGTGATCCAAAGACAAGACTATTTGAGTATGAACTCAGTTTTAGTTTCCTGTTAATAAGGCAATGTGTTCTCCATGGATTTTTGGGATTTGTGTTTCAGTTTTCCCTGGTTTTGAGCATGTATAAGATGTGATTTCAGAGCTTGATTGTTGATGTTTCGCATATCGTGCATCGTTACCTATGGTTGATGTTATATGGTTACCAAGGTATGCATCTAGATGGTTTTGCATGGATGACATGCTTTGATGAGCTAATCCTGTTGAGTATGGTATTGATGTGTTGTTGATATGGTGTTCTTGCTGGTAAATGCTTAATTGAGCATCTTGGTATGTTTGGTGGTGAGTTATAGGGAGCATGCCTCTAGATTAATCTTTTGGTGGCATAATCATGTGTTGTAGTTAAACCTTGGTGTAAGTGTTGTTAAATGTGATGTTGGATGCTTATATGTACGTATGCAAGTTGCTATGACCTAAATGCATCTAGTTTTGTATGGAAAACCAGCTAAAAATGTCATTATAGGTCCAGGCGTATCGAAACAGGTGTCCCCGTACCGGTACGGCGAAGCCATTTTAGGTGTAATGTCCCAATTTTTTATTAGTGACCCAAATGTAAATTTTGAAAGTTAGGGGTTAAAGTGTAAACTTTGGAAAAGTTATGTATTTTGACCCCGTAAATGAATAGTTTACTGCAAGTGTGACATTTTTGTGTTACTCTGATTTTTCGTACGAAGCTTATATTAATGGCTATAAAGCGATAAAGTTCATAAATTTGGAAATCGTAGTTGGATCAAATGAAAATTGTTAAGCATGCTCAGACCAGAGTAGCACAAGGATGGGTGACCTACTGGAAGGTTCTATGTTAGTATTTTTTGATTGATACAAATTTTTGACTGATAAAAATGACTCAGCATGAGTCAATAATATTTGTAATGATTACTGTTATAAAATTTCCAAGAGGGATTGTATCCGATAAAATTCCTGGTAATTATCAGTACATCGGATTGAATTGGAATTTTAAAGACAGTTCCAAAAGCTATGGAAAATTCATAAAATACTATTTTATTAGTATTTTATTGTAGTTGGTTTCATTCCAACTAGACTTAGTTGAATTTTTACAAGAACGGCAAACTAGTAAATAAAGAAAGTTGGAGGGCAAATTAGTCATTTGGTAGGGGTGACAATTTTGAAATATTTGAAGTTACAAGGGCCATTTTTTGAATAATAAAATTGAAGATTTAAATCTTGGCCCTTGATTGATGATAAAATCAATCAAGAGGGATTGTATCCGATAAAATTCTTGGTAATTATCGGTACATCGGATTGAATTGGAATTTTAAAGACAGTTCCAAAAGTTATGGAAAATTCATAAAATACTATTTTATGAGTATATTATTGTAGTTGGTTGGATTCCAACTAGTCTTAGTTGAATTTTTATAAGAACGACATACTAGTAAATAAAGAATAGTTGGAGGGCAAATTAGTCATTTGGTAGGGGTGGCAATTTTGAAATATTTGAAGTTACAAGGCCCATTTTTGGAATAAGAAAATTGAAGATTTAAATCTTGGCCCTTTATTGATGATAAAATCAATTTCAACCGTTGGATAAAAGGGCAATTTTATAATTTCCCTATTTGAATGAATTTAAAATTTATTTACATAATAAAAGTGGCATAATTGGAGCAATTTAAAAATTAAAAGGCCAAAAGATGAAGCCTTCTTCATCTTTCAAAATTTCGAAAATTTGAGGGAAAAAGGGAGAAAATTTTCCAAGCTCGATTCAAGCCCCGAAACTCGGTTTTCAGGTAATGTTTTGAACTGCAAAGTTGTTCTACTGTTCAAGCTCTATCTTTGGTTGTAATTAATTCATGTAATACATGCATGATTGATGGAAATTTTACATGTGAAGGAAATTAGGGTTTATGAACAAAATTGGGGCTTTTGAAATTTTATGATTCCATGGTTGAATTTAAGTTGGAATCAAGCTTATATGATGTTAAAATCATGTTATTTAGTTAGGATTTAAACCCTACATGTTTTGTTTTGTATGGGGAAGATTAGGGTTTATGGATTTAAGTCTAGCTTAAGGTTTGTGATGTTGGATTAATGATCTAGTAAGCTTGATTTGTTTTTTGGAAGCAAAACCTAAGTTAAATATATATGGACCAATTCGACAAGCTTCAAAGTTAAGGGATCAAATATGAATTTTATGAAATTGGAGTGTATTTATGTAATTAATGATGTTGGAGATGTGAAATTGATGTTAGAATGCTAAACCGATGTTAAATCGTATTAGTAACTATTTTGACAATTTTTCAAAATCAGGTGACCAAAAGGAAATTAATTCTTTGATAGGGATTAAATTTGATTTTTTAGTTAAAATAATAGAATTAAGGTAGTAATGTTGATTTGAGGACTAAATTGCAAAGTTAAGAAGTTTGAATCCTTACCTTTGCATTTTAGTGACTATTTTGGTAAAGAAAGAGGATTTGAAGGAATTATTTTGAATAATTATTTGATGAAGAAGATGATGAATTGGTGGCTTGAAGCAAGTGATGGGACTAAATTGACAAGTAGAAAAATAAAAATAAGTTAGTATAAATTAGAAGTTAATTATGGAAAGCTATGTAGAAGATTGAATTTTGGCAGTGACTTCGAAAATTCACCATAAATTCTACAAAAATGTTTAGATGATGAATTTTATATTGATGTAAAGATTTAGTCGTCTAGTTTCGTTTCCAATAAACAGAAACTGGTTTCGAGTTTCGAGTAAAAGATATGAATTTTTAATCGAATGAAGGTCAGAAAATTTACAAATCACTTTCTATCAAGACAACTCTGTGACAGGAGTTTGAAGAATTTTCATAAATTTTGTAGATTTTATTAGTTTATGTGGCTTATACCGTTAGAATCGTTATTGAATATAGTTCTTACAGTATGAAGGATATTAAGATCAAATGTGTATTCTGATCTTTAGAAGTAAAACTCTGAGGGTATGACAAGTTTCCAGAAAATAGAATTTGATACATTTTGTATCTAAATGTTTGATAACAAGCTCAGAAGAATTATTGAAGTTCAAAAAGGTCAATAAGGACCAAAATGAAATTTTGGACAGTATAACGAAGGAAGGAAAGTTATGGAATTTTTTTATGTTAAATGATTAGATAGCTTGATTGAAATATTGTTAGAAGTGAATCTAACAAATGTTTGTTTATATTCATGTGGTTAATTAAGTCAAATCCGAATCAAAAGAAGATTCGAGGTACTATAAAGGAAATGATAGAGTAGAATTTAGTGAGGCATGCTAATAAATGTCCCAGGTGAGTTCATAGCAGATGCATTCCAAATCTACGGTGCATTCCAGACACTTCGGTGTTGACATCAGACGCTACAGCGTTGCAGTCACTTCGGTGATGTTTAGACACTTCGTGTCGACTAGCACAAAAGGTGCGATAATGAGGAGCAACGGGCGTCCTCAAGTACGTACTCATCGTCAGATGTTACGGCGTTGCAAACACTACGGTGTCGTTATAATGACTCGTATATCATAGGATTCACATGAAATTGTACTTTGGGGTATAAATCATAAAATGCTTTGAACATAAAATGTTGATTACATTGTTGATTTTGCCCATGTACTATTGTGAAGTCTTTGGTATAGTTGGATATTCATAGAGTCCTAGCAGTAGCTGGGTCCTAGCACTATGGTGCGTTTCAGTCACTACAGTGATGTTTAGACACTTTAGTGTCGGCTTAGACACTACGGCATTGTTCAAACACTTCGGTGTTGTTAGCACAAAATGTGCGATTATAAAGAGCAAAAAGTGTCCTTGATTATATGAGGAACAAAGAGCGTCCTTGAGTACGTACTCACCATCAGACGCTACGGCGTTGCAGACACTACGGTGTCGTTATAATGACTCGTATACCATAGGATTCACATGAAATTGTACTTTGGGCTATAAATCATAAAATCCTTTGAACATGAAATGTTGATTATAATGTTGATTTTGCCCATGTACTATTGTGAAGTCTTTGGTATAGTTGGTTATTCATAAAGTCCTAGCAGCTGCGTCCTAGCACTATGGTACGTTTCAGTCACTACGATGATGTTTAGACACTACGTGCCGGCTTAGACGCTACGGCATTTTTCAGACACTTCGGTGTTGTTAGCAAAAAATGTGTGATTATAAGGAGCGAAGAGCATCCTTGATTATATGAGAAGCAAAGAGCATCCTCGAGTACGTACTCATCTCAGTCACTTCGGCAATGGAGACACTATGGCATCCTATACACTGCAATGTCTTATCAAGATGACTCGCGTACCTGGTCTCATATAATATACTTTGGGCTATGTTAAAGGTTATGGTATGCAAATAATTGCATGATGAATGTATGACTTTATTAAAAGATATGACATGCAAATAATTGCATGATGAAAGTATGACTATGTTACAGAATATGATATGCAAATAATTGCATGATGAAAGTATGACTATGTTACAGAATATGATATGCAAATACTTGCATGGTGAAAGTATGACCATGTTTCAAAATATGACCCGTAAATGATTACGTAATGAAAGCATAACTACTTGATGATCATGAACCATTGATATCATGATTCTATGACAGAATTGATAGATGACATGATTCTTAAGATAGTCATGATACATGATACTATTATGTTGTGAAATGCTTGCCATCTTACAGAAATTGTAATGCACTTTTATATAACACACAATAATGCATCTCTTCATGTTATGATAAATTTGTTAAATGCCTTACTACATACTTAGCGTGTGTTTTATTTCACATGTAGGTTCTCTGAAGTAGATTAACAAGGAGAAGTTGTTCTTTTGGAAAGTCAAGTTACTACAATAAGATACAGTAAGTACATCTTTATCGTAAGTTGATATCTAGCGGGCATGTAAATATTTTTTTAAGTTGAGTTGTTTATAGTATAAGTTTACAACGTAAATATATGATTTCATGATGAATAAGTTTAGAAGTATAGTTTGCTAATAATAGCATTGAACTTTTGTACAATTAAATATAGTTTAACCCTAATCGTGTAGAAATTTTATAATTAAGAAAAGGTCTAGGAAACACACATAGTTTTCACCTTGAGTTGCATTTTTATTTTAATAACTCAATTATAAGTTTTGTAAACCAATTCAGGGTCAAAACTAGCTGCATCTAGACGACACAATTTTTAATTTAAAAGCGAGAAAGGGTTAAACTACAAGCTAAATTTTGATATGTATAAAAAAATTACAAGTTAAGATTTCACCCAACGATTTCGTAACATCTTTAATGTATATTTGGCCTACAAGTATACGTGAAGGGTGGTATATTTATTGGTATCAGAGCTACAGGTTTAGCCGATTCTGGAGGTTAAACCAAGTGTGATATGATTTATTATTAAGTACATGCCCCTAGGATGTCATGTTACTGATGTACTATCTGTGTAACTTGATTATGCTCCTCATTAACATGAATAGGCTATAGTAGTAATAGATAATGTTGAATACTTCTTAATCGCGTCAGACGATTGATCATGGAGACATTGAAGAGGTCCAAAGTGGAAGTAATGAGGTACAAAATATTTCATCTCTAACTCCTACCCCAGCTAAGCCAGCTACGCAGTAGGGAGCTCCAGCATAAGAATATGGAGCCTTATTACGAGCCTTAGAGGCTATGGTTAATAAAAAATTTAACCCTTAATGCCCATACCAGCTCTAGCACCTGCACCAGTAAGGACGACGACTGTTAGGGAGCTTAAAAAGTTAGGAGCTCCTAAATTTAATGGAGAAAGTGGTCTGAGAGCCGCCAAGTTATGGCATAAAGATGTCAAAGTCGTGTTAGAGGAGTTAAACTGCATAGATGCTAAGGAGTTTGAAGAAACTTTGTTGAGGGAACATGCTCGTATTTGGTGGTTTAATGCCACAGAGTTAGTACTTGTTGAGGAAGTGATATGGAAATTCTTTTAAGAATTGTTTAAAGCCAAGTATATTGGCGACCAGTTAACATAGAGAGATGTTGCAGCGTTCCTAAGTTTGAAACAAGGTACTCGTACTGTCTACGAGTACGAGTTGGATTTTAATAGATTAAGTCGGTATACAGCTAATTTGATTACCGACTGAAAAGTCCGTATGAGAATATTTTATCGAGGGGTTTCACCCGAGGCCTAAAGAGTTATTGTTAGGTATGAGTTTATCGGTTTACCAGATATGGAGATAGCCTGTATTTACTTTAATTGATCCGAGTACGACTAACTTATATATATATATATTGGTACTAAGATAGTAGTACAAAGAAAGATTCTTAAGGGATTAAGTTCCCAATGAATTTAATAGAACTTCCATTACGTGAATTTAAAGCTATTCTTGGAATGGATTAAGTTATCTACATATGATGCAGAGGTGAAATGTAAAAAGAAAAGGTTGGTACTTCAAGGAGCAGCTGTGTTCTCAAAAATTAGATCTTCGATCAGGGTATTATCAACTCAAGGTTAAGGAAGAGGATATACCAAAGACAGCATTTAAGACACATTATGGACATTACGAGTTTCTGGTAATGCTATTTGGACTTACGAATGCCCCGCTACATTCATGGATTTTATGAATAGGGTATTCCAACCCTGACCAATCTTTAATAGTCTTCATAGACGATGTTCTGGTATACTCAAAGACAGAAGCTGAACATGATTACCATCTTTGAAGGGTATTACAAACACTGAGGGATAAACAACTTTATCCAAAGTTTTCTAAATTGTGAATTTTGGTTATCAAAAGTAACTTTCCTTGGATATGTAGTATTGGCAGAGGAAATAAAAGTTAATCCCAAAAAAGTACAAGCCATTATCGAATGGGTGTCACCGGAGAAAAAAATGTCTCTGAAGTCCGAAGTTTCTTGGGAATTAACTGGATAAAATAGATGATCACTTCGGGAAGACTAAAGTAGCAGTTGATTCTTATTATCAGAAGATATTTTTGTTTTGTAGACAATGAATATACAATTGTCATTAAGACAAGATGGTTCATTAGCAGTAGAATTTTAGCTAAAACCAACTTTGTTGGGTCGAATCAAAGATTTACAATTTTAAAATGAAGAATGTATGGAAAAGAGGAAGTAAGTTGAATCAAGAAAAACAAAGGACTCTGGAATTAGGTCAAATAGTTGCTTATATTATCGAAGGAAAGTTTACATTGCTGATGATGGTGTTTTGAATAAAGAGATTTTGACTAAAGTTCATCATAGTCCATTAACTATGTACTTTGGAAGTAGCAAAATGTATTAAAATCTAAAAACTTGGTATTGGTGGCTAGGAATGAAAAAGGAAATTTTGGAATTTATGACAAAGTTCTTGACATGCCAACAAGTAAAAGCTGAATATCAAGTACCTCCTAGATTGATTCAGCCTATTTCTATTCCCCAATGAAAGTGAGAATGAGTGACAATGGAATTTGTAATAGGATTACCAGTAACAATAGTTATTAGACAAGCATCAAGATGGCATCATTTGAAGCACTGTATGGAAGAAAGTGTCAAATTTCTCTTAATTAATTCAAGTTACAGGACCGAAATATTTAAATTAACCCAAAGGCTAGAGGGGTTGATTTGATACGAGAAATGGGGGATTAAGTGAAAATTATTTGGCATAATCTCAAGGCTGCCGCAGATCGACAAAAGGCTTATGCAGACAAGAAGAGAAACAATGTTGAATACGAAGATGCGGACAAAGTGTTCCTAAAGGTTTCACCTTGGAAGAATGTGTTGCGATTTGGTAGAAAAGAAAAAAAAACTTAGTCTCGAGTTTATTGGATCTTATGAGATCTTGAAAATAGTTGAACCAGTGGCTTATCAATCAGCCTTACCGCCAGAATTAAGCAAGATTCATGATGTATTTCATGTATCTATGTTTCAAAGATATCAATTGGATTCTTCGCATGTCATCGTCCCGAAGAAGTTGAATTATAATCGGATTTGACTTATGAAGAGGGACCAGTGAAATTCTTAGCATATCGAGTAAAAGAACTAAGAAACATGAAAATTTTATTGGTTAAGGTCCTTTGGAGAAATCATAAAGTGGAAAATCCACTTGGGAGACCAAAAAGAAAATGAGGGAACAATATCCATAATTGTTTTGAACGAATATACGTTAAATTCGAGGACAAATTTTATTAAAGGGGGAGGAATTGTAATGTCCCAATTTTTTGATTAGTGACCAAAATGTAAATTTTGAAAGTTTAAGGGTTAAAGTGTAAAGTTTGGAAAAGTTTAGGGACCAAAGTGTAATTTTCAAAAACTATGTATTTTGACCTCGTAAATGAATAGTTTATCCCAAGAGTGGCATTTTCGTGTTACTCGGATTTTTTGTACGAAGCTTATATTAGTAGCTATAAAGCGACAAAGTTCAGAAATTTGGAAATCGTAGTTGGATCGAATGAAATATTGTTAAGCATGCTCAGACCAAAGTAGCACAAGGATGGGTCACCTACTGGGAAGGTTCTATGGTAGTATTTTTTACTGATAAAAAGGATTTAGCATGAGTCAATAATATTTTTAATGATTATTGTTATAATTTCCAAGAGGTATTGTATTCGATAAAATTCCTGGTAATTATCGGTACATCGGATCGAATTAGGATTTTAAAGATAGTTCCAAAAGTTATGGAAAATTCATAGAATACTATTTTATGAGTATTTTATTGTATTTGGTTTGATTCCACCTAGACTTAGTTGAATTTTTACAAGAATGGCAAACTAGTAAATAAAAAATAGTTGGAGGGCAAATTAGTCATTTGGAAAGGGTGGCAATTTTGAAATATTTGAAGTTACAATGGCCATTTTTGGAAGAAGAAAATTGAAGATTTAAATCTTGACCCATGATTGATGATAAAATCAATTTCAACCGTTGGATAAAAGGGCAATTTTGTAATTTCCCTATTTGAATGAATTTAAAATTTATTTACATAATACAAGTGGCATAATTGGAGCAATTTAAAAATAAAAGGCCAAAATATGAAGCCTTCTTCATCTTTCAAAATTTCAAAAATTTGAGGGAAAAAGGGAGAAAATTTTCCAAGCTCGATTCAAGCCCCGAAACTCGATTTTCAGGTAATCTTTCGAACTGCAATGTTGTTATACTCTTCAAGCTCTATCTTTTGATGCAATTAATTCATGGAATACATGCTTGATTGATGAAAATTTTACATGCGGAGGAAATTAGGGTTTATGAACAAAATTGGGGCTTTTGAAATTTTATGATTCCATGGTTGAATTCAAGTTGGAATCAAGCTTATGTGATCTTAAAATCATGTTATTGAGTTAGGATTTAAACCCTAAATATTTTGGTTTGTATGGGGAAGATTAGGGTTTATGGATTTATGTCTAACTTAGGGTTTGTGATGTTGGTTTGATAATCTAGTAAGCTTGATTTCTTGTTTGGAAGCAAAACCCTAAGTTAAATATATATGGACCAATTCAGCAAGCTTCAAAGTTAAGGGGCCGAATCTAAATTTTATGAAATTGGAGTGTATTTATGTAATTAATGATGTTGGAGATGTGAAATTGATGTTAGAATGCTAAACTGATGTTGAATCGAATTAGTGACTATTTTGACAATTTGTCAAAATCAGGTGATCAAATAGGAAATGAATTCTTGGATGGGGATTAAATCTGATTTTTTAGTTAAAATAATAGAATTAAGGTAGTAATGTTGATTTGAGGACTAAATTGCAAAGTTAAGAAGTTTGAATCCTTACTTTTGCATTTTAGTGACTATTTTTGCAAAGAAAGAAAATTTGAGGGAATTATTTTGAATAATTATTTGATGAAGAAGATGATGAATTGGTGGTTTGGAGCAAGTGATGGGACTAAATTGACAACTAGAAAAATAAGAAGAAGTTAGTATAAATTAGAAGTTAATTATGGAAAGCTATGTAGAAGATTGAATTTTGGCAGTGACTTCGAAAATTCACCATAAATTCTACAAAAATGTTTAGATGATAAATTTTATATCGATGTAAGGATTTGTTCGTCTAGTTTCGTTTACAGCAAACGGAAACTAATTTCGAGTTCCTAGTTAAAAGATATGAATTTTTAATCGAATGAAGGTCAGAAAATTTACAGAGCAGTTTCTGTCAGGATAGGTCTGTGATGGGAGTTTGAAGAATTTTCATACTTTTGTAGATTTTATTAATTTATGTGGCTTATACCGTTAGAATCGTTATCGAATCTAGTTCTTACAGTATGAAGGAGATTAAGATCCAATGTGTATTCTGATCTTTAGAAGTAAAACTCTGAGGCTATGACAAGTTGCCCGAAAATAGAATTTGATACATTTTGTATCTAAATGTTTGATAACAAGCTCAGAAGAATTATTGGAAGTTCAAAATGGTCATTAAGGACCAAAATGAATTTTGGACAGTATAAGGAAGGAAGGAAAATTATGGAATTTTTTTATGTTAAATGATTAGATAGCTTGATTGAAATATTGTTAGAAGTGAATCTAACAAATGTTTGTTTATATTCATGTGGTTAATGAAGTCAAATCCGAATCAAAAGAAGATTCTAGGTACTATGAAGGAAAGGATCGAGTAGAATTTAGTGAGGCATACTAATAAATGGCCCAGGTGAGTGCATTTCTATATGTGTATTATATTAAAAAGGGGAAGACTTGTGAAAAGTCAACCCAAATTTAGAAATAACATTGCATTATTTTTAAAATAAATGATCTGATGCATGACTCGGTATAGCAAGCTTGACGGAGTACAAGGTACGAAGTATTGTTTGCATAAATGGTGATGAATTATGTTTATTGATGAAATATGATAACAAGTTGCAAATTGCATGCTTACATGAATAATGATAATTGATTGACAATAAGATAAAATGCCCAAGTATTTATTTATGAGAGTTCAGGTATAATTGGATATCCATAGAGTCTTAGCAGTTGTATTCCAGCATAACGGTGCGTTCTAGACACTTCAGTGTTTACATCATACGCTACGGCGTTGCAATCACTTCGATGATGTTTAGACACTTCAGTGGCGACTAGCACAAAAGGTGCGATAATGAGAAGCAAAGGGCGTCCTCGAGTACGTACTCACCATCAGACGCTATGGCATTGCAGACGCTATGGTGTCATTATAATGACTCGTATATCATAGGATTCACATGAAATTGTACTTTGGGTTATAAATCATAAAATGCTTTGAACATGAAATGCTGATTATAATGTTGATTTTGCCCAAGTACTATTGTGAAGTCTTTGGTATAGTTGGATATCCATAGAGTCCTAGCAGCAGTTGCGTCCTAGCACTACGATGTGTTTCAGTCACTACGGTGATGTTTAGACACTTCAATGTCAGCTTAGACGCTACGACATTGTTCAGACACTTCGGTGTTGTTAGCAAAAAATGAGTGATTATAAGGAGCAAAGAGCGTCCTTGATTATATGAGGAGCAAAGAGTGTCCTCGAGTACGTACTCATCTCAGTCGCTTCGGCGATGCAGACGCTACGGCATCGTAGACACTACAATGTCTTATCAAGATGACTAAAGTACCTTGGTCTCATATAATATACTTTGGGCTATGTTAAAGGATATGATATGCAAATAATTTCATGATGAAAGTATAACTATGTTAAAGGATATGGTATGCAAATAATTGCATGATGAAAGTATGACTATGTTACAGAATATGATATGCAAATAATTGCATGATGAAAGTATGACTATGTTACAGAATAAGATATCCAAATAATTGAATGATGAAAGTATGACCATGTTTCAGAATATGATCTGCAAATGATTACGTAATGAAGGCATAACTACTTGATGATCATGAACCATTGATATCATGATTCTATGACAGAATTGATAGATGACATGATTCTTAAGATAGTCATGATACATGATACTATTATGTTGTGAAATGCTTGCCATCTTACAGAAATTGTAATGCACTTTTATATAACACATTGTAATGTATCTCTTCATGTTATGATAAATGTGTTAAATGTCTCACTAAGTTCGTACTTAGCGTGTATTTTATTTCACATGTAGGTTCTCCGAAGTAGATTAACAAGGAGGAGCTATTCTTTTGGAAAGTCAAGTTACTACAATAAGATACAATAAGTACATCTTTATCGTAATTTGATATCTAGCGGACATGTAAATATTTTTTTAAGTTGAGCTGTTTAAAGTATAAGTTTACAACTTAAATGTATGCTTTTATGATGAATAAGTTTAGAAGTATAGTTTTCTAATAGTAGCATTGAACTTTAGTACAATTAAATATAGTTTAACCCTAATCGTGTAGAAATTTTATTATTAAGAAAAAGTCTAGGCAGCACACATAGTTTTTATCCTAGTTGCATTTTTATTTTAATAACTCAATTATAAGTTTTGTAAACCAATTTAGGGTCAAAACTAGTTGCATCTAGATGACATAGTTTTTAATTTAAAAGTGAGAAAGGGTTAAACTACAAGCTAAATTTTGATATATAAAAAAATTTACAAGTTAAGATTTCTTCCAACGATTTCGTAACATCTTTAATGTATATTTGGCCTACGAGTATATGTTAAGGGTGTTACATCATGCATAGCATTTCGATACGCGGGAGGGTGTTTCGATACGGGCCTGCCTTTTCAAGCTTAACGTTTTAGTACTCGAGATACGTGTGCCATTAAATTTGTTATTTTGGAATGGAATCTTGAACGTTTCTGGTTCTTTCATTTTGGTCCTTGAGTCTTGGGAATGCAATTGTATGAATTGGGATGATTAAATTGACCTGGAATTTATCATGTTGGCATGTAAATGGACTAATTGAGGATTAGCAACCTTAAATTCAATTTTGGTCTTGTATTTTAAAGTATTTACGTTTTATTCCTCAAATTTGAATACGATGCAAATGATTGTCTTTTGTGACTCATTTCATTTGAGAACTTACCGCTGAGAGTATGAACATGTAGGAATAATAATTTGTATTTAGACAAGATAAAAGAAAAAATGGACTGACTTTTCGTAACTTTTCTCCGGTTTGCTTTGGAAAACCTAATATAGCACTCTCGGTTCGGTCGGACGTCTAAGCCGGGTCGAGGGGGTTACAATGATAATACAACAAAACAAAATAATTAGGCCAGTTTGAAACAATAATCCAAGATGCTCATGTTTCAAAAAAATCATTTCACACTCATAGTAATATGGCAATGTGTCCCCAAGCTTTTACCCCAACATAACATATTTCAATCATAAACACACAGAATCAAACACCGTGCATGCTACTCAACAGAATCATACAACAACAATACCTCAAACAACCATAACCCACCTCCCAACAATCATAACCTGGCTCTAATGCCACCAAACGTAACCTCCTTGGCCTGGCCTAGACGTTAGACCGAACCGAGTGAGCTATATTAGGTTTGTCGAGACAAACCTGAGTAATTTACCTAGAAAATAGATTGTTTTTTCTTTTTATCTTGTCTAAATGCATAATTAAGTCCTAAGGTGATCATGCTGGCAGCGGTGAAATTTATAATTAAATCAGGCATCGAATTGACATCCAATTGGTCGAGAATGCACTCTAGAGACCAAATTGTAATTTTAGAAAACTAAGAGGACTTACTTAGATCCAAAGTTACCAAACCTTAGTTAATCAGGTTACATGCATTTCTGTTCAATTCCAACTTAAAACAATCGTCCAAACTCATTTAATTGCATGAACAAGAAACATGGACAAAACTGCAAAGATTCAAACTTCAACAAAGCATAATACCAAAAATAACCGATGGCGTACCGATACACCCCTTGCCCGTATCGATACGGGTATATTTTGCAAAGGGTATCGGTATGGTCCTCAAGTGTACTGATACCAATAGTTCAATATCAAAACAGATAATTTTGGTAGCTAAAGGGCGTACCGATATGGTTGCCCGTGTATCGACACCTAGTGTATTTTTCACAGGGCGTACCAATATGGTTACCAAGCGTACCATTACCCTTGTGTAATTTTGCATAATTTTGAGCCAAGACAAACCCCGCGTATCGATCCCTGAGGACCCGTACCGGTATAGCCTGGTCTATAATGACCTTTTGGTCAAACATATGACACTTTGGCTCAATCTAACATACTTCAAACATCTTACAATCATCATATAACATTCTAACCAATATTTCTATAATCAAATGGGCATGATATAGGATCATTCAAACCATCACAAATCCGATCAAAGATCCTATAGGCACGATCTCTACCCAAGAATGTAATTTATATCCCAACCCCTCAAGCAAAACATAAAGCATCATACAAGTCCAAAATACCAAAAGAAACTTGTCCAAAATAGGAAGTAACCAAAACAACCCTCTCATTTACAACTTGGTCACATTGCCTTTTATTACTACAAAGTATTTGTAAACCATACTTGAAATAGTTCAATCCATGGATTGCTTCTTGCTTGCTCGCTGTCCGAAATTCTCACTTTTCTGCATTGATAAGAAATGAGAGCGTAAGCTTTAAAGCTTAGTGAGGGATTCTTACAAACTCGTCAATGCATTTAAAACCATTTGTTTTCAAACAAATATTAAATCTCATGCCAAAACATCTCATGCTTCTATTGTCTTTCCAAAACATGCACATTTAAACATTTGCAACACATATATCATGGATTTCTAGCATAAATCTCAATTTAAGCTTTCTCATACTAAAACCTCAAAATAACAAGCTTAAAGAGCACCACATGTATAAACCATATTATACAAAACATAATCCATTTCTCATGATACATTAAATCATATATTGGCATTCAAGTGACCCAAAACCAATTCATTCTATTTATAAAAACACATCGGATATACAGATTTTCCAAGTGGTTCATTCGACCATTTCACATACATCCTTGAACCGGAGCATGGTACTACCACCCCTCAATGGTTATGATGTATAAATCTACCAGCGGGAGAATTGGCACACTCTTGACCCCTTGACCGCTGCGGTTCTCATGGTGGAACATGGCACACTCTTGACCCCTCGACACATATGAGGTGACTTATTATAGTGCACTTTAAACCCTATGGGATGCCAACTATATCCGATAACATTTAATCATTTCCACTTGCCAGTATATTCCATTAAACCACATTACCTCGCTGTTTTACATATGCATCAAACCAAATAATCTTCAATGCAATAAACCATGCATTTCTCATTCTAGAAATCCTTTTCATAAATCATTTTCCCAACTTATATAGCATAAACATATGATCATTTAATCATATTTCATTTCAAAATGCATATAACAGTAAGTAATCAAATCATAATCATGTGCATGATATTGTATTTTGCAAAACCGAAAACGAGAGCGAGAACATCCAGTACTTACTTTCGAGCTTAGACAAGTGTTTCAAACTTAATCTAAACTCCCAAAAATCACCTTCAAACCTTTAATAAGTTTTAAACCATATTTCTATTCACCGACAACACAATGCTCTACTTGACAATGCGAAATTAAGCTTCTGAAGCCTCCAGAGCCTCTCCAAAAGATGAAGGATTTGTCTCCTATATTTTACCCACACAAAAAATAGAGGATTAATGCATTTCCATGTGTCTCTAATCCCAGCAACATCTACTATCAACTTCACCACACCAAAAACCATCAAACACTTCCTTAACACAACCGAAAACATCACCAAACTCAACCTAAACAAAGACCAACCTAAACATCACCAAAAACAACAATATGTAAACCTTATATCTCCAGCAACCTTTCACGCCAAGAACACCCCAAAATCTAACTATTTACAACCTAGAAAATTAGCAATTCACTTAGTTTCGGGATTCCTTTTATTAATCTCTTCTCATAACATTAAAACATATCTTACATGTGATCTATAACAATTAGAATCAACACAAATAAGATCTATTATCAAGATCTACCAAATTTCTTATCAAAACTCAATTAAAACCTTTTAACCATGATTTAATCATTAACACATAACAAAAATCAATTGTAAAGGATCAAGAACTTGAGAATTTCAGTAAAGAACCTTTAATTAGAGGAGAGAAACAAAAATCACCTCTAATTGCTGACTTCCCCTTAATTGGCAAGATTTGAGTGAAATCTCCAAGAAAATAAATAGGATTTGGTGTAGAAATCAAATGAATCAATTAAGAAATATAAATAAAATAAAAAATGAACGATTCCTGAGCATTTTAGAGTATAATTGATAGTTTGGCTGCTGAGAAAGTTGAGAGAAAAGTAGTTACGTAAAAAAATAAATTTGATTAATAGAAATCCTTTTAACTAAATCTATTTTATTTTTATTTATTAACCTTTTAAAAAACATTTTAAAATAACCTAAATTAAGGGAAAGTCTGATTAAAAACTTTGGTAAATTAGCTCCTTAAGGATTCTAAGTTTTGACCCTTTTACGATATAGTCACCAAAACAGTTTTGAAAACTTTATATTTTAGTCACCAAACCAAAATGTCCCAAAATCCGATTTTTTTTCCTCAAATTGAGCTTTCCAAAACCCTTAATATATTAATTAAACATTTTCTAGTATTTTTCATATTTTATTTTAACCAAAAACAATTTATTAAGAATTATTTTCTGAAACTAACTCGAATTGCCTAATCCGGTAACATCTAGGACCAAATCAGGGCGTTACAGTAAACTTATGGCCACTTGAACTTTTCTTGCCATTAAATGTTAACCACGTCTGCTGCCATAGTGCTCTGGTCTTCTTCTCCGAGAAACATCGATCCCAAAAGGCCCTTTTATCATATTCATCTTCTTCGTTGGGTTGAATCTACCCAAATGAACCAAAGCTCTTGCACCATCGTATAACCATTATATTTCAATCATCATCCGCGCCAGTACTGATGCTGAATCAAAGCTCAACACCTAGGGATGGCAAAAATGTCCGATCCAGTGAGTTCCGACCCTATCCAATAGAGTCAGATTTTTTTAAATTTTTGGTTTTCTAGTCGGGTCAAGTTTTGAAAGTGTTTGAGTCGAGTAGAGTTAGGGTTGGGTTTAGGGTGAAAATTCCCCGACCTGCCCTGACCTAATTTATTTATAATTATATATATTTTTATTATATTTTTAAATATTATCTTTAATATTTTTATTAATTTTCTTTGGAGCGGGTTGGGTTTAGTCAATTTTTTATTTAAATTTCGGGGTCAGGTCTAGGCCGGGTTATTTTTTATTATATCAGGGCAGGTCGAGTCAGGGATAAAAATATGCTACACTCGGGTCGAATAGGGTTTGGGGCGGCCAAAAACCTGTCTCGTCCCATTGCCATCCCTACCAACATCAGAGTCAATATTGAGTGAATCAGGCAACGGTTTAAGGAGCTATTGGTCGAATCATGGGTGATGGCCTTGTGAAAATGAGCCGAGGCATGCAATAGGTGCATGTATGAGATGGTTCTGCAGTGGGTATAGCAATAATTGGTGAAAGAGGGCACCGGTCTTTGTGGTGCAAGCGCACAAAGGGGTCATGGCTCATGAAGACGAGGTTAATGTTTAATGACAAGAAATGTTCGAGTAACCATAAGTTTGCACAAAGAAAACGTAAGTGACCATAATGTTCATTTTTTGAAATCGGTGACTAAAAGTATATACTTACTAAATGTAAATGACTATTTTAATATTTACCCTATTTTTTACCCTTGCCAGATCAACTTCCCGTTAATGTTTAACGGAAAGAAGCGTCCAAGTGACCATAAGTTTACACAACGAAAACGTAAAGTAATCAAAATGTTTATTTTTTAACATCGATGACAAAAAATATACACTTATTAAACGTAGGTGACTATTTCAATAGTTTACCCCATAAAGAAATACCTATTAACAACGCGCCTGAAATGTCGCGTGTTTCATGGCTCGCTGGGCTGGTTTTGTTTGTATTTTTAACGCCGCAAGGAGAACACAAGCCCACGAATAAATGGGCACTTAGTGGCTTTGTTTTTTGTATTAATTGCAGTTTTTTCTTTTATCATTATTATTATTATTATTACTATTATTATTATTATAAGAATTTGGGTTAATTACCCAATATCATTTTTGTTTCGGTATATGTTATTTTAGTTTCATGACTATGACGTGATATATTAGTTAATTTTTTTAATTAATTTTTAAACTTTTAAAAAATTATTTTTACTCTATTCAAAAACAAAAAAAAACTCTGGGATTTTCTTTGACCACTACCATAAGTTATTCCTAACAAAAAAAAAAAAAAACCTTTTATCCATTCCTTTTCACCACCCAGTTTCTTCCATAAACCAATTACTAATTCACCACCAATTCTCTTCTCAATGGACTTCTTGAACACACTAAAATCAGGGGCAAATCCTTTAAGGGACATGTGGAATTACGATCCCTAAAATTTTGAGAAATTTAACTTTTATCCTTAAAATTTTTGAACATTTTAATTTGATTATCTCAAAATTTTTAAATAATTATATTAAACTTTAAAATTATAAATATTTTTAATTAAATTTTCTCTTAATTTTTTAAATTTTTTGTTAAAACTCTCAAAATTATAAAAAAATTTAGTTAAGACCTCATTTTTTTAATATTTTATTTAAGCCTCTAATTTTTTTTAAAAAAAATTTAAGTTAACCCTCTGTTTACTTTAAAATAAATTAGACTTCCAAATTTTGAATCAGAGTTGAAGGTAGGTGTTCTAGTAATTCTATTGCATAATGTAAACCAACATGAATGCTTATAAAACGGCACCGAATCAATAGGAACAAAAATATTGAAGCTGAAGTTATTCCCGGGAGCAATATTGGTAAACGAGTTTTCATAAAACTGATAGTCATGTCTCTAATAGTAATAGATATGCGATGGCCTTTCATACTAGTGCATTATGCCACTACAAACCCAGAAAATGGATATTATTACTGTACACGCCAAATTTTTACCATATTAAAATAAATAAGTGAGCCCAAATATATCCGAGCCCAAAATCTCTGGTTGAGTTCAAAACTCGATCAATCACATTCCTCCATTCTCAGTCAAATTAAACTCCCATATTTTCTCTTCCACGCACCGGACCAACTCTCCTAGTCAAAAACCAACTCCTAAATATATTCTTCCCATGATTTTCTCAACTCAACAACCAACCAACAGCTCAATTGAACCTCTTATGAGAACTCTATTTAAACTCAATGCTAAGTTAGAAGGGGGGACACGAATACGGACGAATACACAACTGAGAAAGGAGAGAAAATCTGCGAGATTGAGTAGAGAAATTAGTTTCGTTATTTGAAGAAGAAAAGAAAATAAAGTCGAGTACTTTCTTACCGATTCCCGGCGACCGCAATCTCTGTTGACGAATCCGAACGGTGGACATCCTCGCAACGGAAACCGAAACACAATATCCGAAAACCGCCTCGATCCAACGGCGGATTACTAAGACTGAACAAGTGAGAAAGCTCCTTCCGTTCGAATTTTGTCCGTCGCCAGGGTTAGAGCAGCGGCGGCCAGTGGTGCGTGCATACGAGATTGAAGAAGAAAGCATTTCATTCTCTTAAAAGTCTTGTTTAATATAAACAAGAGTGCATATTTGACTTTTAGTGGAGTACAGCTAAGCGACCATGATTGAAAATGGTCCAAAACCATTTTAATGCTCGGGAATCATCCATGCCCAGACTTGCTCACGCATCAATTTAGGCTTAGGGCAAATTCACCCTTAGGCCATCTCACATTTTAGGTGCTTCGCATTTAAGTTTTTTTTTATCCTTTAGTTTAGGTTTAATTCATTCTAGTCCCATTTCATGTTAGAATAATTAAAACTCAGCATGTAGATTTCAATTTTTTTAACTAGATCCTCTTCATAAATCAATTAATTATTAAGCCTGTGATTTGTTCTTTAATTTGATTTGGTCCTTGTATAAAGATTTGGTATTTGATTGGCTTTAATAAACTGATTAATATGTGAATTGGTTTCTAATTAAAATTGTTTTAGTTTAATTAGGTGTCTAATTTGAACTTGATTGATAATTTAATTTATTTGATTAAGTTTAGATTTGTCCCTTTTATGATTGATTTATTTTATTTGTTTGAGTTAGTTTAGCATTTACATTTTTGAGCATGCCATATCATTTTTCATACATTTAGCAGCATAATTAATTTTTATCAGTAGTGCTATTAACCTTTTCTTTGAGTTTCCTTTTTAGACAACCAAAACCCTTAGGTACTAATTTTGGGCGTAGTGGGGTTGCTATAACCTTCCTCACTCGTAATCGACTCCCGAACTTGACGACGATCTCACTGTTAACACATACCAGTTTTATAGGTTTTCAGTCGTACCCAACCTAAAACCGATGCCGACTCCAAACGTTTGACGGATTTTTGAAGGCCCAATCTATTTTGGCCCGGACGAAAAACGACGTCGACAGCTTGGCGACTCCGCCGGAGACTACATTAGAGAGTTGATCCGCAAAAGGATATTTATTGTCTCAAAAAAGGGAAAAAGGAATTTGAACTATTGGTAATCACAAAAATTGAAGGTCTTCGTATTTTACGAATATTGTTTAATAAATGGTCACCTCATGTTCAATGTTCCTTTGCGCACAAGCATATCATAAGCTCTTAACCCGAGCTTTGCCCCGCTTAAGTGGTTGCAATCGCTGCCCTTCGAGAGGTTAGTCCTCCGTACAAGAATACATGTTGCTTCAATATCATGTAGTAAGCCGCAAGAGCCCGCCTATTAGAGCCATGACGAACCCGGATTGTTAGAAGTAACCTATTTACGTACACGCACACACCTTTTATCGTGCATTAAATTCTTTTTGTACATACTTCAAGTTTTATATGTTGTACTGACCATTTTTTTCCCTTTTGTCTGTTTTGTTTGTTTTTATTATTGTATAAGATGTACTAACCATGTTTTTGTGTTTATTTTTTTTCTCACATGCATCATGTTTGTAACATCCCGAAAACTGGCCTAATCGGGATTCAGTTTTCGATGATCTGAAATTTAGTTTCCGATCGGATAAGAGTAATACTAAAATGTGATTAATGGATTGAAATTGACTAATTAGTAGGTTTGGTCATTAATGAACCAAAATTAAAAGAATGTGAAATATGATTGGTGATTAAATTGAAAAGTTTTAAAATTAAGGTGCCAAAGTATAAAAGATGAAAAGTTTGATGGCTAACTTTGTAATTTTCCCTTGACCTTTCTTCAAAGAATGAAAAGGTTCTTGGAGGACTTATTTGGCGATTTCACCATTTTATAAAAATAGTGACTAAGCATGATTAGGTGGCAATATATGATAAAAAGAAAATCCCTTGGATTGCATATATAAGTCGACTAAGTAAGGGGCATTGGTAGGTGTCTTGCAATAAGCCCTTAAGAGATGATTATTTGTAACACCATCTTCCCGTATTTGTTAACAAACACGAGTTGATGATGTCACAAAACAAGATTAAACCATTTTCACCATTTGAAACAAAACTGGTAGCTTGCACTGTCTCTAAACAAAAAAATTTATAAATTTTTGTAAGCTTCAAAACTTCATTTGGAAAATTCATAGTAAACTAGATTAATCAGGCTATTAATCCATATAAATTAGAGTTCTTAACTCATAACACATAAGTGCAGAAAATCATTAAACATGCACTACAATGCAGATCTGCTGTCTGGAAATTCTGACCTTTAATCGAATAAAAATTCATAACTTTTTACACAGAACTCGAAATCAAACACCGTTTGTTTTAAAAGAAACTAGACTCAATTTGTAGTTCATTCATATAAGTTTCATTTTCTAATTCAATCTATGACATTTATGGCAATTTTTCAAACTTACTGCCTGAAACAGAGTTTCTGAACAGCTTCAACTTATTTCCAATATAAGTTCATTAACTAGTCAAAAATCATTCAAATTCCAAAAAAAAAATACGATTCATATTAGAGCAGGCTTCACATTTTACTATACATGCTGGCTAGTAAATATCAAACAATATGAAAATTATATTACTGATACTAATGTACCTGTTTTCGATAGATGATGTTCTCTAATGCTCCTTACTCCCAACACTTCTCTTTTCCTACGCGTGAAACAATCACACGCTAAGTATAACTTAGTGAGACATAAGATAAGTAACATTTATAAACGCTTAATAATGCATGATGCTTTCATATGCATGATAATCAATAAATCAGATAACCTGTAATGCAGGAATATTTATGCAATAAAGCATAATGTAATCATTCTTAAAAATAAAAGCATATGTTATCTTGTAAAACCATATAGTTATCATATGACATCATATAACCCATAGTAATTATCAAGTGACTTGTATTATTCTTTTCTTACTCGTAGACACATTGAAATGTCGAGACACAATGAAGTGTCAATATCATGCTCGTAGACACATTAAAGTGCCGAGACACATAGAAGTGTCGATAACTTACTCGTAGACACAGTAAAGTGCCGAGACACATAAGAGTGTCAATATCTTACTCGTAGACACAAGGAAGTGTCGAGACACAATAAAGTGTCAATAACTTTATAATACAATATTCAACATTATAATTACCAAGGGCAAACTTTTAAAAACAATTCCTGCAATTAATGGCTAGTAACCCAAATTCCATACTTTCAAACATACATATATACATCATGTAAAACATCTTTATACTGGAGCAGTTTATACTCCAATATACTTTATACCATTCATGGTATACCGCCACTTAAAAATTTCATCAAATAACTCCAATATACTTTATAACATTCATGGTATACCGCCACTTAAAAATTTCATCAAATAACTTTGTCATGCATTTGTCATGCTATAAAACATATATAAGCATGAAAATGTATCATAATTTTTAAATTATTAAAATAAAGGATCATGCTAAAATTCATGTCATGCTTTATAAAAATAAATCATTACCTTTAAAAAAATGCATGTTAATAAACATACAAGTTAAAACATGTATGCATTCACCTGGGCCATTTATTTTCTTGCCTCACTAAGCTTACTCATTAATCTTTTCATTTCCTTGAATACTTGTACCTTCCCCAGTATTTCTTGCAATTGTAGAAATCAATCGAATATACTTATTACTATACAATTACTTAATTCGATTCTAACATTGCCAAATAAAATACTAATGTTTGCCATGTATCTCATTTTGGGTCCTTAGTGACCGAATTTGAGACTTTCTACACCAAAAATATTCTTTTAAACGAAGGTATTCGTGCTTGGATGGCGGCTCAAGATCAGCCTCATGAAAACCTTATATTCCCTGAGGAGGTTCTACCCCGTGGAAACGCTCTTTAATGGAACTTTAGCTTTAGCCGGTCGTGACCAAGAAACCACCGGTTTCGCTTGGTGGGCCGGGAATGCCCGACTTATCAATTTATCCGGTAAACTATTGGGGGCTCATGTAGCCCATGCTGGATTAATCGTATTCTGGGCCGGAGCAATGAACCTATTTGAAGTGGCTCATTTTGTCCCAGAAAAACCCATGTACGAACAAGGATTAATTTTACTTCCCCACCTAGCTACTCTAGGCTGGGGGGTAGGTCCTGGCGGAGAAGTTATAGACACCTTTCCATACTTTGTATCTGGAGTACTTCACTTAATTTCCTCTGCTGTATTGGGCTTTGGCGGTATTTATCATGCACTTCTGGGACCTGAAACTCTTGAACATTTGGCAACTATTTATGCCTTAATTTTCAATTCTTCCATTTTAATCCCGCACTTTCTTATTCTTGCCAAAATGGTCATTTTTTCATCAATTCAAGCTAAATCGATCATAATTTCAACATTTTACAGATCAGTCTCCCTTCAAAACAAAATTTCCAAAACCATACCCTTATTTCTTCAAATAGTTGAATAGGTCCCTAAACTTTTTCAAATATTCAATTTGGTCCCAAAATGCTAAAATAAGCTTCTAATATCACAGGTCCACTATTTTCATCACCAAAATAATTTTTGACAATTTAATCCTTAATTTCTTTGAATTGCAAAAAGATCCTTAACTTTTCAAAATTTACATTTTGGTCCTAAATTGTCAATTCAAGCTTGAAACATCATTTTCTACTCATTTCCATTATCAAATAAATTTCTCATCACAAATTCATCATTTCCCCCATCAAACTAAAATTCAAGAATAGTTCTCTTATTTTCCATCATCTTTGAATTGGTCACTAAATTCTTCCAAATATGAATTTTTCAATCTAGCATCGAAATCAAGCTTTTTGAATCACCAATACCTCAATTTCATCATTAATTTCCAAATCCCTAACAAAACCCTAAATTCAAGATTAGGGTTTATAACTTCCAACATGAAATTAACTTGATTCAAGCAAAATTACACATTTATAACATGAATTCTAACATAATCAAGCTTAAATCCTTTCTTTAATCTTCAAACCCTATTTTCTCTCTCTTCAAGAATATAAATAATTCTTCATAACCCTATGTAAAATTGCTATCAACATGTAGACAATGAAGAGAAGATCATTTTATCTAACTTAAGCAAAATCAAAATCTAACTAGAAATGATCAAAATAATTAAAATTTGGAAAAACAAACCTTGTTCTTTTCTTATCCCAAGCTCACGGTAATATGGCTGAAAATGAGAGGATTTTTATCATCTTTTATCCTTATTAATACACTTGTAAAGTGTATTTGAATATAAAATTCAAATAATGCCAATTACCAATTTAGCCTCCAACTAAATCTTTAATTTCTAGTTTGCCCTTCTAGTTCAATTCCAATCAGCCACTATTCACTCTCCATGTAACAATATTCAAAAATGTCCCCTTTAAGTGAAAAAACCAAAATACCCCTCACTATACAACATTTCTGCAAATTTGCCATTTTACCACTTATATAAAATACTGAATAGAATTGAATCTAAATAAATTAAAAATGATTCAAACTTCAATGGCATGTTTATCGGGTCTTCCCATGACTACCTTCCAATTTCCATAACATTCGGAGCTCGACTGATCATCCGAATTCCATTTAAACTTTAACTGTAATTTCCCAATAATAGAAACATCAGATCAAACCATAATTTTTATATTCGATCCACACCCTTAGGTAATCTATTTATTTATAGAATAAAAATAATTATTGGGAAAATTACCATGTTGGTCCTTGAACTTTTTTCAACTTTTCACTTTAGCCATTAAACTTTAAAATTTTATGTTTTAGTCACTGAACTAAAACCACCAGCTTTTAATTCTTTGCAAAATAGTCACTAACCAAAAATTGGGGTATTACAATACTCCCCTTAAGAAAATTTGTCCTCGAATTTTCAGAACATAACTGATTTGAAAAGATGAGGAAACTATTTTTTTCATATCTTCTTAACTCAAATATTAATTATAACTTATCTCATTTTATATTAGTAAGGAGCAACATCAATCAAATCGTATAAACATCAGATCATTAATATTAATATCCTAGTGGCATGTATAACCTTTTCAAATAAAATCACTTCTGTTTAAGCCTAGAACCGGCTAAACTTGTATCTCTGATACCAGTAAATATAACACTCTCTTCCTGTATTTGTTACCAAGCACGAGTTGATGATGTCACAAAACAAGATTAAACAATTTTCACCATTTGAAACAAAACTGGTAGCTTGCACTGTCTCTAAACAAAAAAAAAATTATAAATTTTTGTAAGCTTCAAAACTTCATTTGGAAAATTCCTGGTAAACTATATTCACCAGGCTATTAATCCATATAAATTAGAGTTCTTAACTCATAACACATAAGTGCAGAAAATTCGTTAAACATACACTACAATGCAGATATGCTGTCTGGAAATTTTGATCTTTAATCGAATAATAATTCATAACTTTTTACACAGAACTCGAAATCAATCACTGTTTGTTTTAAAAGAAACTAGACTCAATTTGTAGTTCATACATATAAGTTTCATTTTCTAATTCAATCTATGGAATTTATGGCAAATTTTCAAACTTACTGCCTAAAATAAAGTTTCTGAACAGCTTCAACTTATTTCCAATATAAGTTCATTAACTAGTTAAAAATCATTCAAATTCCAAATAAAATACGATTCATATCAGAGTAGGCTTCACCTTTTACTATACATGCCCACTAGTAAATATCAAACAATATGAAAATTATATTACTGATACTGATGTTCCTATTTTCGATAGATGATGTTCGCTAATTCTCCTTACTCCCAACACTTCTTTTTTCCTACGCGTGAGGCAATCACATGCTAAGTATAACTTAGTGATGCATAAGATAAGTAACATTTATAAACGCTTAATAATGCATGATACTTTCATATGCATGATAATCAATAAATCATATAATTTGTAATGCAGGAATATTTATGCAATAAAGCATACTGTAATCATTCTTAAACAAAAAAACATATGTTATCTTGTAAAACCATATCGTTATCATATGACATCATATAGCCCATAGTAATTATCAAGTGACTTGTATTATTCTTTTCTTACTCGTAGACACATTGAAATGTCGAGACACAATGAAGTGTCAATATCATGCTCGTAGACACATTAAAGTGCGAGACACATAGAAGTGTCGATAACTTACTCGTAGACACAGTAAAGTGCAAGACACATAAGTGTCAATATCTTACTCGTAGTCACAATGAAGAGTCGAGACACAATAAAGTGTCAATAACTTTATAATACAATATTCAACATTATAATTACAAAGGGCAAACTTTTAAAAACAATTCCTACAATTAATGGCTAGTAACCCAAATTCCATACTTTCAAACATACATATATACATCATGTAGAACATCTTTATACTGGAGTAATTCATACTCCAATATACTTTATAACATTCATGGTATACTGCCACTTAAAAATTTCATCAAATAACTATGTCATGCTATAAAACATATATAAGCATGAAAATGCATCATAATCTTTAAATTATTAAAATAAAGTATCATGCTAAAATTCATGTCATGCTTTATAAAAATAAATCTTTACCTTTAAAAATATGCATGTTAATAAACATACAAGTTAAAACATGTATGCACTCACCTAGGCCATTTATTTTCTTGCCTCACTAAGCTTACTCATTAATCTTTTCATTTCCTTGAATACTTGTACCTTCCCCAGTATTTCTTGCAACTGTAGAAACCAATCGAATATACTTATTACTATACTCTTACTTAATTCGATTCTAACATTGCCAAATAAAATACTAATGTTTTCCATGTATCTCATTTTGGGTCCTTAGTGACCATTTTGAACATTTGGCAACTATTTATGCCTTAATTTTCAATTCTTCCATTTTAATCCCTCACTTTCTTATTCTTGCCAAAATGGTCCTTTTCATCAATTCAGGCTAAATCGATCATAATTTCAACAGTTTACAGATCAGTCTCCCTTCAAAATAAAATTTCCAAAACCATACCCTTATTTCTTCAAATAGCCGAATTGGTCCCTAAACTTTTTCAAATATTCAATTTGGTCCCAAAATGCTAAAATAAGCTTCTAATATCACAGGTCCACTATTTTCAGCACCAAAATAATTTTTGACAATTTAATCCCTAATTTATTTGAATTTCCAAAAAGATCCTTAACTTTTCAAAATTTACATTTGGGTCCTAAATTGTCAATTCAAGCTTGAAACATCATTTTCTACTCATTTCCATCATCAAATAAATTTCTTATCACAAATTCATCATTTTCCCCATCAAACTAAAATTCAAGAATAGTTCTCTTATTTTCCATCATCTTCGAATTGGTCACTAAATTCTTCCAAATATGAATTTTTCAATCTAGCATCAAAATCAAGCTTTTTGAATCACCAATACCTCATTTTCATCAATAATTTCCAAATCCCTAACAAAACCCTAAATTCAAGATTAGGGTTTATAACTTCCAACATGAAATTAACTTGATTCAAGAAAAATTACACATTTATAACATGAATTCTAACATAATCAAGCTTAAATCCTTTCTTTAATCTTCAAACCCTATTTCTCTCTCTTCAAGAATATAAACAATTCTTCATAACCCTATGTAAAATTGCTATCAACATGTAGAGAATGGAGAGAAGATCTTTTTATCTAACTTAAGCAAAATCAAAATCTAACTAGAAATGATCAAAATAATCAAAATTTGGAAAAACAAACCTTGTTCTTTTCTTCTCCCAAGCCCACGGTAATATGGCTGAAAATGGGATGATTTTTATCATCTTTTATCCTTATTAATACACTTATAAAGTGTAAAATTCAAATAATGCCAAATTATCAATTTAACCTCCAACTAAATCTTTAATTTCTAGTTTGCCCTTCTAGTTCAATTCCAATCAGCCACTATTCACTTTCAATGTAACAATATTCAAAATTCCATTCATGTCCCCTTTAAGTGAAAAGACCAAAATATCCCTCACTATACAACTTTTCCACAAATTTGATATTTTACCACCTATATAAAATACTGAATAGAATCGAATCTAAATAAATTAAAAATGATTCAAACTTCAATTTCATGTTTATCGGGTCTTCCCAAGACTGCCTTCAAATTTCCATAACATTCCGAGCTCGACTGATCATCCGAATTCCATTTAAACTTTAACCGTAATTTCCCAATAATAGAAACATCAGATCAACCATAATTTTTATATTCGATCCACACCCTTAGGTGATCTATTTATTTATAGAATAAAAATAATTATTGGGAAAATTGCCATGTTGGTCCTTGAACTTTTCTAAACTTTTCACTTTAGTCACTAAACTTTAAAATTTTATGTTTTAGTCACTGAACTAAAACCACCAACTTTTAATTCTTTGCAAAATAGTCACTAAAAAAAATTGGGGTATTACATTATTCATCTCATTTATTGGATTAAAAATAAAATTCGAATGAAGAAGAGAATCTTTCTGGGCGATTGATTTGAAAATTTTAAAAGTAACTACCTGAGATTAAATTCTTGTTCGAAAAAAAAAATGAAAGCTGTAAGAATACTAAGACGAACATGGTATTGTTCTGTTTTGAAAGTGGTTTTGGTAATCAAAAGCTTTGGAAATAGGCGAGTGTCATTAGAACTGTTAATTTATGAATATATGCTCTGTTTTGTTCTGTGTTAATAAGTATAATTATGATGAGTAAAGCTGGGAAATTGTCTCTGAAAGTACATAAAGAAAATAACAAATAGTTGGCCCTGTCCCATGTTACCTGTGTAGTTTACATGTCCATAAAGAGGTTTAAAGATGTCTTTAGATTTAAAAATAACAACTGTAAACTTCCTGTTTTCTGCACTAAATAGCAGTAAGAATTAGCTTGTTGTTTAGGTGAGTTATTTTTGTCCAGAAATGTTCTAAAAATGTTAAAAGGAAATGATAACACTTGCATGGAAAACAACAGCTAATAAATTGCTACTTTGGTGTGTTATTTATGTCTAATAATGAGAAGAAAAAAAAAGTTTGATGCACATGCTTAAGTGTTAGAATTAAAATAAAAAAGTATGACACTATGTAAGTATAATCAAACTGGTATATTTAGTGATTTAAATAGAGTGAATGAGTAATCATTTATGTTCACCTAGTTAAAATTATATTTTGATACCTTCATTGCTGGAAATTAAATAGAAGAATGATGAAATGCTTGAGAGTTACATGAATAGCTAAAGATTTATGGTTTGAAAATGATTGCGATGAATTATGACTTTGTACATGCTTGAATACTAGAGCTATGGTAAGACGTTAACTAACACCAGGAAATTAATTAAGCTTGCTGAGAATTTTGTATTATGAATGCAGGTTTTGAATGGTGAGAGAAGGATCATGTATTTCTTATATAAATTGAAGTATAACATGCTGTTGTAATAATGTTCTACTAAAGATTATATTAATTAAAATTTGGACTGAAATTGAAGCTGGGAACCGTCCTCCATGTATAACATAGTCTAGTATAAATGATTCGAATAAAGAAATGTTAATTAAAGTAATGCAGTGCTGTTTTGGTGACTAAAGTACACTGATTGGATGATTTATGCATGCTGTTTTGATGGTGATAAAATGCACTATAGGTTATTCTAAAATGCAGAGCAGTTTTGAGATATGCATGTATATAGTATGCAGAAATTAAATGTAGGCAGTCATGAATAATGAATGCAGCATTGATATGCAGTTTTTAAGTGAATGAAGAACAGTTAGCATGCAGTACAGTTTGTAATTAAAATGCAGAAAATAGTTTAGGTTAATGCAGTTTACAATTGAATAGAAATGCATACAGTATGATGTTTATAAGCAGTTTGAATGTGCTGTGCAGAATGGTAATTTATAACAGTGCAGATTTGTATGAATTCTAATAAAAACAGTTTGGAAATGTTTTGGGTACTTGAATGTTTAAAGTAGACCCTAATATAAGTTTCTTGTTAATTTTCAATAGAGAATTAAGGATCATGGATGGAAACAAGTTTCGTAAGGGATAAGAGGTCATGAAATCAAACTGTGAATTAGTGGATCGGGATATCCTGTAACTTCAGGATATCATGTGAGGTAGTCGTGTCAAGGGATCGACTAGGTGTCATCCCGTTGCATTTGATTTGTGATTATGATGTTTGTGTGCATTTTGCTAAAGGCTCAAATAGAGCAAGCTTATGTGGAAGCTAATGGTAAGCCTGGTAAGTTCAAAAGTGTTATTTGAATATTTCATATATGTGAAAGTTTGATATGATATGTTATGAATATGCTAAGACATGATATATGGAGCTAAGACTCAATTCTGTTTTCCGATATGATATGGTCTACGGGCAAAAAGGTAAGAATTATGATGAAATATGTGTAACCTTGGACATTGGTAACTTTTGGATACAATTGGCATGCCATAGGGTTATACGGCCTATACGTGGGGGAGATAAGGAGAGACTGTGTAAGAGACTTATCCGGAGCTACGGCTCAAGGCTACAGCCTACTATCCGTTATATGTGTTGGTGTAAAGGGGAATTCGCGTATCCATTTGTTACGGTGTCCAGGGAAATTAATATGTGTATCATCTTTGCTTGGATTATGAAAAATTTTGATATTTGATTAAGCATGTTAATATGCCATTCATGTTCGTAGCATGTATTTATTGCTTATGTGTTGATGACTACCTCACTAGGCTATATAAGCCTAACATATGTGTGTCTCATGCATTTCAAGACTTTGAAGAATCCTAGTTTGATCGTGTGGTAGAAGTTGCAAGTCACTCCAAGCAAATCTCATGTATGTTATTTTTGCCTTTAAACTCCTAGCAAGGTGGCATAGGATTTAAATATGTTAATTAGCCCTCTTTTGTTTGTATATGTCAGCTCCTGAGTTAATATGGTAAAAACTTGATTTTTGGTTTGTATGCCAGATGTGAAAATCATTAAAATGGCCTATAACGCACTAGAAAGGGAAATGCTATTAAACGAATTCAAAATACTACAAAATTTGGTAAGCTATTAAAAATGGTTGTTTATAACTTGCTGGTAAATTTTCATGACATTTGGTTAATGTTTGGTATGCTAATTTCATGAAGAACCATAAGAAAAATGCTACCACAGATCTAACCGTACCGGTACGAGTGATAGCGTATCGGTACGGGCTTACCAAAATGAACCTGAGTTAATGGGCGTACCGATACTGAACAGTGTGTATCGGTACGAGAAATGGTCACTAGAATTTGTAATTTGGTACCGTACCGATACGGCCTCAGGGCGTACCGGTACGCATTATCAAGTTTTAAAATATGTTTCGGTCGGTCTTCGCGTATCGATACCCTATATTGGTACGAGCTTAATTATTTTAAAGGTCTCGATAGATGTACTGATACGACTTAGACCATACCGGTGTTGAGAAGTCGTCTAGAAACCTTTGACCTTGACCTTATGCCTAACGTACCGATAAGGTATTTAGCGTACCGCTACGACTCCTCTGTTATAACGAACTTATCTACCTGTCAGCCTAGTCGTAACGATACGGACACTAGGTGTATCGGTACGAGTGTCTATTAAATTAGTTAAATTGTGTAAAATGAATATTTCAGTTTTTACAAATTAGTCACTGATTAATCAAAGATAAAATTGGATAGGTAAATGACCATTATTTGTAATGAAACTTCACCTGATTATTGATAAGATAAATTTTAGATTTATAAAATGAATTTCAGATAAGAACCCTTGATTTTTAGAATTTATGTTTTAGTCCCTATATTCAAAAAAAGTTTTAATTTGACCCCTGAAGCAAGTAATTTGATAACGAGTTGATCCGATAAATTTTCTAAGACACTAAAGTATTGTTTTAAACACTGTTCCAGACTCCGAATCAGTCTCCGATAACACATTCCGACCCGATTCTCTTCTAGGCTGGGAAGGGGGTGTTACAATGTTTATAATGTGTAATAAAGAGATGTTGATATACGAATGACCTCTCAAAATAGAAAGTTTTTGTAATTGAAATTACAAAAATTATTCTATGAAGGGACAATTATAAATGAACACATTCTATGCATTCTTGCATCAACATTGGCATTGCAATTGCATTAATTCATATGGGCAGATGATCGAGCAGAGATGTGTGATGAAGAATAAGAAGATTCAAATGGAAGATTCTCGATGTCTACACTAAAAAGACCCTTGTCATGAATTTTGTGAAACCTTTTTGAAACTTGTTTTGTAAATAAATTTTGAGCAATAAATAAATGATGACATTTTGAAAAATGAGCTTTCAAACTATAAGCTATGAACAATGAAATAAATTTGTGAAATTTTGAAGTTCTATTAAAATCAAAAAATGAAATGCTCTTTGAAGAATCGAGATTATAGACCTTTGACATACGAAAATATTAACCTTTCACTTGAAACCAAAAATATGATCCCTTGATATTTTCATCTTAAATTCTTCATCACCAGTATTTGAAAATCCAAGCATGATGCAAGGTTGACCTTCCAAGGAAAGTGATCCTCGAGTAACACCTTTGTTTTTGAAAGTTTGATAGAAAGTCAACTTTTTTTTCCGCAAGATTATCCTTCTAAAGAAGACAATATCCAAGTCACTCCTTGGTTTTTGAAAGTTTGACCCAAAGCCAACCTTTTTCCCGATATATACCTCAAAGACATGAAAATCGAAATGTTCACTAGTGCGAATCTTCCAACAAGAAAAGGTGGGGTATCTCGTGTCGATTCTGTGAATAAACTCAAACAGTTGGGGCAAGCATAGAGAAGAAAAAAAAGGAAAAATAAAATGAAAAAAAGACTAGATTATCATGCATTATTTGTTTTTAGATGATTCTGTGAATAAATGAGTTAATTCTAAATATCTATCCTTCTGAGGGTAACTCTTCTGCGAAAATATCCATGTATGAAATGATATTTGGCATTCCTTCATCATCCCTTCACAAAAAGAGAAAATTATCATTTGTTGTCCCCGTTGAGCCTTATAATTTTCTTTGATTCGAACCCTAACCAAGGATCACCCTCCACATTGAGGGGCAAAGGTGAAGAAATATCTGCTTACATGAGCCAATTGTCGATTTTGATCGTGCTGCGAGAATAAAGCCTTATGATCTAGGAGCAAAGAACAATAAATGTTTTCAGCAACAAGAGGTGACTTGTGCTCAATTCAAAATAGAGTTCTAAATTCATGAAGAAAAAAGAAGAAATAAAAAAAAGGAAAAATGAAAAAAATGAAAAGAAAAACATGAAATGAACAGAATGAAAAGCACATATGTGAAGTCCCTCGTCAAGAATGACTCTTTTGAGTCTGATTATATTCAAGCTGAAGCACATAACCTATTGTCATTTGAATTCCCAGATCCAATATTTGTTGAAAGATCATGAATCCTTGAAGATGAAAGAGAAATAAAGGAAATAAACTCTAGGGTGAAAACCTAAAAATGGGCAGTCTAGAGTGATCCAGAAAAGCACGTAGAGCAGATTTAAGTCGAGCAAAGTGGGAACAAGATTCCAACGAAAACAATTGATCATTGGTTATTTACCCTTAAACACATGTTTGAGCCTATTTATCCTTTGTTTCATAACCCTAAACTATAGCCCACGTTACGTGCCTGTAAAGTCCGTTTTGATCGTACATGGATATTTGAGTTGAAAGGTCTATCTTTAGAATTAGTATCTCCTATTGGAGTTAACTCTTTGGTTTGCGGAAGATTTCTAAATCTTATAATGCATGATAGAATAATCAAAAAAAGAAGAAAAATAAAAAAAAAATAAAAGGAGGGTTCAAAATGAAAACCCGCAAAGGGCGTCTTGAACCAATGGTGAATTTAAGTCGAAACTTGAAAAAATGGCTTTAATATGAAGTCAAATATGCATGACTGGTATGCGAGAGATAGTCCCCTAGAAGTTCAATGAAGTTCCACTCACCCTAAAAGACATACATAAGGGTTTGAAGTTAATGAACAGTTCCAAAAGCTGAAGCTACTTCGATCATTTCTGAAGAAATCAATGAACATTTGAAGAATCATGTCTCATTCAAAGCAGCCGATTCCAAAACAAATTGTAGTCCAAACTAACTCATACCTTGAAATCACCAATAGTCTTGACGCATGTCAAAGAGCTATAATTTTGAAAGATCGAAAGAGTAATTGATTTGTTTGATACTCAATGAACTCGAATTTTACGAAATATTTTCGTTGTAGGCCTATAGTGTGGGGGAACATTTTCATTTTACAAAAAATAACTTTGAAATCTCTCCGTGTTTTGAGAAATATTTTCAAATAAATAATAGCTCTCTTGAGAATGAAAAAAGATGTTTTTGACAATGGTCACTCTGATTTGAAAAACCTAGAATCAAGAATGGGGTAAGGAAAAGAAAAGACGAAAGCTTGGAGACAAATTTGTTTGGGGGAAAAATGAATTATCTGTGATAAATGTACGCCCCACTTGGAGGAAAAAGGAAGTCAAGGTGATCAAGCTGGGTTCGAGAAGGAACACTTTCCAAGCATCTTTGCATCACCATTAACCATAGGAGCATACATCTACATCACTAATATACATGTTTCCTTATGCATTATTTGCACATTGATTATAAAACCAGTACAAACAGAACCTTGTCTCAAGCATGAATGAGCAGTTCTACATCCAATCCAGACTCAAGCACAAATGAGAGCATCTTCATTTTCCAAACCTTGCCTTAATCATGAATGAGCTACTCTACATCAAATCCTGCTTCAAACACGAATGATCAGATTTTTGCCTCCAAGATGGAGTGCCACCACTTTCCTTCAAGATGAACTGTCACCATTTGCCTCCGAGATAAAGAGCCATCAATGTGTTATCAAGCTTCCAAGATGGAGTGCCACCACTTGCCTTCAAGATAAAGTGTCACCATTTGCCTCTGAGATAGATAGCCATCAATGTGTTATCAAGCTTCCAAGATAGAGTTCCACCAATATTTTCGAGATAAAGTGTCAACAATTACCTCAAAGATGAATGTTATCAAATATAATCACTTCTAAGATGAGTAAATGAAGCTGTCAGAACTAGAGTCCGCAAAGATAAAGGAGTGGAGTCTTACACCCAGATCAAAGTTTTCGACCTATCATCCTCAAGTTGAGGAGTAAAGTCAAATACATTGAGAAATAAGTTATTGAATCCAGCGCCCTTAAGACGAGCATGGTGCATATTATGTCAAGAAATGAATTCTCAAATTCTGCTGCCCTTAAGACGAGTGGGGTACATCTTACTACGCCCTTGAGATGAGCGGGGTGCATCTTATGTTGAGAAATGAATTCTTGAATTCCAACGCCTTTGAGATAAATTCTCGAATTCCAGTTCCCTTGAGACGAGCGGGGTACATCTTACAATGCCCTTAAGACTAGCGGGTGCATCTTATGTTGAGAAATAAATTCTCAAATTCCAGTTCCCTTAAGACGAGTGGGGTACATCTTACATCGCCCTTGAGACGAGCAGGGTGCATCTTATGTTGAGAAATGAATTTTTGAATTCAGTGCCTTTGAGACGAGTGGGGTGCATCTTATGTGAGAAATGAATTCTCAAATTCCAGTGCCCTTGAGATGAGCGGGGTACATCTTACAACGTCCTTGAGACAAGCGGGGTGCATCTTATGTTGAGAAATGAATTCTCAAATTCCAGTGCCCTTGAGACGAGCGTGGTACATCTTACAACGCCCTTGAGATGAACGAGGTGCATCTTATGTTGAGAAATGAATTCTCGAATTCCAGTGCCCTTGAGATGACCTGGATACACCTTACAACGCCATTGAGATAAATTCTCGAATTCTAGTGCCCTTGAGACGAGCGGGGTGTATCTTATGTTGAGAAATGAATTCTTGAATTCCTCTGCCCTTGAGACGAGCGAGCTACATCTTACAGTGCCCTTGAGACGAGCGGGGTGCATCTTATGTTGAGAAATGAATTCTTGAATTCCAGTGCCCTTAAGACGAGCGGCGTACATTTTACAACGCCCTTGAGACGAGCGAGGTGCATCTTATGTTGAGAAATAAATTCTTGAATTCCAATCCCCTTGAGACGAGCGAGGTACATATTATAGGGCCCTTGAGACGAGCGGGGTGCATCTTACATCGAGAAATAAGTTCTCGAATCCTAATGACCTTAAGACGAGCGAGGTGCATATTATATTAGAGAGTGATTTCTCGATCTTCAAAGCCTCGGGACGAGCGAGGGTGCCATTTTTGCAGGTTCAATATTCGATGAAAAAATTTGTTGTTTTTAGCCTTTGCACCATTCCTCTTGCTCGAGCATTGTGCAAATAGGAGCAGCTGCGCACGTCAATTTTTTACCATATTGAATATTTAAATAAATAAGTGAGCCCAAATATATCCGAGACCAAAATCTATGGTCCAGTTCAAAACACGGTCAACCACATTCCTCTATTCTCATTCAAATTAAACTCCCATATTTTCTCTTCCACGCACCCGACCAACTCTCCTAGTCAGAAACCAACTCCTAAATATATTATTCCTATGATTTTCTCAACTCCATAACCAATCACCAGCTCAATTAAACCTCTTATGAGAACTCTATTTAAACTCAATGCTAAGTTAGAAGGTGGACACGAATACGGATGAATACACAACTGAGAAAAGAGAGAAAATCTGCGAGATTGAGTAGAAAGATTAGTTTCGTTATTTGAAGAAGAAAAAAAAAGAAGGTTGATTACTTTCTTACCGATTCCCGACAATCGCAATCTCTGTTGGCGAATCCGAATGGTGGACATCCTCGCAACGACAATCGAAGCACCATATTCGAAAAACACCTCGATCCAACGGTGGATTACTAAGAAAATAAATTCTCGAATTCTAGTCCCCTTGAGACGAGCGGGGTACATTTTATAGTGCCCTTGGGACGAGCGGGGTACATCTTACGTTGAGGAATGAATTCTCGAATTCCAGTGCCCTTGAGACGAGTGGGGTACATTTTACAACGTCCTTGAGACGAGCGAGGTGAATCTTATGTTGAGAAATAAATTCTAGATTTCCAGTGCCCTTGAGACGAGCGGGTGCATCTTTACACCAAGAAACGAGTTCTCGAATCCTAGTGCCCTTGAGATGAGCGAGGTGTATATTATATCAGAGAGTGAGTTCTCGATCTTCAAAGCCTCGGGATGAGCGGGGGTGCCATCTTTGCAGGTTCAATATTCATTGAAAAATTTGTTGTTTTTAGCCTTTGCTCCATTCCTCTTGCTTGAGCAATGAGCAAAGAGGGGCAGCTGTACACGCCAAATTTTTACCATATTGAATATTTAAATAAATAAGTGAGCCCAAATATATCCGAGACCAAAATCTATGGTTCAGTTCAAAACATGATCAACCACATTCCTCCATTCTCATTCAAATTAAACTCCCATATTTTCTCTTCCACGCACCTGACCAACTCTCCTAGTCAAAAACCAACTCCTAAATATATTCTTCCCATGATTTTCTCAACTCCACAACCAACCACCAGCTCAATTGAACCTCTTATGAGAACTCTATTTAAACTCAATGCTAAGTTAGAAGGTGGACACGAATACAGATGAATACACAATTGAGAAAGGAGAGAAAATCTGCGAGATTGAGTAGAGAAATTAGTTTCGTTATTTGAAGAAGGAAAGAAAAGAAAGTTGATTACTTTCTTACCGATTCCCGACGACAACAATCTCTGTTGACGAATCCGAACGATGGACATCTTTGCAACGGAAACCGAAACACCATATCCAAAAAACACCTCGATCCAACGGTGGATTACTAAGATTGAACAAGTCAGAAAGCTCATTCCGTTCGAATTTTGGCCGTCGTCGGGGTGAGAGCAGCGGCGGCCAGTGGTGCATGCATACGATATTGAAGAAGAAAGCATTTCATTCTCTTAAAGTCTTGTTTAATACTCCCTCTGTCCCACTTAAAATGTCTTATTGAAAAAATCAACAACTTTTAAATGACATATTTCCCTTTATACCCCTTTTTTAGTTTCCCAACAAAACAAAATTCAACTTTTCAAAGATAAAATTATCGTTTCAATTATTTGACATCATCTTTCTTACACAAATTTTCTCTTCTTAAAACTACGTGAAAAGTCAACAACAGACGTTTTAAATGGGACAAAGGGAGTATCAACAAGGGCGCATATTTGACTTTTAGTGGAGTACAGCTAAGCGACCATGATTGAAAATGGTCTAAAACCATTTTAATGCTCTCTGGAATCATCCATGCCCAGACTTGCTCACGAATGAATTTAGGCTTAGGGTAAATTCACCCTTAGGCCATCTCACATTTTAGGTGCTTCGCATTTAAGGTTTTTTTATCCTTTAGTTTAGGTTTAATTCATTTTAGTCCCACTTCATGTTAGAATAATTAAAACTCACCATGTAGATTTCAATTTTTTAATTAGATCCTTCTTCATAAATCAATTAATTATTAAGCCTTGTGATTTGTTCTTTAATTTGATTTGGTCCTCGTATAAAGATTTGGTATTTGATTGGCTTTAATAAATTGATTAATTTGTGAATTGGTTTCTAATTAAAATTGTTTTAGTTTAACTAGGTGTTTAATTTGAACATGATTGATAATTTATTTTATTCGATTAAGTTTAGATTTGTCCTTTTTATGACTGATTTATTTTATTTGCTAGCTTACGCATTTACATTTTTGAGCATGCCATATCATTTTTCATACATTTAGCAGCATAATTAATTTTTATCAGTAGTGCTATTAACCTTTTCTTTGAGTTTCCTTTTTAGACAACCAAAACCCTCAGGTACCAATTTTGGGCGTAGTGGGGTGCTACAATCTTCCTCACTCGTAACCGACTCCCGAACCCGACGACGATCTTGGTGTTGATGCAGACTAGTTTTATAGATTTTCGATCGTACCGAACCCAAAATGACCAATGACGCTCCAAACGTTTGAAGGACTTTTGAAAGTCCAATCTATTTCGGCCCGAACGAAAAATGGCGTCGACAACTACCAATGAGTCAATGTCTGAATTTAATGAATGGATTTTAGACCTCAAAGATGGTTGATTACCATGTTCCTTCGATTGTGATGTAATCTCGGGTGGCATTTTTGTGCAACCACGTGGAATCCAATAAATCAGAGAGTTTTGTGTGTAGGCTTGCAAATGAACCAAATTAACACGAACATGAATGAGGGTATGCTCATGTTCGTTCGTTGAATTTTAACCGAACAAACGAATGAAACATAATTTCTTGTTCGTGTTCGTTCGTTAAGAAATATAGCTTGTTCTTCTTCATTCATGTTCGTTCGTTAAAATGATAAACGAACAAAAACCAAAACAACAATAACTACCTAAAATTTGTTAATATAAGATGCAACTTTAGAATTATTTATTCGAGTACGACAAAAACATAAACATGCATAAATCATAAATAAACAACATGGAAATAACAAAGTGAAAGTTTTAAAGTTAATTTGTTTGACAAAACAACCTTCTTAAAATCCAAACATCTTCAACAATATTTTTATTTCATATTTTTAATATATGTTTTTAAAATTTTAGATATAATTCTTTTGCTATGAAAAACAATAAATATAAATGGACACGTGAGTAAATTTAAACAAACATAAACGAACGGATTACCGAACGTTTACGAACATAAATGAACGAATGAGCTCTTTGTCCTTATTAATTCATTTAATTAAACAAACATATAATCTTGTCCACGTTTGTTCATTCAATAAATAAACAGGCACAAATGAACTTCCCGATGAACGATTTTGCCGAACGGTTTGTTGAACGTTTGGTTCGTTTGTAGCCCTAGTCGCGTGCAGTTATCCGAACTTCATGAATAACTATTTATCTGAAGGATCATGCCATTTTCCCCACCAATGCCAATGATGCTAACAAGGCGAACGATTTCATTCTTTCTAGATTGCACCAAGATTCGAAAAAATACTTGAGCTTCGATAAATTGTGTCCAGGTTTTGGCTTTGTTGGTGAACAGTCACTTATCTTTCAAAACATGTATCCAGACATGGTTGACTATACTTGGTTGTATTATGAGTTACTTCTCGAAAAGGCTTGAAGATATTATCAGTTGATTCTTCAGACCAAGCACTATGAATATACAAAAGATATTGTATATCATGAAATTTTTAACCAAGTACCTTGAATGAGTTATTGAAATCTGCGCAATGAAAACAATTTGTTTCAGTTTGTCACGCAATATATTATTCTTCTTAATTATTAATAAAAATGTTTTCCCTTTATATATGGAAAATTATTTTTTTATCAGCAAGCATCATTTAATTAAGAGGAAAACCATGCATGGATAATATTATCACATGACTCATTAAAAACCTCCCTAATTCTAAATCGGAGAAAAATAGCACATGATGATAATATATAAACAAAAGAAATGGGAGAAAAACACTAAGAGTACAAGAACAATCGCCAACAAAATAATAAACAGAACAAACCCAAGCAAAGCACCACTCATTCATACCACTCGACCTAAGCATAGTAAAATTGCACCACCCACCAAAACAACTCGGTAGCACAACGATCGACCCGCTGCCACTACTCAAACAAGCATCCAAGACTCACTGAAATGCCTAGCAGCTCTCAATATAAAACCATGGAAATCGAAGCCCTATCTACCCCATTCTTGGCCCATACATTCGCAACACCATTTGTTTCTCAAAAAATATGGGAAAAATATTTGGTAATGCAACACATGCAATATCAGTGGAATTAAATAGCTCACAATATTTTCACGGTCCCCGCTCTGAATGGTGAATCCACCCAACGACCACCCTAGAGTCCGACTTAATCACCAAACTCAAACAATCTTTTTATTTCAAGTCCAAAATCAACGACAAAGCGAAAGCGATAGTCTGCAACTCTTATTCTTTAGAATCTATCAAACCAAGAGGTCCAAAGAATAAAGTGCAAACCTTAACATGGCAATCCTCAACGCCCCCAAAATCGATCAACCCCGGTTTCCCAAGTGCAGCACCATCTACATTAAATTTAAACGATTGCTCTAACGGAAGAACCCACTCTATACCCAACCGTGAAGGTGACACTTTCAAAGGAATCGAACACATCCATGGGCAAGCTCACCATTGAGATTTTTCAACAAACTTGGTTTCCTTCGAAGCTTTAACACAATAGAGAGGACGAAGTTTTACCAAGAAGAAAAATTTATACATAGACAACCGTTTAGCATTGAAGACCACATCATTTTGAGCAAGCCAAAGAGACCAAAACATATAAACACAAACCAAAACCCATCACTTCAAAAATAAACCACTAAAAGAACAATGTAAGCCCGAG
The DNA here is from genome assembly GCA_019671005.1 of Hibiscus mutabilis. NCBI lineage: Eukaryota > Viridiplantae > Streptophyta > Magnoliopsida > Malvales > Malvaceae > Hibiscus > Hibiscus mutabilis. Next base: position 22,090,401 of record CM033739.1, on the reverse strand, counting down.
ACCAGGAAGTCTTTCAATGTTCCGACAAATCAAAGTTACTCTCCACCATCCCAAAAAACATGACCACAACTCTTGAACCTATATGCAAAAGAATAAGATGTGATCAATCTCATCTTCCCTTTCGCTACACCAAATGCAAGCAGTTTGAGCATCATACAAAGGAACACCTCGCTTCCAAGGAAAGCTAATAATCAAGAGCCTCCCTAAACAAGCAAACCAAGTGAAGGATTGTACCTTTGGAAGGATAGCAAGTCACCAAGTGAAATAAGAACTCGTATCAATAACAAAATTTGCAAAAAAAAAAAAAAATATGAACTGAAAACTAACCAAGAAAGTCTAGTTTCCACACAAGCAAATCCATCTTGTCCGACTGTAGGAGAAAAGGTCGAACAATGGCCAACAAACCTAAACCATCTCACATTCAAAAGACCGTAAGACCCTATGGAAAAATAAGTCCCGCGAATGATGCGTAAATGAACCATCAATCGTATAATTTAAAACTAGTGCCAACTTATCCTTTCCCAAAGCAAATAGACTAGGAAATAAAACTTTTAATGGTTCTTCACGACACCATGAATCACACCAAAATAGGACGCAGTCCCTATTACCAACCTTCCAAAAAGAGCAAGCTTCATTCAAGTGTTGTTGTAACCCCCTAAACTCGGCCCAGAAGAAAACATCAAATTTAGAAAGTCACGTTTGAAAAATTGTCCCTAAAGAAACCAATTTTAGATTTACATATTTTAAAATAAAAAGCAATTATTAAAAGTAATTATACTCAATAATGTCTCATTTATTATAAAACACAATCGTATAATAAATATTCTGATAGTTTGATAAAATAACTGTAAATAATCTCATAAATGCATGCTAAATAGAACTCCTAAAATAATAAAGTCCTATTTCCAAAATTACATAAATAATCTAAAATAATAAATAAAAGTTTGAGTATCTAAAAAACAATCAATACTGATAATCAATAGAGTCGGATAAAAAAATGAGATCCTCCAAGTACTATACGCCTAAAATTTGAGTATCTGAAAGAAGAACCAATGGGGACTAAGTTATAAGGCTCGATGTGTATCTAAAGTGTAGATAAACATAAATATAGAATAAAGTAATCAAATTATCATGCTCAATCTCAAACAGTCATACATATATTTATATGCACATGATATGATGCACTAGACACAATGTAATGCACCCCAGCTACATCGCACCGGAAGATGCGTAAGGTTCCCTAGAACCACTCATAGCGTCACACCATCTGAAGTGGAATTCAGCCCGAAGGGTGAAACTACTGACTTCCCCATACAATTCCAAACCCACACAATACGTTATGATGTCTCAATTTCTCATTCTGAATATAATCATGTCTAATTAGTTATGATGCATGACACAATAAGTTCGATATTTATTTAATTTTATTCTGATATATGATGCATGATGATAAGTGTTCAAAAGTACTATTTTTCTTACCCTTTTTACTCATATTATTGTTAGACTTAGGCTCATATTAGTTGTATAATTAGCCATTCATGCATTAATCCATGTTTCCTTCCATCGTTGAGCTTGATTACATAACTTGGTAGTTTTTGTGGGAAAAGATGCTGCTTTGGTGTGTTTTGTGTGTATATGCAGGATCACTTGCCAAAGCAAGGCTAGAGATTCATATAGTTTTGCGATTCCAATGTCCTTAATATCCTTTACCCATATCCACTCCACATCTCCCTCAATTAACAACAAACCTCTTCCAAAATTAATCCAGCCACAATATAATGTTTCAACACTTTAATTAACATCAATTAACATTTAAAAAACATCTCAAACATCCTTATATCTTCAGCATTCAATTAACCACCACAATCCTCAAAAACACATAACTAGCAACCTGGAAAATTAGAGATTCATATAGTTTTGCGATTCCAATGTTAAAACTCACTTATTAACATTATTCAACATCAAGATTATGATTAAAATCAGTTAAGAACCCAGCAAAACATAATCCATATGAAAATCCTTCAATTAAATCCATTAAATCTCAATTTAATCAATTTCCACAATTAAATCATCAAATCAAGTTAGAAAACATGTGTAAAGAATCAATAGATTGGGAATTTCAATAAAGAACCTTGTATTAGAGGAGAAGAATGCACCTCACCTCTAATGGCTACTTTTTCCCTCAATTAGTTGATTTTCCAAAGCCAAAACAATGAGAAATGAAGTTTATTTTATTAGAAAACTATTATAAACTCAGTTGAAATCAAAAGATTGATTAAAAGTAAATTTTACCTGGAGATTTTGAAAAGAGAAAAGATGTTTGGCTGGAGAGAATTGGAGAGAAAATCTTTTTGCCAAAAGTTTGTTACGTAAAATTTGTTTTAGATATTTTAATTATCCAATTCTTTTCCCAAACCTTTAATTATATTTTAAAATCATTTAAAATAATTAATTAAGGGAAAATGTCAGATATTAGACCCTTGGGTAAATAGCTCCTTAAAGATTCAAAGTTTTGACCCTTTTACAAAATAGTCACTAAAAATAGTTTTGAAACTTTACATTTTGGTCACTACCCAAAATGTCATCTTCGAGACCCTTTTTTCTAAAATTGATTCCATCAAAATCATTTCCATATTAAATAATGATTTTTCATAATTTTCGTATATTTTTAACCCTTTCAAAAATATTTAACCCAATTTAAATCCCGAAACTGACTCGAATCCTCTAATTCGATCCAATGAACCATCTAAACCAATTGGGAAACTCCTAGGCCCAAAACCGGGATATTACAACTCTCCCCCTTAGGAAATTTTGTCCTTAAAATTTTACCTGACGAAAACAGATACGAAAACTGAGCAACCATGTCGGACTTACTCTCCCACGTGGCCTCAACATCGCGATGTCGCCACAACACCTTAACAAGTTCAATCGTCTTGCCACGAAGAAATTTACTTCCAGAGTCAAGGATCTCCACTAGTTCCTCATCATAAGACAAATCCGATCACAACTCAACATCCTCAACTGGCATAACACGCGATGAATCCGAGCGATACCTCCGCAACATTGACACATGAAACGCATCATGAATCTTCTCCAACTCATGAGGTAACCTCAAGCGATACGGCACAGGACCAATGCATTCCAGCACTTCATACGGTCCAATAAGCCTTTGGCTCAAGTTTCCTTTACGCCCAAAATGCATCACCTTCTTCCAAGGCAAAAACTTTCAAGAACACTTTTCACCAACAATGTACTCAACCTCTTTACGCTTCAAATCCGCGTAGGATTTCTGCCTATTCGAGGCCTCTTTTAAACGATCACAAATCATCTTTACTTTCTCATCCATATCTTTCAACACATCAGACATGGAGACATACTTTTCCCCAGCCTCAGCCCTAAGACAAAGGCGTACGACACCTCATACCATACAAGGCTTCATACGGTGCCATCTTTATACTTGCTTGATAAATGTTATTGTATGCAAACTCTTCCTAAGTAAACTGCCTTCCCAAGTTCCTTGGAACTCAATGATACAACATCTCGACATATCCTCCAAGATCTGAATCACACGTTCAGACTGGCCATCCGTCTGAGGATGATACGATGTACTAAAATTTAAACGAGTACCCAAAGCTCGGAGTAAACACCTTCAAAACCTCATTGTAAACTGCGAATCCCTATTCAAAACAATCAATTTAGGTACTCCGTGCAACCTCACAATTTTAGCAACATACAAATCTGCCAACCTATCCAACAAATACGTCGTATGAACAGGAAGAAAATACCCACACTTCGTAAACCGATCAACAATCACCCAAATAGAATCTTTTTTAGTCAGTTTCAAAGGTAATCCTGGCACAAAACCCATGGTGATTCTCTCCCACTTCCATTTTGATATTTTCAATGGTTGCAACAACCCAGAAGGAAACTGATGTTCAGCTTTCTCCCACTAACATACCATACATCTAGCAACAAAGTAAGCCACGTCCTTTTTCAAACCCACCCAATAGTACTCCTTCCTCAACCCCTGATACATTTTAGTACTACCAGGATGCATAGTAAAAGGACTAACATGTGCGTCGGTCAAAATCATCCGTCTCAACTCCTCATCATTAGGCACCACAATCCGAACATTAAAGAACAACACCCCACCACTATTAAAGCAAAAATCCGTAGAATTCCCATCCATGATGTCTTTGACATGAGGTACCAATGCCTCGTCATACGATTGCTTTTCCTTAATCAACTATGTCTAAAAAGGTTTCACTTGCAATTCTGCCAGCAAACCTCTGTCGCGAGTCACACTCAACCTCGCAAACATAGCTGTCAACTTCACGACAGCTTTTCTACTCAAAGCGTCAGGCACAACATTGGCTTTACCCGGATGGCATTCAATGGTCAAATCATAATCTTCCAACAACTCCAACCATCTTCACTGCCTGAGATTCAACTATTTTTGCGTCATCAAATACTTCAAACTCTTATGATCAGTGTATACAACACACTTTTCACCATAAAAGTAATGTATCTAGATTTTCAACGCAAACAGTACCATCGCGAGCTCAATATCATGCTTAGGGTAGTTGCGTTCGTGCACTTTCAATTACCTCGATGTATAAGCCACAACCTTCCCATCCTGCATCAACACACACCCTAACCCAACGTAGGATGCGCGTCACTATACACCACAAACTCTTTCTTTGACTTAGGTTGAATCAAGATTAGAGCTTGCCTCAGAGCTTACTTCAACTTTTTAAAAGCCTGCTGTCTAGCTTCTATCGATTCAAACTGCACATCTTTATGCATCAACTTGGTCAATAGAGTAACAACTCTCAAAAACCCATCCACAAATCGACGGTAATAACCCACCAAACCCATAAAACTACAGACTTCTGTCACTGACTTTGGTTGTTTCCAACTCACAACCGCCTCAACCTTTTTAAGATCCACTCGAATACCTTCATCTGAAACCACATGACTGAGAAAAACCACTTCCCTAATCCAAAACTCACACTTGCTCAACTTGGTAGAGAGCTTATTGTCCAACAAGGTCTGCAACACAATCTGCAAGTATCGATCATGATCCTCCTCGGTAAGCGAGTACACAAGGATATCATTGATGAACATTACTACGAATTGATCCAAAAATTCATGGAATACTAGTTCATCATATCCATGAATGATGCAGGCAGATTCATCAGCCCAAACGACATCACCAAGAACTCGTAATGGCCATACCTCATACGAAAAACAGTCTTGAACAGATCTTTATCCTTAGCTTCCGACTGGTAATATCTAGATCTCAAATCGATATTGGAAAACACCGTAGCACCCAGAATTGATCGAACAAATCATCAATCGACGACAAGGATACTTGTTCTTAATTGTCAACTTGTTCAATTGCCGATAATCTATACACATCCGCATTGTGCCATTATTATTTTTCATAAACAACACTGGTGCTCCCAACAGTGAAACACTTGGCCGGATGAATCCCCGATCCAGCAACTCTTGAAGTTGCATCTTCAACTCTTTCAACTCCTTTGGTGCCATGCGATATGGTGCAATCGACACCAGAGTCGAATCTACATATGTCTCGATACAAAACTCTACCTCCATGTCCGACAACAAACCAAGTAAATCTTCTGGAAAGACACTCAGAAAATCACAAACAGTACAAATATCCTTTGTCTGTACTTCCTCTATATTTAGATTTATTGTATAAGCTAGAAAAGCCTGAGATCCACACTCAAGCAACTTATGCGCTTCTATGGCCGAAACCACATTAGACAAAAACTTTACATTTTTGCCTACAACTACAACCTCATAATCATTAGCAAGCTTCAAAGAAACTCGTTTGGTCTCAAAATCAACTACAGCTTGATGCTCCGACAACCAGTCTATACCCAAGATCACGTTAAAACCATGGAACGATAACTCCATCAAAAGAGGCGTAAACATGTGACCCTAAACCATCAGAGAAAAACTTCGATACAACTTTCTTGTAATGACCATTTCTCCAAAAGAACTCGGCACTTGCATACCAATATCAAGCATTTCTACCGGTATACCAAGCAAATGTGCATGCTCATGCAATACATATGAATGTGTAGAACCACAAGCTATCAAAGATAACAATGACATAGACTGTAAGGTAAAGGTACCTGTTATCACGTCTGTACATTTCTCCCTTTTCGGTCTGTATAGATCCTCGCTGGCCCACCATCTTTCGGTCGAACTACCATAGTATGTACCATAGTCCTCTGTCCTTCCTCCTTCCGCTGAAAGGTACCTCGGCTGAGCCCACGACCCCTAAATGGTGCAGCAATATGTGTAGGTGCTTGCCTACCTCTAGCAAGCATAGGATAATCACGTCTTATGTGATATGTCGAGCCAGAACTCCAACAATAGTTCACAGCCATAACCGTAGGAGCCTGCTCCTCTTTGGCCAAACGCGGACAATCTCGACTCAAATGTTCTCTCAAACCATAGGCTAAACAAACATTATGCACTGATTGGACCTAAACACCCTGTTCCTGATATTCTCATCCTGAGCTATCTCTACCGTGTCTCATATCCAGTTAAAATCTTCGGTCACGATGCCTCTTTGCCTGGCCACCCACAGAACTATACTCTGTAGCTCTCTTCCCTAAGCTAGAACCTCTAGAACGATGAGAAAAACCTAAACTTTGCTCAATATCCTTTTCCGAGATACCAACAATCAAACTCAGTATACTCAATCGATAACATGTAAGTCTTGACATCTTGTACCAAACCATATCGAAAACGATCATAGCGGTGCCTCTCATCTAGCACCAACTTAGGTGCATGCTGCACCTCATACTCGAATACTGTCATACTGGCCTGAACCAAGGCCATAAACTCTAATTTCTTTTCGTCCAAATATCTAACACCCATATATTTCTTCCTAAAGACAGCTTGGAAGAATGCCTATATCACATTATCGGGTTCCATTCCCGTGATTACAGTGGTCCACGAACTATACAAATCCCCCTGTAATAGGGAAACAACACATCTCAGCTTGCGGCCATCGCTACAACCCATCTGAACTAAGATATGCTCTGTACTGGCCATCCACTCCTCGGATGCCCTGTCTGCCAATCTTCTAAACTCAACCCCTCTAAGGCTGTGCAAACGCTCCAACAACAAACCTAGATTAGCAGCAACAAGTGCCAGAACAGGTACATGAACTACAACCATCCCGACCTTGAGTGCTCCCATCATTGCCTAAACCAAAGGCGTCATATCCTCAAACATAGGACCAGGTGGTGCAGGGGGTACTTGTTCCACTCCCTTAGGAGGATTAGGTGGAGGCAATGGTAAATTCTAAGGGTGTACGATCTCTCCCTCAACTCCCTGCCCTCTGCCAGTAGTGATCCCGCTAGATCACAATTCTCTCCTCACTGGCATAGTCTAAAACGTATCTAAGACATGATAATTATATATAAACAAAAACAACCAGGCCAGCTTCAAGCAAGGATCCAAGACTTCTATTTCAAACCAAAATCATTTCATAAAGGTAGTAATATAGCAATGTGTCCCCAACATACCCAAACATGGCACAATTCAAACACCGTACATTTAAATAATCACCGTACATAGTAAATATCACGTTACAAACACCACAATATCCCAATTTCTCACAAACCTGGCTCTGATACCACCAAGTGTAACCCCTTAGCCTGACCTAGCCAAAATTAGACTAAAAGTGTCACATTAGGTTTATTGAAGCAAACTCGAGCTAAAAACCTAAACGAGCCCTATTTTTTTTCTTTTTATCTTGTCTAGATGCATGTTATTAGAGTCCTATGTGTACATGTCTCAGCGATAGCGTTACATTTAAAACAGATTACACATCAGAGGTCAAAACCCAATAGAACACAATAAGGACAAAAACACAAACTTCATAAACTTCAGGGTATATTACATGTTTAAGATTACCCACCTTTGATTATTCCAATTTCATCCTCGTAGGTCAATTTCCATTCTAAAACAATCACTCAAACTCAATTAATTACATTCATAACAAACAGAGACCAAATTGCAAGATGTCCAAACCTTAACAACACCAAACAACATAAAAATAGCATAGCGTACCGATACAGGCAAGCCTGTATCGATACAAATTAATAGGCTTAGTAGTTTTCTACACCGATACACATTTTCCACGTATCGATACGGTATGTTGACCACACCATACCGATATAATGTTGACTCGTACCAATACCCCTTTAATTATTTTGAAAATTTAGAATTCAGTAGCTAAAGCCTGTATTGATACGGTACCCTACGTTTTGATTCAGCTTGTTAAAATTGAAGGGGTATTCTGATACGCTGGCCTATGTACTAACACCTATGCCTATTTTCCTTCAAGGCATACCCGTACATTGGCTAAGCGTATCGGTGTGCTAGGCATAATTTCACACTTTTGAGCCTCTAGAGGACCCTATGTACCGAACCTTGAGGCACCCGTACCGGTACGCAAAGACCTATAACGACCTCTAGGTCCAATATATGACACTTTGGCTCATTCCAAACAACATTAGCACCCAACTAATCAACATGCTTAATCAATAACATAACAACATCAAAAGCCAACCTAGCTTATCTAGCATACTCAAATACCAAGTCTAGAGGCATGCTTCCGAAACCACATCCAAATCATTAAACCATTCACCACTTAATCACTTAAAACTTATTATAAGTCCAAAACAATAATTAAAACTTGCAACAATAGGGAGTTCATCAAAAACCCTCCCAAAACCTCAACCAACACATTGTCATTATTACTAATTTTCATCATTGCAAAACGTACTTTGAAAACAAGTATTTGGGATCCCTTTCCTTGCTTCCTCGCTGCCTCAATCTCAATTCTCTACATTGATGGAAAAGAGAGCGTAAGCACACTAGACTTAGTGAGGAATGCTCAAACACAACCATCATCAATGCAAGTTAAACAATTTCAAATTTCTTTTGAAATACACTTTTCAAAACACTTCAAAACATCGATACAACATCATGCTTTATCAAAACCATGCACTTAACATTTCCAAAATAGCATATTAAACCATATGCAACATGTATCATGGATTCCATAGCAAATCCCATTTGCTACCCTCAATTTAAGCTTTCCCATGCATACTACCAAAGCAGGGCTTAAAGAGTAAAGCATGTTTAAACCACATTAAACAACATAACCCATCTCATGATACATAAACAATTATATTGTCTTCCAAGTGATCTTTACCAATTTCCACTTTACAAAACAAAACATTGGATACACAGATTCAACAAGTGGTCCCTCAACACTTAACAAACAATTTATCTGTAACACAAGGTTCACACACGGGAGTATTCGGTACTCATAAACCGTTCCACTATTGTGACACCCATGGTGGTGTATTTGGTACACATAAACCCCTCAACACCACTCATCAGTATGATGTTTAATCCACTAACGGAAGTCTTCGGTACTTATAAACCCCACGACCGTTAGGGTACTTGGATGGAGTGTTCGGTACACCATATAAACCCCTCGACATCCAAGGTGCCTTTTATAGTGCACTATCAATCCTATGGCCGGCCAACTATATTCGATTTCATTTTCAAACCTTTTCATACCATCACTTTCTAATTTAATTCATTTTAACATCAACAAATCATTGTTTTCATATGCATCATCAAAACCATTTAACTAATGCAGTAGACCTTGCATTAAACAATGTTCATAAACATTAACAAAATGTGCATTACTTCCAAATGCATCAACATCATTCAGAAACCAATTTCCAACATTAAATCATGCTCAAAACATGCATATACAATGAGTAATCAAATGTAAAACAAGTGCATCAAACTATTAGCCAAACCAAGTTCGAGAGAGAATCATCCTTTACTTGCTTCCGAGCTTAGATCAGCGTTTCAAGCTCGATGCGACAATCACGCCTCCAAAGCTCCTAAAACTCACGTTCAAGCTTGAGACCAACTTCCCCTACTTTTAACCACACACAAATAGAGGCACATTGCATCAAAAAGCAATCAACAACACAACAACACATAATCTCAACATCATTTACCCAAATCCACTCCACAACTCCCACAATTAACAGTAAACCTCTTCCAAACTTAACCCAGCCACAATCTAACATTTCAACACTTCAATTAACATCAATTAACATATAAAAACACATATCAAACCTCTATATATCTCCAGAATTCAATTAACCACCACAACTCCTAAAAAACACATAACTAACAACCTAGAAAATTAGAGATTCATATAGTTTCGGGATTCCAATGTTAAAACCCACTTATTAACATTATTCAATATCAAGATTATATTAAAATCAATCAAGAACCCTGCAAAATAGAATCCATACGAAAATCCTTCAATTAAATCCATTAAATCTCAATTTAATCAATTTTCCACAATTATATCATCAAATCAAGTTAGAAAATATATGTAAAGGATCAATAACTTGGGAATTTCAATAAAGAACCTTGTATTAGAGGAGAAGAACGAATCTCACTTCTAATGGCTATTTTCCCCTCAATTAGTTGATTTTCCAAAGCCAAAACAATGAGAAATCAAGTTTATTTTGTTAGAAAACTATTGTAAACTCAATTGAAATCAAAAGATTCATTAGAAGTGAATTTTACCTGGAGATTTTGAAAAGTGAAAAGATGTTTGGCTGGAGATATTTGGAGAGAAAATCTTTTTGCCAAAAGTTTGTTACTAAAATGTGTTTTAGATATTTTAATTATCCAATTATTTTTCCAAGCCTTTAATTATCTTTTGAAATTATTTAAAATAATTAATTAAAGGAATGTAATACCCCAAATCTCGGCTTAGGAATATGTCATGAGTCATACTAGTCAATTCGAGTTGGAATCATTAAGTATTAGATTAATTAATCAATTTTGGGACTGAAATTAAAGAATTAAAATATGGATAGCTAAATATGATAGTGACTAAACCGAAAATCTAGGGAAGATTGGTGCCTGCATGTAAAAGAGAAATTGGATGGAAACCTTGCATACATGTCGTGCATTTGTTATGCATGTGTAAAAGAAAAGAGTTGATCAGCCATCTTCTTTCTCATGGAGGAACCGCAACCTTGGGAAAATTTAGAGAGAAAGATGGGAATTTACATCATACGTGTATGGATGAAATTTACATTTTAGTTGAATCAAGTTTAAGGACTCTTTTGATCGGTCATGTTGTTAGGGTAAGAAGTTATTTCCTTCCTTGAAACCTCTTATAAGATTAGATTTGAATTTCATTCTTGTTTTTATAGGGACTCTTGATTTCACATGGGTAAAAACGTTTCCTTGCTGGCTATAGAGCTGTTCGAATTGTGTATATAAAGATCAAGCCATGTTGATATGTTAATTGCTTGAGATAAACTAGGCATTCGAATGAACCCTTGCGGTTGAACAATTGATGGTTAAGTTGGTATAAATATTGTTGATTGTTAGTAAGTATTAGTGGACTGTTTAAGCATGCATGTATGTATACGATCATGATTGTCCTGTTTTGATATTATACCTGATCGTGTAGCATACTGTTTTTATATATAAGAATGTGTATGGTTGCTAGAAAATTTACTTGGAAGTTGCTGGGTGATTTCTGGAAATTTAGGTACTAAATTGGTATGATTGAATGTAACATAGAATGAAATTGTTTTGATCCCATTGCTAGTGAAATTGTGTAAACATACTTGATGCTTTGTTATGATCACATTGGTAGGAGAATGAAACTGACCTTGACATGTAAGAACCTGTATATAAATTAAATTGGCATGTTAGAAGTACCATCCAAGTGATTAAAGAAGCTAGAAACACCAACTAGTGTAATCTGCCCAGAATGCTCTGTTCTGGGTAGCAACTTTGAAAAATCACTAAAAATTGTACAAATAGAATTTAAGGCTGAAAATTTAATGGATAGTGCCTTAATATGTCTCAATTAATTAGGAGAAAACGGAATTGAATTTGGATTTGTATAATGGATTGTAGAAATGAAACACTAGGGACAGTGCAAACTGTCCAGTGTTGTAATTACCCTGTCTTTAAGTAAAAAACTGTATTAATTGACAAAGAATCAAAATGCAAGGCCTACATGGTTAGAATGAAAATTAAGTTAGCTTTCTAACGTATAAACCAATTGAAATTCCAACGTACGGAATGAAATTTATGCATATTTTAGTAAGTAATGCACAAGCTTCCAGGCAGCAACACCCTTGATGTTTTGAAATGAATGAATTATGTATTGTTGCCTTGTTTTGAATAAATAAATGTACTTGTCTTGACCACGATTCACTTGTATGAAATGTTAGAACGAGAAGGGAACATTGGAGAAGAGTCTAAGGAGGAGCATTCGAAAGCTAGAAACAAAGGAATTTGGATCCAAGATTAGCTAAGCTTGGAGTATTGTGAGTGTAGTTTACAATAGGGTTAGGACTTAGGTCCTAACCAAATGTGCATGATTATCTTCTTGCCATTGATATGCCATGTTAATGATCTCAATTTTAACTTGAATATGAAGAAAAGGGAAGAATGGACTAAGCTAAAATTGTGAATAAGTAATAGCATGCAAAATTGAGAAATTAATTAGAAAGAAAAGTGAAAACAAATGAATGCTTCCATGCCTTGGATATGACTCGTTATAATGCTTGCTTGATAGTGCTCTTTGATGAAAATGCTTGAACCTTGATGCCTTGACTGTGATTAATTCGAATGAATACTTGGATGTACCATTATGATCTAAATACTTGTTAACATGATATAATTCGTGAATTAAGGATCTTGCTTGATGCCTAAGAAATGGCATATGTTAATTGCTTGCTTGAATGACAAGATGAAATTGCAAAGTGTAGAGCTAAGGCTCAATTGGCCTAAGGGCTGTGTATATGAGCATGATCTTGCAAAGTATCACTTGAATTGATCATTGAATAAGCTATTGCTTGACATAAACATGTAATACTTGAATAAGTGATTCATAATTGAACAAAGCCTTGGTTGTTAGTGGTCATAGGTAGTAGGGCATGCCTTAGAGTCTGCAGCTCATTGTGTCAGGGTGGACTACGGTACAGGGCTAAAGCCCTTAATTGGCGACAGATGGAGGGTACATATGTGTGGTCTTTGGCGACAGTAGGAGGGTTGACCAATGCTACGACACATCTTGTGGCGACAGTTGGTTGGAGACTCGATTACCCGGACAACTAAATACCAATGGCATAAACTAAAGAAAGCATATGAGAAATAATTAAAGAATAAAGCTCATTCGATAATTGAATTACATGATACTTGAGATTACTTGATTCTTGAATTACATGATACATGAATTACTTGATTCTTGAATTACTTGATACTTGAATTACTTGATATACAAGCTTGAATTACTTGAATTTCTTGATATGAAATGCTTGATTCTTGACATGGAACTCTTGAAATGATAATTGTTTATGATTGAACCTTGTATTGAATAATTTGCTACTTGGATTACTTTATATGTATTATTGAAAATAGAAACATGTAAACTTGAACTAATATGTACTTGATTTGAATGGAAATTTGTATATTGTTTGAGTATGTTAATTGGCTTGAATTAAAGATTGAGCAAAGCTTGAATTGAATTGCTTCCAACTTGGACTAAGCAACTTAGTTAAGTGATATATGTCTTATAAATTGGTTAGAACTAGTTGCTACCTCACTAAGTACATTCTTGTACTTATCACTCTTGTTTTCATTCTTCCCAAACACATGATAAAGGATTCGATCGTTGCTTGATCCTGAAGCCTAAATTCTTGAGCTCGAAGCAAGACACAAGCATAGCTAAAGTATGGTCATACTTGTTTTGTACTCCCCTAGTTGGTGGCACATAGATGTATATAATGCCTAGTGCATACATTTTGAATACTTGATATTGTGTATATGTATATATGTCTTGAATGGGCCTATCATGTTATGAAATTGGTGGTTAATGTAAATTAAGTAATGAAATATAATTCTATATAATGGAAATGTATCTTGCTGCGCATATAAGTATTGATATATGTCTAATGAATGTTCAAAGTAATTGACCTAGACTATTATGTTAATCGAATGTCTTGTGAAAGAATATAGTATCTTGTGTAAACATACCTTGTTGTAGTATCTTTATAAGCTTGAATGGTAAATGCCGAAAGGCAAGGGTGGCATATGCTTGCTTGGAATCAAGGTACGTGCAGTGGATCATGATTTGTAAGTTATGCATGAAAGGATATATGTAATCAAGTTAATGAACAATGAAATGAAAATGAAAACTTGTTTGCTTTGTGGTTTCGAATGATGATGTTGTATAATGATATTTGAAATTTTTGGTAACCTATAATGTATGTAAAGGTGATTGTTTACATGTTAAGTATTGTATGTTTGGTTACTTGTTAGTTAAGTAACTCATCTAATAGGGATGAGTTAACCTATTCTTGCCTTGTTCTCGCTTGTATTGTATGTTAGTAACGCTCCCGAACCGGTTTCTTGCCAACCTGGGTAGGGGTGTTACAGGGAAAAAGTCAGATATTAGACCCTTGGGTAAATAGCTCCTTAAAGATTCAAAGTTTTGACCCTTGTATAAAACAGTCACTAAAAATAGTTTTAAAACTTTTCATTTTGGTCACTACCCAAAATGTCCATCTTCGAGACCCGTTTTTGTAAAATTGATTCCACCAAAATCACTTCCATATTAAATAATGATTTTTCATAGTTTTTCCATATTTCTAACTCTCCCGAAAATATTTTATCCAAATTAAATCCCAAAACTGACTCGAATCCTCTAATCCAATCCAACAGACCGTCTAAACCAACTTGAAACACCTAGGCCCTAAATCGAGACAATACAATATGTGTGGCATAAGGTTTAATGTGCATATTTTAGAAAGACAAAAGAAGCAAGAGACGTTTTGGCATGAGATTCAACACATGTTTAAAAGCAAATGGTTTTAAATGCATTGATGATTGTTTTTGAGTATCCCTCACTAAGCTTTTACGTGCTTACGCTCTCTGTAACCCCCTTAACCCGGCCTAGACGCTAGACCGAACCGAGCAAGCTACATTGGGTTTGCTAAGACAAACCCGGAAGAATTTCTTAGAAAATGGTCCATTTTTTCATTTTATCTTATATAAATGTGTAATTAAGTCATAAGGTGATCATGCTGGCAGCGATGAAGTTTACAACTCAATCGGGCGTCGAATTGACATCCAATTGATCAAGAACGTACTTTAGGGACCAAATTTCAATTTCTAAAAATTTAGAGAACCTCCATTAAATTAAAGTTACCAATCCTTACTTAGTCAAGTTTCATGCATACATGTTAAATTTCAACTTAAAACAATCAACTAAACTCATTCAATTGCATATATAACATTCAGGGACTAGATTACACATTTCCAAACTTCAATAGGCAAATTCACAAGAAACCAACAATGTGTACCAATACGAGCAAGCCCGTATTGATATGGATCAACGAATTTAACCGCTGTGCATACCAATACACTAGCCACCGTGTGAATATGGTGCATAAAGCAACCCGTACCGGTACAACTTAGTTCTCGTATCGATCCCTTTTTTCTCCAAAACCTCAATTTCTAGTAACCTCATGGCGTATCGGTATGCTACGTCACGTATCAGTATGATGCTATAAAAATGAAGGGGTCGTACCGTTACTTAAACTCGTGTATCGATTATGATGTGTAAATTCAAAGGGGTGTACCAATACTCTACTAACTGTACCGGTACCCCTGGGCATTTTGCCCTCAAAATAGAGCAGTTTCAAACCCTGTGTACCGATCCCTGGGTACCCGTACCGGTACGCGAAGGCCTGTAATGACCTCTAGGTTCAACATATGACTTTTTGTCTCATTCCAAACATCTTCAAACATCTCCTAAACATCATATAACATCTCAAGCATCAATTCCACAAACATATAAGCATGATAGAGGACCATTTACAATATATCATATTCAAACAAAAGTCCTATAGGCATGATCTCTACCGAAGCATGAAAAACTTATCCCAACCCCTCAAAGCAAGATTTTAAACACCATACAAGTCCAAAACATCAAATGTAACTTGTCCAAACTAGGGAGTAACCAAAACAACCCTCCTAATTACAACTTGGTCACATTGCTTCTTATTACTACAAAGTACTTATAAAATCGTACTCAAAATCACTTTGTCCTTGGATCGCCTCTTGCTTGCTCGCTGCCCAAAATGCTTACTTCTTTGCATTGATGATAAATGAGAGTGTAAGCTTATAAATCATAGTGAGGGAAATCTCAAAAACACTCATCAATGCATATAAAACCATTTGGTCTTCAAATATGTATTCAAGCTCATGTCAAAGCATCTCATGCTTCTATAATCTTTCTAAAAATGCACTTTTAAACATTTACATCTCATGTATCATGGATTTCTAGCAATGACCTCAATTTAAGCTTTCTCATGCTAAAATATCAAAATAGCAAGCTTAAAGAGCAACACATGTATAAACCATATTATGCAAAAATAATCCATTTCTCATGATACAATATATCATATATTGGCATTCAAGTGACTTAAAACCATTTCCTTTCTATTTTATCAAAAACACATCAGATACACGAATTTCCCAAGTGGTTCTTTCGACCACTTCACATACATCCTCGAATCGGAGCAGCCTTTAACGATTATGATGCATAAATCGACCAGCAGGAGAATTGACACACTCTTAACCCCTCGACCGCTGCGGTTCTCATGGTGGAGCATGGCACACTCTTGACCCCTCGACACATATGAGGCGACTTATTATAGTGCAATTTAAACATTATGGCTAGCCAACTATATCCAATAACTTTTAATCTCAGTCACTTGCCAATATACTCTATAAAACCACATTACCTTACTATTTTCATATACATCAAATCATTCAATTTCCAATACATTAAACCATGTATTCAAGTATTCTTAAAACTCATTTCATAAACCACTTGTCATATTCAATAATCATCATATATGATTATTTGCAACATCTTTCATTTCTAAAACATGCATATAATAGTAAATAATCAAAACCATAGATACGTGCATGAGATTGCATTTTGTAAAACCGAAAACGAGAGCGAGTACTTCCAATACTTACTTTTGAGCTTAAACAAGTGTTTTAGACTTTATCTAAACTCCCAAAAATCATCTTCAAACCTTTTAAAAGCAGTAAGCCACTTTTTGAATCACCGACAAACACAACGCCCTTCTAGCCGTAGCAATGATCATGCTTCCGAAGCCTCCACAACCTCTCCAAAAGCCAAAGAGTCCACCTCCCCTATTTTCCCCCAATAAAAATAGAGGATTAAAGCACTTCCATGCATCTCAAATTTCCAGCAACCATTAATCTCAACTTTGCCTCACTAAAAATTATCAAATGCTTCTCTAAAACAACCGAAATCAACACCAAACTCAACCTAAGCAAAGCATGACCATAACCTATTGATTTTCACATCTTAACATCATCAATAAACCTCCAAAAACAATAATATAACATCCTTATACCTCCGGCAACCTTACAACACCAAGATCACCTTAAAATCTAACTATTTACAACCTAGAAAATTAGCAATTCACATAGTTTCGAGATTTCTTTTATTAATATCTTCTTATAACATTAAAACACATCTCAAATTTCCTATCAAAACTCAATTAAAACCAATTAATCATGATTCAATCATAAAAAAATAATAAAAACTAGTTGTAAAGGATCAAGAACTTGGGAATTTCAATAAAGAACTTTTAATTAGAGGAGAGAAATAAAAATCACCTCTAATTGCTGATTTCTCCATTAATTGGCAAGTTTTGGATGAAATCTTCAAGAAAACAACGAGGATTTGATGTAGAAATCAAATAGGAAATCTAAAAGGAAATCAAAAGAGATGATTCCTAAAAATTTTGGAGGAAAATTGATAGTTTGTCTAATGAGAAAGTGGAGAAAAAGGTTGAGAGCAAAATTAGTTACGTAAGAAAATAAAATTGGTTAATTAAAATCTCTTTTATTTTTATTAAATAACCCTTTAAAAACCATTTCAAAAATAACCTAAATTAATGGAAAAACCTGATGGAAAACTTTGGTAAATTAGTTACTTAAAGATTCTAAGTTTTGACCCTTTTACGATTTAGTCACCAAAATTGTTTTGAAAACTTTACATTTTAGTCACCAGACAAAATGCCCAAAAATCCGATTTAATTCCTTCAAATTGAGTTTACCAAAACCCTTAAAATACCAATTAAATATTTTCTAGCATTTTCCATATTTTATTTTAGCCTAAAACCATTTATTAAGAATTAATTCCTGAAACTAGCTCAAATCACCTAATTCGGTTCTCCTGAACCTTCTACTCAATCTAGCTAATACCTAAGCCCAAATTTGAGGCGTTACACTCTCCTTTCTCATCAATGCAGAAAAGTAAGCATTTGAACAACAAGCAAGCAAGAAAGAATCCAAGGGTTGAGCTATTTCAAGTATGGTTTCATAAATACTTAGTAGTAATAAAAGGCAATGTGATCAAGTTGTAATTGAGAGGGTTGTTTTGGCTACTTCCTATTTTGGAAATGTTATACTTGGTGTTTTGGACTTGTGTATTGGTTTATGTTTTGAATTGGGGGCTTTGGGGATATTTAAGCATGTGGGGTAGATGTCATGCCTATAGGTCTACCTTGGTGGTTGCTTTTGCTTTTATGATGCCTCTGCTTCAAGTTCTTTGTGGTATCAAGTAGTTCATTAGTTGGTATGATGTTTATATGTTGATTGAAGCATGTTTGATTGAGCCTAAGTGTCATATAATTGACCAAGAGATCATTACAGGCCTAGTTGTACCGATACAGGTCCTCAAGGATCGGTACGCGAGGTCTGATATGGCTCAAATATGTGCAAAATTGCACAGGGTTATTGGTACGCATAGCCCCTCTGATAATCACACTAGGTGTCGGTACAGAGGTAACCATATCGGTACACAATTTAGCTACTAGAATCCCCTGATTTGAAATTGAACCGCTAGTATTGGTACGCGGGAGACCGTACCGATTCCCTTTGCAAAATGATCCTGTATCAATTCAGGCTAGGGGTGTACCAGTACCAAGACGGTTATTTCTGGTAGTTGCTTTGCTGATGTTTGAATCTTGGCGTATTAGCCACTGTTTCTTGCACATGCAATTAAATGAGCTTGGATAATTGTTTTAATTTGAAATTTAACCAAGGTGCATGTAACCTAATTAATTAAGGCTTGGTAGCCTTGGACTTAAGAAAGTAACCTCATTTTTTAAAAATTGCAATTCGGTCCCTAAAGGGTAATTTCTCTCAAATAGATGTCAAATCGACGCCTGACTTAATTGAGAATTTTTTATCCACTGCCAGCGTGTTCACCTTAGGGATTAATTATGTATTTAGACAAGATAAAAGAAAAAATAGGCCTTGTTTTAAGTAAATCATTCAGGTTTGTCTCCATAAACCTAATGTAGCTTGCTCGGCTCGATCTGGTCTCTTGGCCGGGTTAAAGGGGTTACATTTGGTGGTATTAGAGGCAGGTTTTGATTTTTGGGAGGTAGGTTATGGTAGTTTGAGATATTGTTGTTGAATGATACAGTGCAATGACATGTGCGGTGTTAAATTTTATGTTTCTATGATTGAAATGTGTTATGTTGGGGTAAAAAGCTTGGGGACACATTGCCATATTACTACGAGTACAAAATGATTTTTGTTTTGAAACATGAGCATCTTGGATTCTTGCTTCAAGCTAGCCTAAGTGTTTTTTTGTTGCATTATCATGCTTTAGATTCATATTTTTGAGAATAAGACTGAGACGAGATACGCGAGCTAACATAGATAGTGTTGTGGATGGGCATAATAATGAATTACCTCCTCCTCCACCGATTCCTATTGTTGGTGCTAGAGTAGAGGGTGGTATGCCTCAAGCACCGCAACAGCTAGTTTTTAGAGACATGACACCTTTGATCCAAGCTATGACTGCAGCGTTTTAGACAGCTATGGTTGGAGTGCACGCACTGCACCAGCACCTACAGTAGCTATTAATTTAGGACTTCTGCTAGAGCATTTGCATAGCTTGGGCAGTATTGAGTTTAAGGGTTTAGCTCCTAATGTAAACCCCTTGACCCGATCTAATCGCAAAACTGAACCGAGCGAGCTATATTAGGGTTTACTGAGACAAACCCTGAAGTTTTACATTCAAATGGTCTATTTTTTCTTTTATCTTATCTAAATGCAACATTAAGTTCTAAGGTGACCATGCTGGCTATGGTGAAAGTTACAACTTAATCGAGCATCGAATTGGCATCCAATGGTTCGATTTCGCATCATAAGGACTAAAACATAATTTTAGCTAATTAAGAAGACTTACATTAAATTGAAGTTACCAATCCACAATTAGTCATATTCATGCTATCAGGTTAAATCTCAACTCAAAATAACCATCCAAACTCATTTAATTGCATATACAAGAAACATAGACTAAATTGCAACGAAAGCAAACTTCAAAAAACATCTTAACCAAAGTAACGACCTGCGTACCGGTAGAGGGACTCTCCGTATCGATACGGGTTAAAATTCAAAGGCATACCGATACGGTCCTCAAGTGTATCGGTATGGGTATGTGGTCTCGAAAATTTGGAATTCCAGTAGTAAAAGGCTGTATCGATACGACAACTCGTATACCGAAACCAAGCTTGATTTTTAGCATCATGTACCAATATGATCTCTAGGCGTATCGAGACACCAAGGTAATTTTGCTTGGGTTGAGCCGAGATAGATCCCCACGTACCGATCCCTGAGGACTCGTGCCGGTACGGACAAACATGTAATGACCTTTTGGTCCAACATATGGCACTTTGGTTGAATCGTTCATACCCCATCCATCTAAACATCAAACAACTTCACAAACATTAATTTCTCAAACATGGCAGCAAAGTAGAAGATCATTCACCACATGGCATACTGAAGGAAAATCCCTATAGGCATGATTTCTACCCAAGCATGCATAATGATCCCTAACCCCTCAAACTAAAGGTTAAGCTACATACATGTCCAAAACATCATATCAAACTTATACAAACAGGGAGTATCCCAAAATACAGCTCCCAAACACAACTTGTTCACATTGTCTTTTATTACTACTTAGTCCATATAAAACCATACTTTGAAAAGTCACAACTCTTGGATCCTTTCTTGCACGCATGTTGTCCAAGTGGCCTATTTCTCTGCATTGATGAGAAAAGAGAGCGTAAGCTATAAGCTTAGTGAGGGATTCGATAAAACACCCATCAATGCAATTTAAAACCATATTAGTTCAAACCAAATCAACTTGTTCATGGCAAAATCATCTCATGCTTCCACAATCTCTTTCAAATGCACATTTAAAATCATTTACAACACATGTATCATGGATTTCATATTCACCCCAATTTAAGCGTCAAATGCCAAAGTCTCTATATAGCAAGCTTAAAGAGTCAAACATAAACCATTTCTCATGATACATCATTTAGTATATTGTCTTTCAAGTGACTCAATCAAGTTCCAAACCTTTTACAAAACACATCAGATACACAGATTTCTCAAGTGGTTCCCACAACCACTTTACATGCATACCTCAACCGAGTAACAACACACTTTCCCACCTCAACAATTCAAACCGGAGTAACGGAACATTTACCCACCTCAACGGTTTGGATTTATAATTCCACTAGCGGGAGAAAATGGAACATTTACCCACCTCAACCGCCGTCGTTCTTATGGTGGAGTCTATGACACATTTAACCCCTCGACACACATGAAGCGACTTATTATAGTGCACTATCAATCCCATGGCATGCCAACTATATCCAATTACATTTTTACCTCAACCACTTGCCAATATACTCATTAAATCCACATTAGCTTACTGTTTTACATATGCATTAACTCAAACTATTTCTATCAATAAATTAAAACATGTATTCAAGCAACCTCAACATGCTTTCATAAATCATTAGATTTACACAAAGCTCAACATGAATAATCATTTGCAACATCTTTTAGTTCCAAAACATGAATATAACAGTAAGTAATCAAATCTATAAACATGTGTATGAGATTGTATTTTCAAAGCCGAAAATGAGAGAGAGCTCAACCGATACTTACTTCCGAGCTTAGATAAGTGTTTCAAACTTAATCTAAACTCCCACAACTTCTTTCAGAATCCTTTTAAGGCGGTAAAACACATTTCCCCGCATCGACAACCAATCACCCACTTGCCATTATGCAAGTAAGCCTCTGATGCTTCTGCGATGTCTCCAAAAGCCAAATGATTCGATTCCCCAGCTTTACCTAAACAAAAATAGAGCATTAATGCACTTCTATGCATCACAAATCCCCAGCAAACAACAATCTCAACTTTACCTATCTCTGCAATCACTAATTTTATTCGGGGTATTAACTCGTATTTATATTTTGTTAATATCTACAATAATGAGCTTTGGTTAATATTACCTTTTATATATTATTTATTAATGCAAAAAACCCAAAAAATATTATTATTATTATTAATATATTGTATTTGTTATTAGTATCTATTATATGTTACATGTTTAAAAAACCCAAAATATTATTAATATTATTTCTTTACTACTATCTCATTACTATTTATTTATAATTAAAAACCCAAAAATATTACTATTTGTATTGGTGTATTAGGTCTTTATTAATATATATAATTATTTATGTTAGTTGCTATTAACATATTACTTATTTAATATATTATTATTCTTGGTTTTATTATCTACTATTAGTATTATTGTTGTCATTACTTATTACTATTATTATTTATTACTAACATATTTAGTTTTCATCATATTTGTTATTTATTATTATTAATACTACTATTATTAATACTATTAAAAAAAGAAACCCAAAATATATAAGATATAGACTAATAAATAATCGGCTCAAGCTTATTTGTTATTAAGAGTCCATATATTTACAACCCAAGAAACTAATACAATGCATATTATCAAGGCCTGCTAAGGCCAAAATAACAAAACCCTAATTACATCTGCCCTAATCCATCCAAGCTTCTTGTGCAGCTGCTATAGGGCTGTTAGATTTGGCCCTTGATCTAACGGCCGAGAATGAAGTAAAGGTAGCTTCCACAACCAGCACGCGCGTACGTGCAATCTCTCAGCTCATCACGTGCGCGTAAAGCTCACGCCCTGACCGTTCTAGATCCCCATACGCCTGACTCCTCATCTGCAGCACCAACCAGCTACGACATCAGCTCTCTCTCTGGTCCCCTCCTTCGGCCAGAATGCCACATGTAACAAAAGAACAAACGAAACAACGTCAGTCATACATGCAACAAAAGAAACAAAACAACAACAATGCCGACAACAACAGTGGCTAACATGAATTAGTCTAAAATATATTCAGAAGAATTTCTTTTTTTTTTCTTTTTATTTTTATGTAATACTGTATAAAAGGAACCTAAAAACATTACATGTAAGACTACGGTGGATTCAATCATCAATACCAAAAAAGGCAAAAAAAATCAGAGGTATTTTTATCCTCCTCACAGTGCATGCATAAAAAGAAAAGGGTTTCAGATTCCTTTTTTTACCTTTCGAACCTTAGTCTCTTCGCCCCTTCGAATCTGGTAGGCAATAATCCGTTCGACCTTCATTCAGAGGTTATTAACGGTGAGCCATTGAGGAATC
Organism: Hibiscus mutabilis; assembly: GCA_019671005.1. NCBI lineage: Eukaryota > Viridiplantae > Streptophyta > Magnoliopsida > Malvales > Malvaceae > Hibiscus > Hibiscus mutabilis. The sequence continues at coordinate 22,066,618 of CM033739.1, read as the reverse complement.
ACAGGCTAGGTTTTCTTAGATCAAATAGTTTTTTTTAGATCTAGGTAAAAAGTGAGTTTCTTTTAAATGGAGTGGTGGTTATTTTTGGTTTCAGAAGGGAAAAGGGGATGAAAGAGGTTTTTGGTGGTGTTCTGGCGCCAAGACATGGCGGTTGACGATGGTTTTTTGCCTCGGAAATGCTGAAATCTGGGTTTATCCCAAATTCTGATGAACACCATAGCGATGTTCATCTTTATTTTTGGAGAAAATAGGGAGACTTTCAGATGGCTAAAATTTTCCATTTTCGGCAAAAATTGTATTATAGTTGTTCTAAAAGAAAATAAATGGGTTATTTACTTTCTTAAGGGCTCCCGTGTTTTTAAAACTTCCCCACGGTCCTTCATTTTTGTTGTGATTTTAGCCCTAATTCCAATGGTTAAATCCTGAATTTAGCCCCTGGTCTTTTATTTTTGTTCCTTTTTCACCCCGGTTTTCATTGTATACTTAGCTTTTAGTCTTGCATTGTGCTTTCTTTTAATTTCAGCCCTTCATTGCTTGTTCGTTTATATTTACATGTTTAATTTTTGTTTAGTTTATGTGTTTGTTTTGGTTTCCCGTGCATATGTATACTTATGCGATGCATATCCATTTTTATATTCTATAATGTTATTTACATATATTGCTATATTTTATATTTTTATATAATATGGCTTTTGTATATTATGTTACATACATATATCATATATTTTTTGTGTTCCATCTTACGTGTTGAGTACACTACTATATCATTATATATGTTCGTATTTAGTTGTTCATGCTTTTTTTTGGATATGCGTTGTCGTTGTGTTTTTCTTTTTCACTTATAGTTACGTTACATTCGATATTTAAACTGTTGATGTGGTGTCTTATTATTCGAGAGTAAACCTGGCCAGTACCAAACGTAGTGGTGGTGGTTCTTCGGTTTATTCTCGAATAATATGGCCCTTTAAAATTTACTCGCACCTATAACCAAATTTCAATTTAATCGTCACTTTAATTCAGAAATTTAATAAATTTAATATTAACAAAGCAATAATTATTTATTTTCTTTTATTATACCAATTTTTGGGCGGTGTGGGGGTGCCAAAAATCTCTCATCCGTAATCGACTCTCGAACCGACTTTCAAACGAATCTATGGTTTTTTGGTGTCCGGCCTACCTCACTGGCCAGTGGCGACTCCAAGTTTTACTATTTTTCAAAAACACAAATTTTTAAAGAATTTTCCAAATGTTTTTCGAAATAAAGAAAGGAAATCTATTACTCCTTTTTTTAGCGATCACTTCGAAATTTTAAATTTTGAACAAAGATAAGGTTGCTACAGCTGGCAACTGTTTTCGATTTTTAAAACTAAAGTGAGTCAGGCCATTTTTCAAGAAAAAGAAAAATATAATTATCGTTTTATTAATATCGAAATTTGTGAATTAAAGTGACGATTAAATCAATATTTGTTTATAAATGCGAGTTTATTTTAACGCATTGAAAATTTGGCACTTAAATCCGTCCTTTAAAGTGGGGGGAAACTCTAGTGCTTTTGTGTAGATATTGTTCCTCCGTATGGGCCTAGTAAGTACCTTTGGGGCTTGGATATTTTGAGGATTGGTTCGAAGGTCCGGTGGACCGGTATTAGAGGTTCGAGTTAATTTCGGGATTAAATCAGATCTAATGGTTTTTCAGGTGATAAAATTATGGAAAAATATGCTAAAATCATTATTTAATATAATGATGAGTTTGGTAAAATCAATTTTGGGAAATGAGATTTTGAAATTGGTCATTTTGGTCTAGTGACCAAAATGCAAATTTTGAAAACTGTTTTTAGTGACTATTTTGAAAAGGGTCAAAACTTTGAATCTTTAAGGATATAATTATCCTAGATATTTTTAACAGATTTCTCCCTTTAATTAACTGATTTTAAGGTGGTTTTAAAAGGCTTTAAAAGTGGAGAGAATTAATAAACCACATTCTAGACTTTTAACAAAATTCACGTAACCAAACTTTGCAACTTCTTTCTCTCAATTTCTCTCCAGCCAAACATCTTTCCAATCTTAATTTGTTTAGGTAAAAATCAAAGGTTTTGATTTCCATTTGATTTCCTAATGCTTTTTCATCAAATACTTATTGTTATTCTCTTGATATTCATGTTTTATTAAGCAATTAAGGGGAGGAATCAGCATTGGAGGTAAGGATCCATTCTTCTCCTCTAATAAAAGGTTCTTTGCTAAAATTTCCAAGTTCTTGATCCTTTACAAATGTTTTCTAACGTGTTTTGATAATTTTATCAAAGAAAATTGGTTTAATTGTGTTTTGATTGATGGGATTTATAGATCTTCGTACTTGTTCTATTTTGCTGAGATTTTGATCAAAATAGATCATGATTTTGATGTTTAATTGAGTTAAGCACTTGTTTTAATTTTGTTACCTATTGTTTAAGCATGTTTTAAAGTATTTGATATACCGTATTAAGCATGAAATGCTGAAGGATGCACATGGTAAGTGATCCTTGTAAGTATGTGGCTTATACTTGTGTTTTAAAGCACGGTTGTTGCTGTGGAAATGGCATGGTTTAACGCTTGCTGAAAACACTGAGGTAAATGTTATTTGGTTAATTATATTGGCAAGTGATGTGGTTTTAAAATTGTTATCGGATATAGTTGGCCGACCATAGGATTGAGTGCACTGTAAATAAGTCACCTTGGATGTTGAGGAGTTTATACGACGTACCGAATACTCCATCCAAGTACCCTAACGGTAGAGGGGTTAAATAGTATTGAATACTCCTGTTAGTGGATTAAGCGTCTAATCGATGATTGGGGTGGGTGTCCCGGTGGGTTGTTATTGTACCCAGTTGTTATTGTACATCGATTGTGATTGTATTGCTATTCCGATTGAGATGGCTTGAAGTGTTGGGTTAACACTTGTTGAATCTGTGTACCCGATGAACTCTTTTGTTAATGGACTTGTCTAATGATCACTTGAAAGCCAATATAATTGTTAGTGTATCATTGAAATGTTTATGTTGTATATTGTGATTTATACTTGTTTCTCCTTAAGCTTTTCATTTGGTAGTAATGCAAGGGAAGGCTTAAGTGGAGGGTTAGCAATACGACTTGCTGTTGAATAATGATACACGTAGTATATGGTTTAATATGCTAGTTTAAATGATATAAAGTGCATGTTTTAAAAAGGCATGATGTTTTAAAGGATGATGTTAAATAAATGGTTTTAAATGCATTGATGGTGTTTGTTTTTGAGCACTCCTCACTAAGCCTTGTGTGCTTACGCTCTCGTTGCCCATCAATGCAGATAATTGAGGTCTTGGAAGGCAGCAAGAAGCAAGGGGATCTTGGCAAGACTTGTTTCCAAAGTATGTTAGAGACTAGATTATAATGAATAAGGGCAATGGGGTACTTGTTGTGTTTTGGGAGATGTTTTGTGAAACTCCCTATTTGAGCATGTTTCTTTAGTAGCTATTGGGTTGTAAATGGCCTTTAAGGATTGTTTTTGGTGCTGGTTTACCTTTTGGTATGTTGGTTGGATCATATTAGGAAGCATGCCTATAGATATCCTCTTTGATGCATGGATTCTTGTTGTGCCAATATAATTGTGATGTTAGTTGGGATGTGATATGTTTGACATGTTAGTATTGTGTTTAAAGCATGTTGGAGTGGTTTGACTATGCTTTTGGGATGAAAAATCAGCCAAATATGACATTTCAAGCCCAGGCGCCCCCACGTATCGCTATGACTATGCAATTTTAGGCTTGTGGGATCGGTACGGGTCTTGTGTGTTTCGATACCCTAGTCAAATTTGGCCTGGCGTACCAGTACAGGATGGGCGTTTCGATACGTGTTTTAGCCTCTGAAATTCACTTTTGCAACTTGAACCCGCATATCGAAACACTTAAGAAACCATATCAGTAGGGTTTAAAACATTTCAAAAGTTTGGAATTTCAGTTAGGCATATCGATACGACTAGGTGGTGTATCGAAACAATGTGTTTCAAATCATATCAGTATGGGTTTACCCGTTTCGATATGGATGACCGTTTCTCCTGAGAATGTCACTTTTGGGCAGTTTTGCTTTCTTTGCATTTTAGTCCCTGAATCTTGCCCATGGAATTATATGTGCTAGAATGATCAAGTTGAGCTGAAATTTGAGATGAATGTTTGGAATCTAATTAATTAAAGATTGTTAACTTAAATGTCGGTTTAAATCCTGAAATTCTCTGTATTTACAATTTGGTCCCTAAGTTGCAAATATGATCATTAGATGTCAAATTGATGCCCGATTGAGTTGGGGGTTTTACCAGATGTCTATATGAAAATGTAGGGTTAATTGGCATATAGATAAGATAAAAGGAAAAAATTGACCGTGTTTGGTTGTATCTCTTCAGTTTGCTATGGTAAACCTAATATAGCCTTCTTGGTTCAGTTGGGCGTCTAGGCCGGGTCAAGGGGGTTACATTTAGTGGTATCAGAGCCAGGTTTGGTTCATTTGGGAGGTTGTTGTGTTGTTGTCGTGAGTAGGCACTGTTGTATGATGTGTATGGTGATTGTTGTATGTACACTGGTTGATATGCACAGTGATTGATATATGAATGTTGATTGTTGTATGCTATGTTGGAGATGTTTTGGGGTACCCATTGCTTATTATTATAGTATGGAAAGTTTTAATTTTTGAATGAAAGTCTTGGATCCTTGCTTGAGGATGGCCTAACTATTTTTGTTTTGAAATGATTATCATTCTTTAGATGTATTTTAGCACGATGGGACCGAGGAGAAAGTTGTGATCTAGTGCGATTGCTGCTGCCGCTGGGCAGGATGATGAAGGAGAAGTTGTACCTCCTGGAGGGTTGCCACCACCCCCACCTTATCCATTTGAGGGAGTGGAGCAAGTACCACCTGCGCCGGCTGGGCTAAGGATGGGTGATATGGCACCGTTGATACAGGCCATGACTGGTGCGTTTCAGGCAGTAGTTGCAGGTGTTCGTGCCAACACCACCTGTGGAGGGTAAGGTTTGCCGCTTGAGTGTCTTCATAGTTTGGGCAGAGTTAAGTTTCGAGGGTTGTTGCCTGAGTCTTCTAAGGGTTGGTTGGCCAGTACTAAGAGGATACTGGGCCAAATAGGGTGCACTAATGCTCGTAAGCTGGGTTGTGCTATTTCCCTGCTGCAGGGTAATGCTTATGCATGGTGGACTACCACAATATCCGGTATGGTGACAGATGATGTGACTTGGGAGAGTTCTCCTGTGAAGGATTTCGGAAGAAGTTTTTGGGAGTCTGATATCAGGAAGAGAAGAAGCGTGAGTTTATGGATTTGGTGCAAAGTAGTATGTTTGTTGCGGAGTATGAGGTACAGTTCATGAGGTTGAGTCGGTATGCACCTGAGTTGGTTTCTGACGAGCGTACTTGATGTGATCGTTTCTAATATGGGCTTGTGCAGGATGTTAAGACATACATGCTTGCTGCTGATTACACCGGCTTTGATGTGCTGGTTTCGCGAGTTAAGAATGTGGAGCAGAATTTGGGTTTGGCATATGGATTGCGAGGTTCTAGCTCGGGTAAGAGAGCTGTTGATTCGAGTTATAGCGGTGGTCAGGCCAAGAGACACCGTGACAGGAGGTTTCACCCAGAGCCGAGGTATGGCAGAGGTGTTGTGGGATGTGGAGTCTAGGGGCAGGATGCCCAGGTTAGAGCACCGTTTAACACTTGTTGGGTTTGTGGATCCTAAGATCATTTGAGGCAAGATTGCCCGCGTTTGGCCAGGGAGGGTCAGGCACCTGCGCCTGTGCTGGCTAATACTTGTTGGAGTTGTGGGTCAAGCGACCATCAGAGGCGTGATTGTCCGTTGTTGGCTCGTGGTGGGTAGGGTGTTGCACTTGTTGTTTCTCCACAGTGTGGTCGTGGCCGCAGACCGTTTCAGCGTCGAGATGGAGGGCAGAGGATTGTAGCTCATATTGTTGCTATCTAGCCTGGGTGAGGTGGACCGGCTAGGGTGTATACGCAATGTGAGGGTTGCAATGACACCAATGTGATTGCAGGTACTTTTACCCTGCAGTTTTTGTCGTGTATTCATTGGTTGATTCTAGTTCTACTCATTCATACATTTTGAGTGAGCATGCTGAGCTGCTTGATATATCTGTTGAAATTCTTAATGTGGGTGTTAGAGTGACTAGTTCTCTTGGGGAGACAGTCGTGGTTAGGAGGTTGTATCGTAGGTGTCCACTGATGGTTCAGGGATATGTGTTTGCCGTGGACTAGATGGAGTTACCGTTCCATGGTTTTGATGTGATTTTAGGTATAGATTGGTTGACCGAATATCGGGCTAGGGGATTTTGAGACCAAACATATATTTTTGAGGTTGTCGGATGATTATGAGGTGGTGGTTGTTGGCTAGAATGACAAGTTTTTGTCTAATGTCATTTCGGCTTTGGAAGCAAGATGAATGTTAGATTCGGGATGTTAGGCTTATTTGGCCTATGTTATGAATCCTAGATTAAAGGAGTTGAGGGTGCAGGATGTTCACGCTGTATGTGAGTTTTCGAGTGTTTTTCTTGAGGATTACCAGGGTTGCCACTTGACTGTGAGGTAGAGTTTGGCATCGAGGTCTTTGCGGGTACGATACCGATATCCATTGCTCCATACCGTATGGCTCCGAAGGAATTGAAGGAGCTGAAAATGCAGTTGCAGGAGTTGCTTGATCGTGGGTTCATTAGACCTAGTATTTCATCTCGGGGAACGCCGGTGTTGTTTGTTAAGAAGAAAGATGGTATGTTACGGATGTGTATAGATTACCGACAGTTGAATAAGTTGACAATAAAGTACAAGTATCCCTTACCGCGTATGTTGGGCTCGGTTGCATGTTGATGCAGGAGGGTAAGGTATGGCGTATGCATCTAGGCAGTTGAAGGTGCATGAACGTAACTACCCTACTCACGGTCTTGAGCTGGCTGTGGTTGTATTTGCCTTGAAGATCTGGAGGCATTATCTTTTATGGTGAGAAATGTGCGGTTTATACAGATCATAAGAGTTTGAAATATCTGATGTCGTAGAAGGAGCTGAATCTTAGGGAACGTAGATGGTTGGAGTTGCTTAAGGATTATGATCTGACCATTGAGTATCATCCGGGGAAAGCAATTGTTGTGGTGGATGCCTTGAGCAGGAAAGAGACTGTGGAGCTGAGAGCCATGTTTGCTCGGTTGAGTGTGACAAATGATGGATGTTTGTTGGCTGAGTTGCAAGTGAAGCCGTCCTTTTTGCAGATGATTAAGGAGAAGCAACCATATGATGGGAGTTTGGTATCTCATTGGAATATATCATGGATGGAAATCCTATGGATTTCCATTTCAATGATTATGGGGTGTTATGTTTCAAAGTTCGAATAATGGTGCCTAAGGATGAAGAGTTGAGGCATACTATTTTGACTAAGTCACACGGTATTCCTTTTGCTATGCATCCCGGTAGTACTAAGATGTATCGAGGGTTGAAGGAGGAGTGCTATTGGGTTGGATTAAAGAGGGATGTGGCTATTTTCGTTGCACAGTGTATGGTTTGTCAGCGGGTAAAGGCTGAGCATCAGTTCCCTTCTGGGTTGTTGCAACCGTTGAGGATACCGGAATGGAAGTGAGAAAGAATCACCATGGATTTTGTGTCTGGGCTGCCTTTGACGTTGACCAAAAAGAATTCTATTTGGGTGATTGTGGATCGGTTTACGAAGTGTGCACATTTTGTGTCTGTACATACTATGTATACGTTGGATATGTTGGCTGAGTTGTACATCTCTAAGATAGTGCATTTGCACGGCGTGCCCAAATCTATAGTTTCAGATAGGGATCCGCTGTTCGCCGCAAGGTTTTGGGTGAGTTTACATCGTTCCTTGGGAACCTGGTTGAATTTTAGTAGCGCGTGATTCAGGTTCTCGAGGATATGCTAAGGTGTTGTGTTATTGAGTACCAGGGAACGTGGGAGAAGCAGTTGCCATTAGTGGAGTTTGCTTACAATAACAGTTATCATGCTAGCATACAGATGGCACCTTATGAGGCGTTGTATGGCAGGAAGTGTCGTACGCCCGCGTGTTGGGAATAAACGGAGGAAAAGTTTGTGTCTATGCCCAATGTCTTGAAAGGCACAACCGAAAAGGTAAAGTTGATATGTTAGCGCTTAAAAGTGACTGCAGATCGCCAGAAATCCTATGCATATTTGAAGCGTAGGGATATGAGTAAGCTGTGGGTGATAAAGTGTTTCTGAAAATGTCGCCCTGGAAACAGGTGTTGCGTTTTGGGCAGAAAGGGAAGCTTAGGCCAAGGTTCATCGGACCAAATGAGGTTGTCGAGCATGTTGGTCCTGTTGTGTACCGTTTGAGGTTACCTCTGGAGTTGGGAAAGATTCATGATGTGTTCCACGTTTCGATGTTGCGGAGGTATAGGTCGGATCCATTGCATGTCATGCCAGTGGAGGAGATCGAGCTGAGACCAAACCTATCTTACGATGAGGAACCATTAGAGATTATTGATACCAGCAGTAAGGTGCTACGTGGCAAAACAGTCGCCCTTGTTAAGGTGTTGTGGAAGCACCGTGGTGTTGAGGAGGCCACGTGGGAACGCAAGTCGGATATGGTGAAACAAATTTTGCACCTGTTTCCTCCAGGTAAATTTCGAGGATGAAATTTCTTAAGTGGGGAAGAGTTGTAACGCCCTGGTTTTAGGGCTTAGCGGTTTATAGGGTTATTAGACGGTTCGGTGGATCGGAGTAGAGATTCGAACTGGTTTCAGGATCGTATAATTTTGGTGTTGGAAAAATTATGGAAAATGCTTAAAAATCATTATGAATTATGTATTTAATAATGGTGGAATCAATTTTGAAAAATGAGTTTTGGAAGATGGACATTTGGTTAGTGACCAAAATAAAAATTTTGAAAACTGTGATTTCCTAGTGACTAAAATGAAAAGGGTCAAATACTTAGAATCTTTAAGGAGCTATTTTACCAATTGGTTTCTAATGATTTCTCCCTCGATTTGAATTATTTTAACATGTGGTTTAATTAGTAATTAAAGAGGATTTTGTTAAAAAGTTAGTTATCTTTTCTAAAACAAAAATCACGTCATTTTCTCTCAACTTTTTCTCTCCATTCTCTCCTCAGTGAAACACTCAGTTTTTCATCAAATTTCTAGAGTTGAGGTGGTTTCTAACTTGATTTTATTGTTTTTATAATGATTGTTTATATAAAATCTTACAATAATCTTGAGTTTTTCTTAGCTTTTCACAAATCAATTGAGGGAGAAACTTCACAATAGGGGTAAGGTCCGAGATCTCCTCTATTGTATGGTTCTTTATTTAAATTCCCAAGCATTTGATCCTTGTTTTTGTGTTTCTAATCTGGTTTTGATGGTTTTTCAATGTTTAATTGAGTTATTTGGGGAAAATGAGTTGATTCGCGAATTGGATCTGATTTCCAGTAAGTAAGGTTGATTTGATTCATATTTTGGATGTTTAATAATGTTGATAAGTGATTTTATCAATGGAATCCCGAAACTTAAGAATCTCTATTTGTTTAGGTTGTTAGTTTTGAGGTTTTGTGGTGTTTATATGATTGTAAGGTTGCTGGAGGTGGTAGGTTGTTCTGAATCTGTTTTTTATGTGTTTCGATGTTGAATGTGATGTTAGATTGATAGATGTTGACTGGGTTGTGAATCAAAGTGTTTTGGTTATGTTTTCAGTTGTTCTGGAGGGTTAATTGTGGAGGTTTAATGAGAATCCGAGAAAGATTGTAGTTGATGTGTTTAGAATGCATTATGATGCATTAATCCTCTGTTGTTTTGTGGTAAAAATAGGTGAGGTTGATCCGGAATTGATTGGAGAAGCATTGGAGGCTTCGGATTCTTGATTTTGCATCGACGAATTGAGGCTTCACATATCAGTGAGTGAAAACGTGGTTTAAACCGTTTTGATGTTTTAGGAACAAAGTTTTGGGGGTTAAGGTAGAGCTTGAAACGCTTACCTAGACTCGAAAGTAAGTATAAAGTGGTTTTCTCTCCCGGTCTTGCTAGTTTGAAATAGTTTTATGCACTTGTTTTAATTTACATGTTACCTACTGTTTAAGCTTGTTTTAAAGTATTTGATATACCGTTTTTAAGCATGAAATGTTGAATGATGCAGATGGTAAGTGATCCTTGTAAGTATGTGGCTTATACTTGTGTTTTAAAGCATGGTTGTTGCTTTCATATAGTTGGTCGGCCATAGGATTGAGTGCATTGTAAACAAGTCACCTTGGATGTTAAGGGGTTTATACGGCGTACCGAATACTCCATCCAAGTACCCTAACGGTAGAGGGGTTAAACAGTACTAAATACTCCCATTAGTGGATTAAGCGTCTAACCGATGATTGGGGTGGGTGTCCCCGTGGGTTGGTATTGTACCCGGTTGTTATTGTACTGCGATTGTGATTGTATCACTATTACGGTTGAGATGGCTTAAAGTGTTGGGTTAACACTCGTTGAATCCGTGTATCCAATGAACTCTTTTGTTAATGAACTTGTCTAATGATCACTTGAACGCCAATATAATTGTTAGTGTATCATTGAAATGTTTATGTTGTATAATGTGGTTTATACATGTTTCTCATTAAGCTTTGCATTTGGTAGTAATGCATGGGAAGGCTTAAGTGGAGGGTTAGCAATGTGACTTGTTGTTGAATAATGATACATGTAGCATATGGTTTAATATACTGGTTTAAATGATATAAAGTGCATGTTTTAAAAGGGCATGATGTTTTAAATGATGATGTTAAGTAAATGGTTTTAAATGCATTGATGGTGTTTGTTTTTGAGCACTCCTAACTAAGCCTTGTGTGCTTACACTCTCGTTATCCATCAATGCAGATAATTAAGGTCTTGGAAGGCAGCAAGAAGCAAGGGGATCTTGGCAAGACTTGTTTCCAAAGTATGTTAGAGACTAGACTATAATGAATAAGGGCAATGAGGTACTTGCTGTGTTTTCGGAGATGTTTTATGAAACTCCCTATTTGATGATGTTTCTTTAGTAGCTATTGGGTTGTAAATGGCCTTTAAGGATTATTTTTGGTGCTGGTTTACCTTTTGGTATGTTGGTTGGATGCATATTAGGAAGCATGCCTATTGATATCCCCTTTGATGGATGAACCCTTGTTGTGCCAATAGAATTGTGATGTTAGTTGGCACGAGATATGTTTGACATGTTAGTATTGTGTTTAAAGCATTTTAGAGTGGTTTAACTATGCTTTTGGGAAGAAAAATCAGCCAAATATGACATTTTAGGCCCAGGAGTACCGATACGCGGGGGACCGTATCGGTACGGTTAGGCAATTTCAGGCTTGTGGGATCAGTACGGGTCTTGTGCGTTTCGATACACCTAGGCAAATTTGGCCTGGCATACCGGTACGGGAATGGGCGTTTTGATACGTGTTTTAGCCTCTTGAATTCACTTTTGCAACTTGAACCCGCGTGTCGAAATACTTAACAAACCGTATGGGTATGATTTAAAACATTTAAAAAGTTTAGTATTTTAGTTAGGCGTATTGATACGGCTAGGTGGTGTATCAAAATGGTGTGTTTCAAACCGTATCGGTACGGGTTTACCCGTTTCGATACGGATGACCGTTTCTCCTGAGAATGTCACTTTTGGGCAGTTTTGCTTTCTTTGCATTTTAGTCCCTAAATCTTGCCCATGGAGTTATATGTGGTAGAATGATCAAGTTGAGCTGAAATTTGAGATTAAAGTTTGGAATTTGACTAATTAAAGATTGGTAACTTAAATGTGGTTTAAATCCTGAAATTCTCTATATTTGCAAATTGGTCCCTAAGTTGCAAATGTAATCAATTGGATGTCAAATTGATGCCCGATTGAGTTGGGGTTACACCAGATGTCTATATAAACACGTGGGGTGAATAATTGGCATCTAGATAAGATAAAATGAAAAAATATATCGGGTTTGGTTGTATCTCTTCGATTTTGCTACGATAAACCTAATGTAGCCTTCTTGGTACAGTTGGGCGTCTAGGCCGGGTCAAGGGGGTTATACCACCCTACCGTTAGCTTTACGTAATTGGTCATGACTAGAGAGCGCCTCGAGGATGCTATAAAAAGAGAAAGATAAACAAGCCCTACAGCACAACCCCTTAGAAGGGAGATGACTCTCATGTTTATATGGTGGGTTCTCACTCAACCAATCAGCCTCAAGGCCACTACCGTAATCAATCATCATGGTCTGTAAAGCCTCTAAAGGTTCTTCATCCAGTTCTGATCTCGTAGACTAATTTACTCCCAACGCTTGTTGAGAATAAGCTTCCGACCCTGGTTTATTGCAAGCCAAAAGATCCTTCCTATCCCGAGGGTTATAATGTTAATACCATATGTGACTACCATGTGGGAAGTATGGGTCATCTACGAAGGATTGTGGAGCCATAAAAAATAAGGTTCAGAGTTTGATTGAGACTGACCTTTTGAAATTTTAAGAAGAAAGAATGGTGAACATGACTTTTGGGAGTTGTTGATTTCCTAGTTTTCCTTCATAGGAGTTTAGTTACATTTCCTTGCATTTTGCATTTTGTTTTGAAGTAATGAGTGGAATCAACTTGCTACTGTTTACCCGAAAGTAGCAAATACCTTTTGTAAGGGCATATGTTATGATTGCCTTTTTCATTACAATGAAAGGATGCATCTTCTAAGTAAAAATATTTGTATATTCTTTTTACCCTCGTAGATTCCCGGATATCATGAGCATGATGTGGCATTGATTCTAATAAAAGATTAATTGAATGTTGTGATCACGATAAAGTATGATTTCCTGCTCAACCTCCTCTGGTCGATAAATCACGAGACATAAGGTTACTACTCCTCCAATAATGATCGATGATAAGAAAATTTCCTAGGAAAGACAGATAAAGTTGTTTAAAATCGAGAAAAAATAATAAAAATCTGTCAATAAATGAACAATTGATGGAGTTACGGGGAAGAACAAATCTAATAAGGAACTAGATTCCACCTGTTCAATACCCCAGCATTAGGGATAAATCTCTAAAATGAATGAACAATAAAGTAAGTCTCGGAGCGTCCCGATAGAGCTGTGGGGGGACAACAAATCTAATAAGGAGAAACGCTCCACCTGTTCAATACCCTAGCATCAGAGATGACTCTTTGAAAACACTGATACGATATTAATTATAATTGGAAGAATACACTTGTATTAAGAATTCTCAGTTCGATATGTCGGTACTCCATGTGTTAAGCAAATTCAAAAACATGGAATATATTTTGGAGAAAAACAATGAGAACTGGAAGTAGTTTTAAAACTGGTCAACCAAATACCACAATCATGAGGATGAACCAAGCAATCTGGGAAGAATTTCACAACTTTAAATATCGCCACAACATTCAAAGGCAAGTTGTTGATCATCGGGGGATTGAATCTAAGATGCTATTGCATCTGATATCTGGGGCATTCTATCATTTTTATATTTATTTTGATTTTGTATATTAATCCAAAAAGCACCCTCTGTTGAAATATTAATTGAAAGATTGACATATAGATGAAAAGGAGAAGGAAAAAAAGAGAGAAAGGAAAAAATAAGAGAAAGAAAAACATAAAAGAAAAAGAAAAAAGAGAGAAAGAAATAGAAAGAAAAGGGTTTCTTTGTATTGTTTCAATAATAGAGTTTAGAAGTCAATGTCAAAGATGTATATGATCGACCTAACACGAAGGAATAACCCGTTAGTGATCTTGAAGAGAATAATAGCAAAACTTAGTATGCTACACGGTTCAAAGGCTCAAAGTGAGTGTCCGCCGCAATGCCTTGGTTGATTCAACAAATTAAAGATTGGATCTTATTGAATAAATTTTGAAGACTTAGGGGGGCATGTTTTTAGCCTACCATTGAGATAGAAGAAAGACCATCCCGATGGACCAGAGGTAAAAAAATGACAGCTAAACCCAAAGGTGGGACGGGGAACTACCAGAATCAAGAAGAAGAAGAATATTTTTGCATGGCTTCAAGGATAGATCTTTAGGTTAATGATCTACATGATTGACCCAGCACAAAGAAGTAATTTATTAGTGATTGACAAGAACAATAGCGAGGTTTTATATGATAGACAATTCAGAAATTTGAAATGATTTTTCTGCCTTAATGTGTGGTATGGTTCAGACTAATGAAGATTTGAGGCCTTATTGAAAATTAAGGAAAAATTGGGAACATGGGGGCATAGTGTTCACCCCAATGATGAGATAAAGTGACTATTCTGGAAGAGTCGTAAAAGTGACAACATTTAAGCCCAAGTGGAATGTTTCAAAATTGAACTTCAAGAAATGATAGATTTTGTGCTGACCAGTGCAAGTCAACAATACCCTTCAAGATGAGACAAAAGATGAAGATTTAGCAAGGATAGAAAGCCCATGGAAATTAAGGGTGATCGACCAGAAACAAAGGGTTTTCCCTAACAATTCTAAAAATGACTCTACTAATGCATCATTTGTTGTTAGACGTCCTCATGTTAGGAGCATGCTAACTCATACCATCATAGCATTTTGTATTTGAAGATTGATAAAAGATTTGATCTATAGCTTCATTGGAGGAGAAGTAGTCTCATCAAAGAATCCGGAGTCCTTTAACTTGCAAGATTATGATTTCTAAATGTCTTCCAATATTCAGTTATTTGGGAGCAATAAGCATATTTTTATGCCAAAATGATCCGAAATTGGGGCATTCAGTTGAGGTATTCTGGTAGTCTCTAAGTGAGACACCACTTTTAGTCGAGGTATTCCAGTAGTCTCGAGGGAGACACCACTTTCAGTTGAGATATTTCGGTAGTCTCAAAATGAGATACCATTTATATAAAAACAAAGATTCCCTAATTTGATAAGGATGTTTTTCTTAAAACAAAGAATTTCTTAATTCGATCTTTTCTTAAGGATGTTTTTCCTACAACAAAGAATTTCTTAATTCGATCCTTTCTTAAGGATGTTTTCCTAAAAGAACGAATTTCTTAATTCGATCATTTCTTAAGGATGATTTTCTTAAAACTCAAATTTCCCGGTTTTATTCCCTTAAACTCGGATTCCACAATTTTATCCCTTTCTTAAGGAAGTGTTTCTCTAAAAAACGAATTTCTTAATTTAATCATTTCTTAAGGATGATTTTCTTAAAACTCGGATTTCCCGGTTTTATTCCCTTTTAAGGATGTTTTTCTTAAAACAACGAATTTCTTAATTCGATCCTTTCTTAAGGATGCCTTTCCTAAAAGTGAATTTCTTAATTCGATCCTTTCCTAATGATGTTTTTCTTAAAACTCAGATTCACCGGTTTTATCCCTTTCTTAGGATTTTTTATTTAAACTCAGATTCTCCGATTTTAGCCTTTCTGAAGGATGTTTCTCATAGCTCAGGGATTTTAGCCGAGGAGTTTCAAACTCGGAACAACAGGATTTCAGGAAGAGGAAGGATGAACAGTTCTATATAGAAGGGACTTGTAGCTCTGAATCTTCGAATAGGGAAGTCGGATAAAATTAGTGCTTATGGTCTTTGCTTTATTCTTGTTCCGCAAGGATAAGCAAAGAGGTACAATTGTAATCACTAATTTTATTCGGGGTATTAACCCGTATTTATATTTTGTTAATATCTACAATAATGGGCTTTGGTTAATATTACCTTTTATATATTATTTATTAATGCAAAAAACCAAAAAATATTATTATTATTGTTATTATTATACCATATTTGTTATTAGTATATATGATATGTTATATGTTTTAAAACCGAAAAATATTATTAATATTATTTCTTTACTATTGTCTCATTACTATTTATTTATAATTAAAAACACAAAAATATTACTATCTGTATTAGTGTATTAGGTATTTATTAATATATATGTAATTATTTATGTTAGTTGCTATTAACATATTACTTATTTAATATATCATTATTCTCGGCTTTATTATCTACTATTAGTATTATTGTTGTCATTACTTATTATTATTATTATTTTTTATTACTATCATGTTTAGTTTTCATTATATTTGTTATTTATTATTATTAATACTACTATTATTAATACTATTAAAAAAAGAAACGCAAAATATATAAGATATAGACAAATAAATAATTGGCTCAAGCTTATTTGTTATTAAGAGTCCATATATTTACAACCCCAAAAACTAATACAATACATAGTATCAAGGCCTGCTAAGGCCCAAATAATAAAACCCTAATTACACTTACCCTAATCTATAACCCCCTCGACCATGTCTAGTCGTAAGACCGAATTGAGCGAGCTATATTAGGGTTTACCGAAATAAACCCTGAAGATTATTGCATTTGAACTGATCCTTTTTTATTTTGTCTTTTATAGATGCATTTTTAGGTCCTATAGTGTGTATACAAGACATGGCTAAAATCTCAACTCAATCGGACATCATTTCGATATCTGATTACTCAAAACTACGCTCTAAGGACTAAAACGTAATTTCTGATATTTATACGAGCTATCATGAAATTAAGGTTACCAATCCTCAATTAGTCATATTACATGCCTTAATATCAAATAGCAACTCAAAATGATCATTCATACTTATTTAATTGCATAAATAAGACATAGGGACCAAAATGCAAGGATTCAAACATCAAGCAGAATTTCCAGTTGAAATAACGTCCAATGTTTCCATATAGGAGTCCACCATATCAATACTATTCTCAGGAGCATTGGCGTACCGATACGGTCCTCAAGCATATCCGTATGGCTTGTATAATTTCAAAATTTTGGATTCCAGTAGCTAAGGATCGTACAGGAACAGTGACTCGCGTACCGAAACCCTCCCCATTTTATAAATGCGCGTACCGATACGGTCACCAGGTGTATCGGTACGATAAGGCGAATTTGCACCATTTGAGCCTATACAGGTCCCCGCTTATCGACACCCTGAGGTACCGTACCAGTACAGTGAGATCTGTAGTGACCTCTAGGTCCAACTTATGACACTTTGGCTCACTTTAATCAATCTTAACACTTAACTATTCAATATATAACATCATCAACATGCTTGAACATCAACATATCAACATTTTGAACAAATCTAACAAGTCTAGCACAATTAACCGCAAGTTTATAGGCATGCTCCCCAGACAACGTTCAATCCATAAAACCATTCATGTCTCAAGCACATTAAACCTCATACGAGATCAAGCCAGCATATAAAACTTGTACAAATAGGGAAACTAGCAAACAACCCTCTCGAACAACGAACGATACCATTGCCTTTATTACTACAAGTCTATATTGAGTTCATACTTTGCAAATTCAAGCCCTTGGATGTCCCTTAGCTTTCTCGCTACCTCTAACTCTAATTCTCTGCATTGATGGAAAAAAGGAGAGCGCAAGCACACTAAGCTTAGTAAGGAGTACTCTAAAATAACATACCATCAATGCATTTAACACCATTTGTAACCCTTTTTTAAAAACCACTTGCCAAAACACTTTTAAAATATCATTCCAACATCATGCCTTAACAACACCATGCACTTGACATTTTTAAAACATCCATATTTTAACATATGCAATTCACCTCATGAATTAACAGCAATGTTCCAATTGCTAACCTCGATTTAAGCCTTTCCAAGCATACTACTAATGCTAGGCTTAAATAGTAAAACGTGTTAAACCAACGTTAAACCATATCATTCATTTCATGACACATTACCAATTATTGGCTTTTAAATAATCATTTCCCACAACTCCATTTTTGAAAGCATTTCTTCACTACTCCATTTTACAAAATATTCCTCTACAATTCCTTTATACAAAACATCCCTCCATAACCCCTTTATACAAAACATTTCTCCACAACTCATTTATACAAAACATCCATCCACAATTTCTTTATACAAAACATCCCTCCACAGCACCACAATAACATCAGATACACGAGTTTACACAAGTGGTTCCCACAACCACTTCACATACATACCTCAATCGGAGTAACGACACACTTGCCCACCTCAACAGTTCAAACCGGAGTAATGAATCATTTACCCACCTCAACAGTTTTGTAACCCCACGACGCAGCCTAGTCACAAAACCGGACCGAGCGAGCTACATTAGGTTTACCAAAGTAAACCGTGAAGAAGAAACCCAAAATGCGACCATTTTTTTTCTTTTTATCTTATCTAGATGCAAATTTCTTATCCCATGTGTTCATACTGACCATAGGAGAAAACCCATCTCAATCGGGCACCAATTTGATATCCAATTGAGCCCAATTGCAATTTAGAGACCAAATTGCAATTCCCGATAATTACAAGGACTTAACCCATTTTTATGTAACAAACCTTTACTTAGTCTGATTACACGCACACGTGTCAATCCTCAGCTTAAAACGATCATCCATACTCATTCAATTGCATCCACAGCATTCAAGGACTAAAACGAAAGAAATTAGAACTTTAAAACCTTCAAATAACTGAATTAACGATAGCCGTATCGGTACACTTACTTGCATTTCAGTATGGTATTGCTATTTCAAAATCCCCAGTTTCCAGTAACCAAAACTCGTATCGAAACGTCTTCGCGTATCGATACCGCATACCTGTTACACTTACCCCATATCGAAACAGACTCTCACGTACCGAAACGCCATGCCTGAAAAGGCCTACCCGTTTTGATACGCTAAGCCTATGTACCGAAACACTAGCCACAAATGGCTTAAACCCATATCGAAACACTTGCTCGCGTTCCGATACGCTAAGCCTGGAATGGATTACTCGTACCAAAATAGGGACGCGTGTACCGTATGCCTGGACCTTAAATGTCTTCTTTTGCTAGTTTAGCATGCTTTCAAGGATACCAAAACACACTAACATGCTTCTAACATGAATCCAACACTTTCAAGGATCAAACCATATCAAGGCAACATAGGTTCATCAACAATTCATGGCATCATACTTCAAATGTAAATCTAGATGCATGCTTCCTAGAAATCAATCCATGCAAAGCATGAAATCTTAAACCATCACCACAAACAATACATAATGGCTAATTACAAACAAAGAGAAGCTAAACAGCATTGCTCAAACAGGGAGTTTAACAAAACACCTCCCAAAACAACAACGGAAACCCTATTGCCCTTATCACTTATAGTCTAGTTCAAAACATACTTTTTGTATCAAGTCTTTGGCGATCCCTTGCTTCCTCGCTGCCTTCAAATCTTTAGTTCTCTGCATTGATGGACAAAGAGAGCATAAGTACACTAGGCTTAGTAAGGAGTGCTCAAAAATAGCACACCATCAATGTAACTAAAATCATTGTTTGAATATGATGCCTTGAAAACCATGCACTTAACACTTTTAAAACCAACATATTAAACATATGCAACATGTGTCATTAACCATCAGTAAATCCCATAGCTAAACCTCAATTTAAGCTTTCCCATGCATAACAACCATATGCAAAGCTTAAAGAGTAAACATGTATAAATCATATTATACAACATAAACCATCACATGGCACATCAACAATTATATTGGCTTACAAGTGATCATTAACCAAGTTCCATTAACAAAATAGTTCATCGGATACACGAATTTAATAAGTGTCCTCACAACACTTCAAGCCATCTCAACCGGAATAGCAATACAATCACAATCGCTGTACATTACAACCATGTACACTTACAACCCACGGGGGCACCAACCCCATTCCTCGGTTAGATGCTTAATCCACTAACGGGAGTTTACAGTACCATATAAGCCCTCTACCGTTAGGGTACTTGGATGGAGTATTCGGTACACCATTTAAAACCCCTCAACATCCAAGGCGACTCTTTATAGTGCACTATCAATCCTATGGCCGGCCAACTATATCAGTAACATTTTTAAACCACATCACTTGCCAATATAATTCACAATTAACCACATACCTCACCATTTTTACAAGCATTAAACCAAACCATTTTCCCAAAGCAACAACCCATGCTTTCCACAAGTATTTCACGTACTTACAAGGATCACTTACCATGTGCATCCTTCATCAATTCATGACTAAAAACAGTATCTCACATACTTTAAAACATGCTTAAATAGTAGGTACCATGTAATTCAAAATAAGTGCATAAAACTATTTTATAAAAGCACGACCGAGAGAGAAAACCACTTTATACTTACTTCTGAGTTTAAACCAGTGTTTCAAGCTAAGCTTAAACTCCAATAAACCACCTTTAAAACATTTCAAAGCTAAAATCCATGTTATTACTCACCGATACGATAAACCTCAATTCGCCGACGTGAATTCAAGCATCCATAGCTTCCAAAACTTCATCGATAGCTTTCGGATGAACCTCCCCTATTTTAAACAAATAACAATAGAAGATTAATGCATCTCAATGCATTCAAACCACTGCAGCAACATTCCTCACAAAACATCAACAATCTTTTCACAATTACCCAACCACAACAACCGAGAACATCATCTAACTCTCTCCAAACACAGCCCAGCCATAATCTATCAATCTAACACTTCCATTAACATCAACTATCACCTAAAAATAGGATTACACCATCCTTATAACTCCAACAACAAACAACCACCAAAACACCTCAAAAACACAAATATAACAACCTAAATAATCAAAGATTCATGGAGACTCGGGATTCCAATGTTAAAAACAACTTATCACATTACAAAACATCCAATACATGTTTAAAATCAATACTCAACATTGGAAATCAGATTAAATATGAATCTTCATAAATTTCATCAATTAAACCCAATTTAATCAAATAATTATCATAAAGACATAAAATCAGATTGTAAATCATAAATAAAGGATCAAATACTTGAGAATATCAATAAAGAACCATCAATAGAGGAGAAGAATGAACATTACCTCTATTGTATGATTTCTCCCTCAACTGATTGATTAAAGCTTGAAAAACACAAGATTTCAATGAGGTTTTGTAAAGCAAAGATAAATAATCAATTATAAATCAAGAATCCATGAAAATAGATCTCTCACCTCTGGATTTTATTGAAAACAAGAGTGTTTGGCAAAAAAGAAGTGGAGAGAAAAGTTTACGTCAAATATTATAAAAATCAATAAGAACCTTTTATTATAAAAACCTGTTTTTAATTAGGTAAAAATCACATGTTAAAAACCTTAATTGAGGGAAAAATCACCATCCAAACTTGGTAAAAAAGCTCTCTAAAGATTCTAAGAATTTGACCCTTTTCGAAATAGTCACCATTTAAAATAGTTTTCAAAAATTACATTTTGGTCACCAACCAAAATGTCACCCTTCTAAATCCAATTTTCCATAATTGATTTCACAAAATTTTTTTCATATATTTAAATATTATTTTAACCATTTTTTCATATTTTTATCTTACTCAAAAATATTTATTCCCAAATCCGACTCGAATCTCTGACTCGGTCCACTGGACCGTCTAACTAGCCCTTAAACCGCTAGGCCCAAAATTGGGGCATTACAACTCTCCCCACTTAAGAAATTTCGTACACAAAATTTACCTGGAGGAAATAGATGCAGAAACTGTTTCAACATATCCAATTTGTTTTCCCATGAGGCCTCCTTAACACCGCGGTGCCTCTACAACACCTTAACAAGCTCAATCGTCTTGCCACGCTGAACCTTACTGCTAGTATCAAGTATCTCTACTGGTTCCTCATCACAAGCCAAATCCAAGCTCAACTCAATATCCTCCACCGACATCACATGCGATGGATTCGACCGATACTTCTGCAACATCGATACATGAAATACATTATGAATCCTTTCCAACTCAGGAGGTAACTTCAAACGATACGCAACTGGACCCACACGCTCAACAATCTCGTATGGTCCAATAAACCTCGGGCTAAGCTTTCCTTTTCGCCCAAAGCGCATCACCTTCTTCCAAGGTGACACCTTCAAAAACACCCGATCACCAACAACATACTCTATATCCTTACGCTTCAAATTTGCATAGGATTTCTGACAATCTGAAGCCGCTTTCAAGCGCTCACATATTAGCTTCACTTTTTCATTGGTGTCTTTCAATATATCAGGCATCGAAATGTGTTTTTTCTCCAACCTCCGCCCAACACAACGGTGTACGCCACTTCCTACCATACAAAGCCTCGAACGGTGCCATTTGTATGCTAGCCTGATAACTGTTATTATAAGCAAACTCCACCAAAGGCAACTGCTTCTCCCATGTTCCTTGGAACTCAATGATACAACATCTCAACATATTCTTCAAGACCTGAATCACACGCACCGACTAACCATCCATCTGAGGATGATACGAAGTACTGAAATTCAGGCATGTTCCCAAAGCACGATGCAAACAATCCCAAAACCTTGCTGTAAAGAGTGGATCTCTATATGAAACTATGGATTTGGGCACCCCGTGCAAACACACAATCTCATATATGTACAAATAAGCCAACATATCCAAGGTATACGTCGTATGCACTGGCACAAAATGTAAACAATTCATAAACCAATCAACAATCACCCAAATGGAATCATTTTTGGTTGGTGTCAAAGGAAACCCAGACACAAAATCCTTGGTAATTCTTTCTCATTTCCATTTCGGTATCTTCAACGGTTGCAACAACCAAGAAGGAAACTGGTGCTCAGCCTTTACTCGCTGACAAACCATGCATTGAGCAACAAAATTAGCCACATCTTTCTTCAACCCAACCCAACAGTAGTCTTCCTTCAACCCTCAATACATCTCAGTACTACCGGGATGCATAGAAAAAGGACTAGCATGCACTTCGGTCAAGATGGTAAGCCTCAACTCTTCAACTTCAGGCACCACAATTCGACCTTTGTAACACAACACCCCATCATCATTAAAATAAAAATCCATAGGATTTTCTTCCATGATATCCTTCACATGCGGTACCAAACTCTCATCATACGATTATTTCTGTTTAATCAACTGTGACAAGGACGGTTTCACTTGAAACTCAGCTAACAACCCATCGTCACGCATCACACTCAACCTAGCAAATATAGCCCTCCACTCGACAATAGCTTTTCTACTCAAAGCATCAGCCACCAAGTTTGCTTTACCCAGATAATACTTGATGGTCAAATCATAATCATTAAGTAACTCCAACCATCTTCGTTGACTAAGATTTTACTCTTTCTGTGACATAAGATACTTTAAACTCTTATGATCCATATAAACTACACACTTCTCAATATAAAAGGTAATGCCTCCAAATTTTCAAGGCAAAAACAACTGCGGCCTGTTCAAGATCATGAGTAGGGTAATTACACTCATGCACCACCTTCAACTGTCTAGATGCATAGGCAACTACCTTACCTTCCTGCATCAACACACAACTGAGCCCAACATAGGACGCATCACTATAGGACGATAAACTCTTTCCCTAATTCTGGTTGAATCAAGATCAGAGCTCGTGTCAAAGCTTCCTTCAACCATTCAAAAGCCCGCTGCTTATCCTCCGTCCACTCAAAATGAACATTCTTCTGTAACAACTTGGTCAAAGAAGTAGCTATACTGGAGAACCCCTCAACAAACCTACGGTAATAGCCGACCAACCCTAGGAAACTTTGAACTTCTGTCACAGACTTAGGCACTTTCCAACTCATCACAGCCTCAATTTTGTGCGGATCAACATGAATCCCCCCGACTGGCACCACATGCCCAAGGAAAATAACTTCCCTAAGCCAGAACTCGTACTTACTTAATTTAGCATGAAGCTGATTAGCCAACAACGTCTGAAGAACAATCTGTAAATGTTTATCATGATCCTCCTCTGTACGAGAGTACACAAGAATATCATCGATAAACACAACCATAAACTGATCTAGAAACTCATGTAACACCCAATTTATCATGTCCATGAAAGCATTTGGTGCATTGGTCAAACCAAACGGCATCACCAAAAACTCATAATGCCCGTACCTCATACGAAAAGCTGTCTTGGGCACATCCACATCTTTCACCTTCAACTGATAGTACGCAGACCTCAATTCTATCTTAGACAACACAGAAGCACCCCTAAACTGATCAAACAGATAATCAATCCTCAATAGAGGATACTTATTCTTTATTGTCAACTTGTTCAGCTACCGATAATCTATACACATCCGCAATGTACCATCTTCTTTTTCATGAACAACACCGGTGCACCCCACAGTGAGATTCTTGGTCTAACAAACCCTCGATCAAGCAACTCTTGCAGTTGTGTCTTCAACTCTTTTGGGGCCATATGATACGGAGCAATTGAAACGGGTGTCGTATCTGCATAAACCTCAAAGCCAAACTCCACCTCTTGATCCAGCAGCAACCCCGATAACTCTTTCGAAAAACCACCCAAAAACTCACATACCTTACGGATATCCTGCACCTTCATCTTCTTGGAACCAAGATTCATAACATAGGCTAAGAAATCCTCACATCCAAAATCCATCATCTGCCCCGCTTTTAAAGTCAAAACAACATTAGACAAGAACTTAGCATTCTCACCTACAACCACCACCTCGAGATCATCGAACAACTTTAGGGATATCCGTTTGGTCTCAAAATCTACTACAGCCCTGTGTTTGTCAACCAATCCATTCCTAAAATCACATCAAAACCGTGGAATGGCAACTCCATCAACTCTACGTCAAACACATATCCTTGAACCATCAACGAACATCTACATTAGAAATCCTAACTAGGACTGTTCCCCCAAGAGAACTAGTAACTCTAACACCCACATTAAAAATCTCAACAAGTATATCAAGAAACTGTACATGCTCACTCAAGATGTATGAATGGGTAGATCGAGAATCAACCAATGAATACAACGGTAAAGACTATAATGTGATGTACCTGCAATCATATTAGAGTCATTGCGATCCTCATGGTGCGCATACACTCAGGCTGGCCTACCTCCCTCATGCTAGATAGAAACCGTATGAGCCACAGTCCTCTGCCCACTATCTCTGTGCTAAAACTGACCATGGCCACGACCCCGGCCTCTCTGCGGAGCAACAACAGGTGCAGCACCCTGCCCACCACTAGCCAGCAAAAAACAATCACGTCTCAGATAGTCGCCAGACCCACAACTCCAACAAGCATTGGCCATAACAGTCGCATGTGTCTGACCCTCTCTGGCCAAACGTGGACAATCTCACCTCAAATGATCACGTGATCCACAAACCCAACAGGTATTATGCAAAGCTCTAATCTGGGTACCCTGCCCCTGCGTTCCACGCCTAACAAAACCTCTGCCACGCCTCTGATCAGGAAGATACCTTCTGTAACAGTGTTTCTTGGCCTGACCAGCACCAAAGCTAGAATATGCCACCCTCTTACCAGAGCTAAAGCCTCGAGACCCAAAAACTAAACCAAGATTTTGCTCAGCATCCCTGGCCCGTGTAACCAACACGTCAAAATTAGTATAATTAGCAGCAAGCATGTATGTCTTAACCTCCTAAACCAATCTATAGTAGAAACGATCACATCGCTATTGCTTTTCAGGAATCAACTCAGGTGCGTACCAGCTCAACCTCACAAATTGCACCTCATACTTAGAAACAGACATACTGCCCTGCACAAGAGCCATAAACTCTCTCTTCTTTTCATCCAGATATCGGACCCCTAGGTACCTCTTTCGAAAAACTTCGTAAAAGAACTCATAGGTTATATCCTCAGGTTTCATCCCAAATGTCACAGTAGTCCACCAGCTATAAGCATCACCCCATAATAGAGACACAACACAACCCAACTTACGAGCATTTGTACAACCCATCTGGCCCAGTATCCTCTTTGTACTGGCCAACCAATCCTCAAAAGCCTCTAGTGCTAGACCACAGAACTCAACTTCACCCAGACTATGAAGACGCTCTAACAGCAAACACGTATGCCCAACCACTGGTGCGGGCACATGAACACCTATAACTACTGCCTGAAAAGCACTGGTCATGGCCTGAATCAACGACACCATGTCACCCATCCCTGGCCCAGCTGGCTCAGGTGGTACTTGCTCCACTTTCGCAGGTGCATTAGGTAAAGGCGGTGGCAACCCTCTAGGAGGTACGACATCCTCCTCTTTTCCCTGCCCAATTGCAGTAGCAATCGTACTAGATTGCAACTCTCTCCTCGGTCCCATCATGCTAAAAATATATCTAAGGCATGACATTTCACAAAAACAAAACAATCAAGCTAGCTTAAGCAAGGATCTGAGACTTTCATTTCAAATCCAAAATATTTTAGACTATAATAAAAAGGCAATGTGTTTCTCGAATTTCCCCCCAACATGGCACAAAACAATCAACGTGCATATCACAATCACCATGCATAACAAACAACGGATTACAACAAGTAATAGCATAACAACAACCTTACCAACTTTCTACTATCACAAACTTGGATCTGATACCACCAAATGTAACCCCCTCAACCCGACCTAATCGCAAAATGAACCGAGAGAGCTACATTAGGTTTACTGAAGTAAACTATGAGGAAGAAAACCAAAATGCATCCATTTTTTTCTTTTTATCTTATCTAGATGCAAATTTCTTATCCTATGTGTTCATACTGACCATAGGTGAAAACCTATCTCAATCGGGCATCGATTTGATATCCAATTGAGCCCAATTACAGTTTGGGGACCGAATTACAATTCTAGATAACTACAAGGACTTAACCGCTTTTTTGTTACCAACCTTTAATTTGTTTGATTACATGCACACGTGTCAATCCTCAGCTTAAAATGATCATCCATACTCATTCAATTGTATCCACAACATTCATGGACTAAAGCGAAAGAAAATAGAACTTTAGAACCTTCAAATAACTGAATTAACGGTAGTCGTATTAGTACACTTACTCGCGTTTGGGTATGGTATTTCTATTTCAAAATCCCCAATTTCTAGTAACCAAAATCCATATCGAAACGCCTTCGTGTACCGATACGCCATGCCTGTTACACTTACCCCGTATCAAAACAGACCCTCGCGTACCGAAATGCCATGACTAAAAAGGCCTACATATTCCGATACGCTAAGCCTATGTACCGAAACACTAGCCACAAATGGCCTAAACCCGTACCGAAACACTTGCCTACGTTCTGGTACGCTAAGCCTGGAATGGCTTACCCATACCGAAATAGGGAGACGCGTACCAGTACGCCTGGACCTGAAATGTCCTCTTTTGTTGGGTTAACATGTTTTCAAGGATACCAAAACACCCTAACATGCTTCTAACATGAAGCCACACATTCAAGGATCAAACCATATCAAGGCAACATAGGTTCATCAACAATTCATGGCATCATACTTCAAATGTAAATCTAGATGCATGCTTCCTAGAAATCAGGCCAAGCAAAGCATGAAATCTTAAACCATCACCACAAACAATCCATAATGGCCAATTACTAACCGAGAGCAGCTAAACAACATTGCCCAAATAGGGAGAAAACACCTCCCAAAACAACAACGGAAACCCCATTGCCCTTATTGCATATAGTCTAGTTTAAAACATACTTTTTGTATGAAGTCTTTAGCGAACCTTTGCTTCCTCGCTGCCTTCCAATCTTTAGTTCTCTGCATTGATGGAAAAAGAGAGCATAAGCACACCAGGCTTAGTGAGGAGTGCTCAAAAACAACACCATCAATGCAATTAAAATCTTTGTTTGAATATCATGCCTTGAAAACCATACACTTAACACTTTCAAACCAGCATATTAAACATATGCAACATGTGTCATTAACCATCGGCAAACCCCATAGATAAACCTCAATTTAAGATTTCCTATGCATAACAACCATATGCGACGCTTAAAGAGTAAACATGTATAAATCACATTATGCAACATAAACCATCACATGACACATCAACAATTATATTGGCTTACAAGTGATCATTAACAAAGTTCCATTAACAGAATAGTTCATCGGATGCACAGATTCAACAAGTGTACTCACAACACTTCAAGCCATCACAATCGGAATAACGATACAATCATAATTGCGGTACATTACATTCGGGTACACTTATAACCCACAGGGACATCAAACCCATTCCACAGTTAAATGCTTAATCCACTAACGAGAGTTTACGGTACCATATAACCCCTCGACCATTAGGATACTTGGATGGAGTATTTGGTACACCGTATAAAACCCCTTAACATCCAAGGCGACTCTTTATGGTGCACTATCAATCCTATGGCTAGCCAATTATATCTGATAACATTTTTAAACCACATCACTTGCCAATATAATTCACAAATAACCACATACCTCAATGTTTTTACAAGCATTAAACCAAACCATATTTCCAAAGCAACAACCCATGCTTTTCACAAGTATTTCACAAACTTACAAGGATCATTTACCATGTGCATCCTTCAACAATTCATGGTTAAAAACAGTATCTCACATACTTTAAAACATGCTTAAATAGTAGGTACAATGTAATTCAAAACAAGTGCATAAAACCATTTTATAAAAGCATGACTGAGAGAGAAAACCACTTTATACTTACTTCCGAGTTTAAACCAGCGTTTTAAGCTAAGTTTAAACTCCCATAAACCACCTTTAAGTCACTTCAAAGATAAAATCCACGTTCTCACTCACCGATAGGCAAAACCTCAATTTGCCGACGCGAATTCAAGCACTCGTAACTTCCAAAACTTCACCGATATTTTTCGGATGATCCTCCCCTATTTTAAACACATAACAATAGAGGATTAATGCATCTCAATGCATTCAAACCACTGCAACAACATTCCTCGCACAACATCAACAATCTTTTCACAAATACCCAACCACAACAACTGAGAACATAATCTAACTCTCTCCAAACATAGCCCAGCCACAATCTATCAATCTAACACTTCCATTAACATCAGTTATCACCTAAAAACAGGATTACACCATCCTTATATCTCCTGCAACAAACACCCACCAAAACACCTAAAAACACAAAATCTAACAACCTAAATAATTAAAGATTCATGGAGACTCGGGATTCCAATGTTAAAAACAACTTATCAACATTATAAAACATCCAATACATGTTTAAAATCAATCATCAACACTGGAAATTAGATTCTATACGAATCGTCCTCAATTTCATCAATTAAACTCAATTTAATCAAATAATCATCATAAAACATAAAATCAAATTATAAATCATAAATCAAGGATCAAATACTTGGGAATGTCAACAAAGAACCATCAATAGAGGAGAAGAATGAACCTTACCTATATTGTGTGATTTCTCCCTCAATTGAATGATTAAAGCTTGAAAAACACAAGGTTTCAATGAGGTTTTGTAAATCAAAGATAAAGAATTAATTATAAATCAAGAATCAATCAAAATAGATATCTCACCTCTGGATTTTAATGAAAGCAAGGGTTTTTGGTAGAAAAGAAGTGGAGAGAAAAGTTTACGTCAAATCTTATAAAAATCAATAACTACCTTTTATTATAAAAAACCTCTTTTTAATTAGTTAATAAATCACATGTTAAAAACCTTAATTGAGGAAAAAACCGCCAGCCAAAACTTGGTAAAATAGCTCCCTAAAGACTCTAAGAATTTGACCATTTTAAAAATTGTCACCATTTAAAATAGTTTTCAAAAATTACATTTTGGTCACTAACCAAAATGTCACCCCTTCTAAATCCAATTTTCCAAAATTGATTTCACAAATATTTTAATATATTTAAATATGATTTTTTTCATATTTAAATAATTAAAACCCTTCAAAATAAGTGCTTAAAATTAATTGCCAAACCGAGTTCATCAGAGAATTCATCCTATACTTACTTCCGAGCTTAGACCAGTGTATCAAGCTTGATCTAAACCCCCAAAACACAATGTCCAAACCTTTGCAAAGGTGAAAACACGTTTTCACTCATCGACAACCAATCGCCTACTAGTCGATGCACGTTCGAGCCTCCGAAGCTTCCGCGATGTCCCCAAAAGCCAAAGGATTCGATTCCCCTACTCTACCCAAACAACAATAGAGGATTAATCACTTCCATGCATCACAAACCTCCAACAAACAACAACTTCAACTTCGCCTACCCCAAAACCACTAAACGCCTATTCGAAACAACCGAAATCAGCAGCAAACTTTATCTAAACAAAGCCCAGGCAAAACCTACTGATTTCAACCTCATAACAACATAAATTAACATCCAAAAACATTCTAAACTTGTCCTTATACCTCCAGCAACACCACAACACCAAGATCACATCAAAAACCAACTATAAACAACCTAGAAAATTAGAAATCCTTATAATTTCGGGATTTATTTGATTAACATTTCCTTTTAACATCAAAACACATCTTAAAATAGATCCAAATCAATTAGAATCATTCCAAAATAGATCCAACTACATTTCTATTCAATTTTCACATAAAACTCAATTTAATTAACAAATAAATGTTTAAAACATAATTACATAACAAAAATGAATAACAAAGGATCAAGAACTTGGGAATTTCAATAAAGAACCCTTAATTAGAGGAGAGAAAAGAAAATACCTCTTATTGCTGATTTCTCCTTAATTGGCCAAGCTTTGATGAAATCCAAAAAGATTTTGCAAAGGTATGAAGAAATCAAATAGAAATCAAGAAGGAAAACAATGAAGATTGATTCCTGGAGATTTAGAAGTACAAATCTAAGTTTGGTTGCTGAGAAAGTTGAGAGAAAAGATTTTGAGAAAAGTAGTTACGTAAGAAAGTGTTTTTAGGAAATAAAGATCTTTTTAATTAAATCCTCATTTATCCAATTATTAAACCATTTTAAAATACTTTAAAAATAGCCTAAATTAAGAGAGAAATCTGTTGAAAAAGAATGGTCAAATAGCTTAAGTTTTGATCCTTTTTCTGATTTAGTCACTAAAACAGTTTTGAAAAATTTCAATTTAGTTACTAGACTAAAATGTCTTAAAATTAAATTTAATTTTTGGAGAAAATAGGGAGATTTTCAAATTGCTAAAAAGTGGCTAAAATTTGCCATTTTCGACAAAAATGTATTTTATACATGTTTTAAAAGAAAATAAACGGGTTATTTACTTTCTTAAGGGCTCCCGTGTTTTTGAAACTTCCCTCGCGGTCCTTTCGCTTTTCTAAATTACAACTGGGGCCCTTAGGGTTTATCATTTTTTTCAATTTTGCCCAATTTTTAGAGTTTAACCCGACTTTCTAAAAGGTTTAATCTCGGTCGGTCCTTCTGCGTTTTTGTTACCTTTTTTTAATCCTTCTACATTTCATAATTCGGCCTACAATCCCGTGGGGTTTTCAAAACTTCTATTTTCGTCCCTTTAACATCTAAATCAGATTTTCGATGGGATAATGGCCCTTTCAATCCCTGAAATTTTGCTTTTGTTGTGATTTTAGCCCCAATTCCAATGGTTTAATCATGAACTTAGCCCCTGGTCTTTTGGTTTTGTTCCTTTTTCACCCCGATTTTCATTGCATACTTAGCTTTTAGTCTTGCATTTTGCTTTCTTTTAATTTCAGTCCTTCATTGCTTGTTCGTTTATATTTACATGTTTAATTTTTGTTTAGTTTATGTGTTTGTTTTGGTTTCCCGTGCATATGTATATTTATGCGATGCATATACATTTTTATATACTATAATGTTTTTTACATATACTGCTATATTTTATGTTTTTATATAATATGGCTTTATATATTATGTTACATACATATATCATATATTTTGTGTTCTATCTTATGTATTGAGTACACTACTACATCATTATACATGTTCGTATTTAGTTGTTCATGCTTTTTTAAGCATATTGTCGAGGCAAATGAATCAAACCATGGCATTTTAGGGCTTTAGCTCATCACAACTACTTTCCTAGGCCTGAAGTTAAGATGGAGCAAACAACGAATCCCCCAGCCTATTGAGTCATTCTGTGAAGTCCTTCATTCACTCATGCTAAACCGTCTTTCCTACTTAGTGTCTGCCAAGTGTACCAGACTAATGTAGCAGCGGAGTGTCCTAAGCACATGGTATTTATTTAACTAGAGCCAGAAAGGCACCTCTAGCATAAGTTCTCTTTTAATATTAACAAGTCAAACCCGTGTGAATTTAAAACAACATCATAGCAAATTTCTAAGTGAAATCTACACCAAACCTAAAGCCAAAGGTTCTCTCATCAATATGCCATGGTAATAATTTCATAATAGGATATCACAACAGGTTCAGACAGTTTCATCAAGTAAAAGACATGGCAAGTAACATATGCAATCCTAACATGAGATAAAAATGAATGCAATTTAAAATAAAGACAAACCCCCCAAACTCGAGAGAAGCATTGTCCTCAATGCATGCAAGAATAAACTAAAAGAAAAATGAAATGCAAATGAGTTAGTCGATGAGGTCGTCACCTGGAATGACTAGTTTCTTGCGAGCTATTTGCTTGGTCCTTTTTCCAGATCGTGGTGGTTGTTGACGTGAAGTTGGTGGTGCATCTGGAACCATTATTTCCGCAACCACTTCACCTGGTTCATCTTCTTTTGCGGCCTCCTTGAGTCTAAAAGCTAAAAATAAAAAAAATGAAAACAATAAACTAAAGCTAAAAATAAAAATAAAATGTCTAAAAATTAAAAATTAAAAACTCTTAGAAAGAGCATTTTCATGCATCTTCTAAGGATACAGTCTCTTTATCGTGAATCACATGTGCACCAACGTAGTGCTTCAACTGTTGCCCGTTAACCTTGAACTCATGTCCATCCACTGTTGACTTCACCACAACAGCCCCATGAGAATACGGTTTTACAACCTCAAATGGCCCAAACCCCGAGGAAAAGCTTAAGGCGAGAGTTAAAGAGAAGTACTAATTGCCCTGGCAAGAATTGTCGCGACAATAGCTTATTGTCATGCCAACGCTTGGTTTTTTTTTTATAGATCTGGGTATTGTCATAAGCTAAGGCATGAAATTCTTCAATATTGTTTAGGTCCAGTAGACGATTTTACCCTGCTCTTTCCCAATCCATGTTCATGGTCTTGATAGCCCAATAGGCCTTATGCTCGATCTCCACCGGCAGGTGGCAAGTCTTGCCATAGGCAAGTTTGTAGGGAGACATGCCTAAGGGTGTCTTGTACGCTGTTCGGTAGGCCCAAAGTGCGTCATCAATTCTTAAAGACCAATCCATTCGAGAAGGATTAACAACTTTCTCAAGGATCCCCTTCAATTCACGGTTGGAAATTTTAGCTTGTCCGTTAGTTTGTGGGTGATATGTCGTGGCAATTTTATTTGTCACTCAAAAGTGCTCCAACATCTTGGCAATCAATTATTGTCAAAATGTGTGTCCTCATAGCTGATAATTGCCCTCGGTATCCCGAACCGTGTAAAGATATTCCTCTGCAAAAATCGTTACATAGTCTTTGAATCGTTCTTGGGAACTGCAACTGCCTCCACCCATCTAGACACATATTCCACGGCAAGTAAGATGTACTGTAATACCCCAATATTTGCTTAGTGACTAAAATGCAAAGAATCAAAAGTTAGTGGTTTTAGTTCAGTGACTAAAACGTAAAATTTTAAAGTTTAGTGGCTAAAGTGAAAAGTTTGGAAAAGTTTAGGGACCAACATGGTAATTTTCCCAATAATTATTTTTAAGGCAAAAATGAATAGTTTATCCTGATATAAGAATTTTGGTGGGAATCATATCTTTGGTACGAGATTTGTGTGAAAAGCTATAAGGGGAATAAGTTTCAGAAATTAATTCGGATGATTATTCGAATTTAGAAAATTATGAAAATTTTATGGGGATCTTAGAAACACTAGAATAATATGACATTGTGGCTTTTGAATCGTTTTTATTCAATTTAATTTCGATTCTATGCAATTTTGGGTGAAATAGGTGAAAATGGCTTTTTTGAAGATAAGTTGGTTCATTATGGGCAAAATGGTCACTTTACCCTTACTCTATGAATAATTATGATTTTAAAGGATAAGAATAAACAGGTGTTAGCTTTTGATTGGTCATAACTCAAGGGTAAAATGGTCTTTTGACTATTAAAAGATTATTATATTATTTTTGGTGTTTATAATGCCATTTGGCATTAAAATAAGATAGAAAATTTGGAGAAATTTTGTTCATCTTTCTTCCTTCTTGCTGTGAACCACCAAGACAAGGTAAGAATAAGTTTGATTCAATTTTTTTAGCATTCATGGTTGGATTTAAGCTTGAAACATGAAATAAGGAATTATTCTCCATTGAATTCTTTATCTTTTGGTATAAGTTTTGCTTAGTTTTCATGTCTCTAAGTTGAGTTTGGTGAATTGGGTAGATGAAGAGCATGTTGGATTTTTGAGTTTTATTGGTTGTTCATTTGGAAATATGTTTGTGATGTTGTTTCTATGGTTCAAGTGATGAAATTCCATGGAAAATAAGGTTAGGGACCATTCGGCCACGATGAAATAATTAGGGGAAATTCTTGCAAAAATTCATTTTGATGATGGAAATGATGAGAATGATGTTATATTAGCTTGAATTTGTTGTTTGGATGAAGAAATATTCATGTTCTTGAAAGATGGAAAATTAGGGTTTATGTCAAGTATTTAGGGACATGATTGAAGGAAGAATGGTTTATTATGATGATATAAGTTGTTTGGAATGAAAATCTCTAATTATTTTGCATTAGGGACCAAATTGTAAATTTTGGAAAATTTAGGGACTTTATGGTTGAGATTGTTTTTGAAGTATATTGTGTTGTAAAATTAAGTTAAGTGATTGGAATGTTGATTTTGAAGTTATAGTGACTTTAGGACCGTTTTGGAAAATTCAAAAATATTAAGGACTAATATGTAAATTTTTAAAGTTTGGGTCCTAAAGTGTAAAGGATGAGAAACGAAAGGGTTAGACTTGAAAATGGTGGTTGGAAGCCTAAAAGAGTCCTCAGGGACTAAAATATAAATTTTGGAAAAAGGTTGAGGAATTATGGAAAAATGTAAAGAATATAATTCGAATATAGGAAGTTTTATCGGATCAAGTTTATATTTAATGGATAGTTATTTATTTACATTCCATTATTGTATATGGATTAATTATGTTCTAACATATACTTTGAAATGGTATATGTTACTTTATTGTAGATCCTGATATCAATCAAGCTCGTTTTAATAGAAAAGGAAAATAAAAGGTTCGAGAGTAATATCGTATAGTGAAGAAAGGAGTTGCAAGGCTAAGGTGAGTGCATACATATTTTTAAATTGTATGTTAGTTAACATACATAATATAGGAAGACTTGTGATAAGTCGACCTAAAGGTAAAGATTTTATAAAAGCATAAAATGTTTTTAGCATGATACTTGATTTTATTGATTTTAAGATTATGACATATTTTCATGCTTATAAATGTTTTATAGTATGACAAAGTTATTTTATTTAATACAGTTTTTAAATGGCAATACAATGAATGTTATAAAATATTGGAGTATGAACTGCTCCAATATAATGATGTTTTACATGATATATGTATATACGTATGGAAATTGGGTTACTTGCCATTATTTGCAGGAATTGTTCTTAGTGTGCCCTTGGTAATACAATATCGAGTAGGATAATATATTGGTATACCATTAAGAGTATTATAAAGTAAGTTATCGATACTTCAAGTGTATTATAAAGTTATCGACACTTGAAATTGTATCATAAAGATAGGCACTTTATTGTGTCTTACAAGTATGTCAAGGATAGTACTTTTCAAGTACGGACTTGAATATTAGACACTTGATGTTTACCTTGGGCTATGTGATTTCACAAGATGAAGTATGCCTTTATGTTAAAGAACAATTTCGTTATGTTTTCTTGCATAAATATTCCTGCATTATAAAGTAAGTGATTTTACTGACTATCATATTTTGAAAGGTATCATGTTTATATAATGTTTTATATATGTTACTTACCTTATGCCTCATTGAGTATATTCTCAGTTTGTATTTCTGTAATACACGTAGTTAATCTAAAGTAAAGTCGGACGAAGCTTTTGCATCAAATTTGGTGGGGAGACATAAAATCAACAGGTTATTTCCAGTACTTATGACATCCTAGTTTTATTTATGTAATAGTGGCATGTACGAAATAATCTATTTATTTTGTCAAACTACTTAAACCGGCCTGCCTTGTAACGGTTTTGTTTATGTATATTAAATAATATCCTATATGCATAATTACTGCGTATTATGATAGAATATTTGACATGATAATATTATTATCTATAAGTAAAATTAATAATTATTAAAATAGTCCCAATTATTAATATAAAAGGATTTTTTTATATTACTGTGACATTTTCGACTCGTGTTTGGTGTACAGATACGGGAAGAGGGTGTTACATGTGGGGTTGCCAAACGATGATGGAAAGAGCCCCATAAAATTGATGCCCCACACGTAAAAACTCAACCTCAAGGATTTTCTGCAATGGCATCCCGTGCTGCCTTGATATGTTTCCCGTTCGTTGACAACGGTCACACTCCTTGTAGAAATTATGGGCATCTTTGTAAAGAGTCGGCCAGTAAAAATCGGACTGTAGAACTATGGTTGCGGTGCGAGTTTCTCCAAAATGGCTTCCGTAGGGTGAAGAATGGCATTGTCGAAGCACATTTTGCTATTCCTCCTCAGGAACATATCGTCGTATGATCTAATCTATACATTGTTTAAAAAACAGAGGCTCGTCCCAATAATAATGCTTAGCATCATATCCGAACCGCTTATTTCCTTGGTGAGTAAAGTCATAAGGTAAAATATCGCTAACCAAAAAATTTACTAGATCTGCATACCAAGGTGTTGCCGTGGCAACTAACAACAGCTCATCTGGGAATGCATAATAGATCTCCAAGGACTCATTGTCTATATCGCCCCCTTCTAGCCTTGACAAGTGATCAACAACCTATTTTTTCGTTCCTTTCCTATCCTTAATTTTGATGTCAAATTCTTGTAAAAGAAATACCCAACGAATTAAACGAGGTTTGGCATCTTTTTTAGCAATTAAATACTTAATTACCAAATGGTCAGTGTGGACAATTACCTTTGTACCAATCAAGTAGGAACGGAACTTGTCAAATGTGAAAACTACAGGTAGTAGTTCATTTTCCGTTGTGGTATAATTCAATTGAGCACCATTACCTAAATCACGAAGTTGCTTGTATCACACATGAGCTTGAAAGGTAAAGACCAATCAGGGGAAATGACAATTGGTGCCATCGCAAGTTCCTTCTTAAGGGTTTCAAATGCCTTGGCACAAGATTCATCAAAATTAAAAGCCTTGTCATGTTCAAGCAAGTTACACAAGGGTTTAGAAATCAAATAAAAATTATGAATAAACCTTCTGTAAAAACCTGCATGTCCGATAAAGCTTCTGATCCCTTTGACTAAATTTGGTGGCGGCAATATCTTAATCATGTCCACCTTGGCTTTTTCTACCTCGATTCACTTTGATGAGATCTTGTGCCCGAGCACGGTACCATCATACACCTTAAAGTGGTACTTCTCCCGGTTTAACACTAGGTCAAATTCTTCACAGTGTGCCGACACCTTCTCCAAATTACCGAGGCAATTGTTAAAACGGTATCCGAATACTCAGAAGTCGTCCATGAAGATTTCAAGGAAATCTTCCACCATGTCAGTGAAGATCGCCATCATACACCGCTAGAAGGTTGTCGGGGCGTTGCATAATCTAAAATTATCCTTCGAAATGCATATGTATCATAAGGGCACGTGAAAGTGGTCTTTTCCTGGTCTTTTGGTGATATGGTGATTTGGTTATAACCTGAGTATCAATCAAGAAAACAATAAAAAGATTTACCTGCAAGACGGTCAAGCATTTGGTCAACAAATGGTAACGGAAAATGATATTTCCTAGTAACTTTATTTAACTTGCGGTAATCCATACAAACTCTCCAACCAGTGACAGTTCAATTTGAAATGAGTTCATTGTTTTGATTACTTACCACCATTATACCTTTCTTTTTTGGTACACATTGTACTAGACTTACCCATGTACTGTCAAAAATCGGATATATAATATCAGCATCAACTCCCTTGATGATCTCTTTCATCACAACTTCCTTTATGGCAGGGTTAAGCCTCCTTTGTGCCTCAATAGAGTTTTTATGGTCCTCATCTAACAAGATCTTGTGCATACACACTGCCGGACTAATTCCCTTCAGGTCTGCAACTGACCAACCTGTTGCCTTTTTTGTGCAGTGCTAACATGGCAATCAACCTCTCTTCCTGATCAGGCTGCAACTTAGAAGAAATGATTATGGGCAAAGTTTTATTGGTTCCCAAATAAACATATTTCAATTGCTCTGACAATGGTTTTAACTCTAAAATAGAGGGTTGTTCAATGGAAGGTTTCTTAGGTTTACGTTCCTTACTTGAATAATCAAGGGATTCGAAACTTTTACCTGGTCGACTTACCATCCAATTGACCTCATGTTGTGCCTCAATGTCCGAATTGTCTGGTTCTTCAGGCTCGGCAAGACAATTTTCGTGGCAATACTCTTCTATGTCGAAATTAAATTCTATGGGGGCCTGAATGAATTGGCATTCTTCTGGATCATCAGCATGCTTTAAGGTTTCGAAAACATTGAGCGTGACTTGTTGATCATTCACTCTCATGGTGAGCTCTTCTCTCTTGACATCAATCAAGGTCCTTCCCATTTCTAAGAATGGTCTTCCAAGAATAATAGGAGCAAACTCATCTTCTTCAAAATCCAAAAATACATTCAGCGAGAAAAATAAACTTATCCACTCTTACCAAGATGTCTTCGATTTTCCCTCTGGATGCACATAAGTTCTGTCCGCAAGCTGTAGCATGATTATAGTGGGTCTCGCCTTCCCTATGCCCAATCTTTGAAAAATAGATTTTGGCATAAGGTTTATGCTTTCTCCGAGATCGCATAACGCCTTCCTGACATAGTGATTGCCGATTGCACAAGGTATTGTAAAATTGCTGGGATCTTTTAGTTTAGATGTCAAACGGTTATGCAACATTGCCATACACCCCTCCACCACAGCAACTGTCTCGAACTATTCGAGCCTAGTTCACTTAGAGACAATGTCTTTTAGGAAATTAGCGTAGTTCGGCAATTGTTCTATTGCTTCAACCAATGGCAAGTTGATGTGGACTTGCTTCAGGATGTCAAAATTTTTTTTGAACTGGTATTCGTGTTTCTGCCTCTTCAGCCTCTGTGGGAATGAAGGTGGAATTCTAATCTCTTCGTCTTTTCCCTTCTCATCCAGTTTGGAACTCTTGGATGGACTTGCCGCGGCAAGTGGACTTACCATGGCAACTGCTAAAGGATCATCATCAAAGATTGTCGTGGTATTATTGTTGGATACATTTTTCTGAACAGGATTACTATCCTTAGATTGGATAGATCCATCTTTTGCTTTTGATCTGGTCACCTTACACTATTCATGGGTCATTCCTCGTACAATCTCAGTGTCACTAGGCAACCCTCATTGTGGCCTTGTATTCAAAATCTGAGCAAATAGCCCGACTTGCATCTCCAGTGTTTTTAAGGCTGCTCCTTGATTCTACATTGCCATCTCGTCCCTGCTAATAAACGCGTCAGTCTTTTTCATGAAATTACTACTTTCAGCCATATAATACTCAATTTTCATCATAAAAGCATTTATAGAGTTTTCCAAAGAACTTGATGATCTTGTCTATTGCTGCGACATTTGTTGCCATGGCATGTTCTACTAGAATCCTAATGCTTCTGTATTCTGGCATTGCTGATTACTAGAGTTGTTCTGGTTACTCCATGAAAAGTTGGGATGCTTTTTCCAGGCCGAACAGTACGTGTTGGAATATGCATTGTTGTTCCGGTTGTAGTTTCCAACATATAAACTGTACTCTGGGTTCTACAGACACTCAGAAGAATCATGGTCAGCATTACATAAATCACAAAGTGGACCTATTACCTTGACCTCCTATGTGTTGCTAGGTTTCGGCATATTCTTAACCAAGTTGGTTAATGTGGATAACTAGGCTAAAATAGTATCTAACGTCTCCAATTCAATTGCCGAGGCCTTTCGCCTGACAATCCCCCTTCTTGTGGTTGGGAACTAATAATCATTCTTGGCAAGTCTGTCCAAAATCTCCATAGCTTCATATGGTGACTTGTCTAGAAGCGTGCCATTTGCCGAGGCATTTAGCATCAACCTCGTCAGTGCGTTCACTGAATTGTAAAACATCATCACTTGCGTCTATTCTCTAAATTCGTGCATGGGGAATTTACATAAAAGCTCATTCTACCGCTCTTAAGCCTGGTACATGGACTCATTATCTGTCTGACGAAAAAAAAGTAATGTCATTACACAATTTATCAGTCATATTTGTAAAACTAAATCTAGAAAGGAAACGTTGACATAGATCTGTCCAATATTCTAAAGATCCGGATGAGATACTATTCAACCATGATTTTGCCCTATCCCTCAGTTAATAGGGGAATAATTTCTACCTTAGGACATCTTCAGGGACTCCTTGTTGCTTGAATGAATCACAAATTTCTAAGAACGATTTGAGATGCTGTCTGGCATCCTCAGTCGTTGATCTGGCAAATTGACCAACTGTATTGATCATATTAAACATTACTGGCTTCAAATCAAAGTAGGCAGCTTGAATCTCAGGCGTGACAACTCCTAGAGTGAGACCGTCAAGATTTTGCTCTAAGTAGTCCTGGATGGCTCTATTCTATATGATAATAGGTTGATTCAATAGAGCCACTCTGCCTCCTGCTACGACATTCTGATTGTCGTTGGCATTCAGATTGCCAACTGGATCATTAGGTGGATCTGTCATTTCTGCTCTCAAATCTCTCATTCGTCTATGAAAAACACATTCGATCTCCAGTTCTAGTGGATAATCTAGTGATGTCGGTCTCGCTCTGGTCATACATCAATGCAAAACCAAAGTTGTGTTAGCCTCTTGAAACCAAAGAAATAAAATAAAAAGAAACAAAGGTGCAAGAAAATAAAAACAAAGTCGCTATTGCCAATCCCCGACAATGACGCCAAATACTTGTTGCGTGTTTTTAGTGCTATGCAAACGGTGCAAGTGAAA
This sequence comes from Hibiscus mutabilis, assembly GCA_019671005.1. NCBI lineage: Eukaryota > Viridiplantae > Streptophyta > Magnoliopsida > Malvales > Malvaceae > Hibiscus > Hibiscus mutabilis. The sequence continues at coordinate 22,025,504 of CM033739.1, read as the reverse complement.
ACATTGCAAGTGATAGTATAGTAAAGATATCATCTTTAAAGGGATTGGTGAAACTCTTATTTCTAACTTCTTGCACTGAAAAGAATAATGAATAGTGATGATAGGTGTTTGGAAATAACAAGTAAAATAATTAAGCAAGTAAAATAAATGGGAAATATAATCGAATAAGAGAGTAGGCTGGGTTATCGTGAGTAGTGATGCAATGGTTGATTGGATTGTCGAGGTAGTTTGCTGAGGCAACTCAATTGTCGTGGCAATTAAGACCGGATGAATTGCCGTGGCAACTAGGTCACAAATTATGCCTTGGCAACTGAGATTGATTCTATTGCCGTGGCAATTGGGTTCCTTCCTTCAAAGCTCGGCGAAGCATTCTTCAATGTCTTCTTATTATCCCTAACCGAAGAACTGGTTAATTGCGCATGCCTTGGTGATACATTCCTGCATTAACATTGGGTGGACAACAACCGATCTATATTCCTTTTAGCCGTTGAAATCCGATCCTTATTCCTAAGGTGGATTAATCTTCACCAACGATTTGTTGAATGAAAACCATGTTCATTAGTTTCTTGAATCTAACTCTCCCAAAAATAGATAAATAGATAACTCTCAAGATCCTCTCCCAATTCACTCGAAATCAAAAATAAGAATCAAGAATGAACAAACCTTGAATTTAAATTGCAAACAAAAACCTAAGCCATCCAATCGTATATCACACCACAAACCCAAATAACCCCAGCCAATTTAAACTAGTTCTTGGCTAGGGAAGAAGAAAATATGATAAAAATAATCCTAGACATAGATCGCATAAACAAAAATGAAGAAGAGGATGTGTTGGAATTGTGCGATGAACCCTCTCTCTAGAATTCGATCCCCCTATTGTGTTGATGTGATCAGCCTTAAATAGGGGAGGAAAGCTCAACGAGTCTTTAAGGAGATTTGATTTATTCATTTTTCTTGAGGAGATACTCTAGGCTTTATTTCCTTATCTAATGATATGGAAATAATTCAGGATTTATTTCCTTGTCTAAAGATAAGGAAATAATTCAAACTTTATTTCCTATCCTTATTTGCACATCATCCCATTTAATAGGAGATAAATCAAGATTAATGGCGCCAAGATTCTCTCGTCTTCATCTTCAATAGCTCATAAATTGATTTTGGGCTTTATCTTATGCGATGTGGATGAATCTTGAAAAATTCTACATTTATTTTTGACTTGCCTTTGCCGCTCGACAATTCCTTTTGTAATACCAAGCTCAATGATCAAGGAAACTATGCATAAATGCCTATCAATGCAGCTAAAATGAGCCTAAGTCTAACAACAATAGGAGAAAAAAGGCAAGAAAAATAGTACTTTTACACACTTATCAGCTGTCATTGTGTTTTTCTTTTTGCCCTGTTGTTAAGTTACATCCGATATTTAAACTGTTAATGTGGTTTCTTATTATTCGAGTGTAAATGTGACCAGTACCAGATGTAGTGGCGGTGGTTCTTCGATTTACTCTCGAATAACAGGGCCCTTTAAAATTTACTCGCACTATAACCATATTTCAATTTAATCGTCACTTTAATTCAAAAGATTTAATATTAACAAAGCAATAATTATTTATTTTCTTTTTACAGTACCAATTTTTGGGCGGTGTGGGGGTGCCAAAACTCTCTCATCCGTAATTGACTCCCGAGCTAGCTTTCAAACGAATCTCTGGCTTTATGGTGTCCGGTGGTAACTCCAAGTTTTATTGTTTTTCAAAAACACGAATTTTTAAAGAATTTTCCATTTTCCAAATGTTTTCCCAAATAACGAAAGGGAAACCTATTACTCCTTTTCTAGCGATCACTTCGAAATTTTGAATTTTGAACAAAGATAAGGTCGCTACAATCTCCAAACCAACAAACGCCTATCCAAAATAACCGAAATCAAAACCAAACTTCATCTAAACAAATCCCAACCAAAACCTATTGATTTCAACATCCCAACAACATCAATTATCATCAAAAAACATTCTAAACTCGTCCTTATACCTCCAACAACACCTCAACACCAAGATCACATAAAAAACAAACTATAAACAACCTAGAAAATTATCAATTCATATAGTTTCTGGTTTTCTTTAATTTGCCTTTCCTTTTAACATTAAAACACATCTTATAAGAGATCTATATCAATTACAATCATTACAAACAGATCCAAATCCATTTTTACTCAATTTCCACACAAAACTCAATTTAATTACCAAATCCATGTTTAAATCATAATTCCATAACATAAATCAATAATATAGGATCAAGAACTTAGGAATTTCAATAAAGAACCTTTAATTAGAGGAGAGAAATGAAAATTACCTCTAATTGCTGATTTCTCCCTTAATTGGCAAAGTTTAGTTGAAACCCAAGTGGATTTAGCAATAGGAATTGAAGAAATCAATTAGGAAACAAAAAGGAAATCATTAGGAATTGATTCCTAAGAACTTTGGAGTGGAAATCTTAGTTTGTCTTCTGGGAAAAGTTGAGAGAAAAATTGGATGAAAAGTAGTTACGTGAGAAAGTTATTTTGCAAAACTAAAATCATTTTATTAAATCCTATTTTATTTTATTAATAACCCAATTAAAAAAACTTTAAAAATAGCCTAGATTAAGGAAAAAATCTGATGAAAAAGATTGGCCAAATAACCCCTTAAAGATTCTAAGTTTTGACCCTTTTACGATTTAGTCACTAAAAACAGTTTTGTAAACTTTACATTTTAGTCACTAGACCAAAATGTCCCAAAATCAGAATTATTTACTTCAGATTGAATTTACCAAAATACTTAGAATATCAACCAAGTATTTTATAACATTTGTTCATATTTTATTTTAGCCAAAAACCATTTTATACGATTTAGTTCCCGAAACTAACTCGAATTGCTTAACACGATTCTCCCGAACCGTCTATTTGATCTGATTAACTTCTAGGCCCAATTTCTGGGCGTTACACCTGAGGCAACTGAAGAGTGGTTCACAAGTACAGAGAGGATTCTTGGTCAAATGAATGTATGGATGCTCATAAGTTGGGTTGCACGGTGTCCTTGCTTTAGAGAGATGCTTATAGTTTGTGGACAACTACTATAGCGGGTATGGCATATGTGGATGTGACGTGGGAGTTCTTGATATCAAGATGAAAAGAAGCGAGAGTTCATGGCATTAGTTCATGGCAACATGACCGTATCAGAATACGAGGTCCAGTTTGTTCGGTTGAGCCAATATGTACCTAAACTGGTTCCTGATAATCATAAGCGACGTGATCGTTTCCAATATGGGCTGATCAAGGAAGTGAAGACTTATATGTTGGCTTCAGATTACACTGATTTTGATGTCTTGGTTGCTCGAGCTAAAGATAAAAAGCAAAATCTAGGATTACCATTCGTTTGGGCAGTTCTAGCTCTGGGAAGAGGATTGCTGAGTCAGATGTTGGTAGAGACCTGTATAAGAAACACCAAGATATGAAGTATTGCTCTGATCAGAGACGTGGTGGAGATAGTGTTGGTCATGGACAACTCCATCAAAACACCTACGTTCGAACGCCCGAGTCTAGGCGGTGTGGTAGGCAACATTAAGAAGAGTTTTGGGGAACTATTGGTACATGTTGGAGTTGTGGTTGATCACATAAGGCGTGATTGTCCGTAGTTGGCTAAGGATGGATAGGCTCTTGCGCCTTCTATTGTTCCGTAGAGAGGTTGTGGGCACAGTAGAGGCAATTTTTAGCGTACGAAGGAAAGCCAGAGGACTGTTGCTCACAAAGTGGCAGTTTAACCAAAAGGTGGTGGACCTGCAAGGATCTATGCTCATTGCGAGGGAAGGAATGAAACAGATGTGATTGCAGGTACTTTTACTTTGTAGTCTTTCTCATTACTTTCTTTGATAGATTCGGGTTCTACACATTCATATATCTTGCACGAACATGCATGTTTCCTTAATATACTTGTAGAAGTGTTAGATGTGGGCATGTGAGTAACTAGTTCTTTTGGAGAGACAATAGTAGTTAGGAGGTTGTTTAGGAGATGTCATTTGATGGTTTAAGGTAATGTGTTTGTAACGCCCTAATTTTGGGCCTAGCGGTTTTGAGACTTGTTAGACGGTTCGATGGACTCGGTTAGGGATTCGAGTCGGATTCAGGAGTAAATTTTTTTTATAGAGATAAATTTGACACCCTAAATCGGGCCTAGGAAATTTACCACTATCTAAGTGTTTAACTAATTGAATTAGGTGCTAGTCAAATTAAAAGAATTGGAAATTAATTGAGGGAAGAACATTAGCTGACATAATTAAAGGACTAAAATGTTATAGCCATCAAGTTTGAGTGGCAAATTAAAAGGACCAGATTGGAATAAGAGTGAAACAACAAACTTGCATGTGTAATTAGACCATCAATCTATAATGGAATACATGTGGCAAGTAATTTTACACATTGCAATTAAGGGTGTAATGGCCAGCCATGTTGTAAGAAAGAAAAAGAAAAACCAATTTTGATTCTTCTTCATCTTGTTGCTTACCATAACCGAATAGTGAGAGAGAGGGAGAGTTTGAGAGAAAGCTTCATTGAATAATCTTCAAATGCATGTTGTTGATTTAGTCTTGATCAAATTAGCTTAGGAGAAGGTATAATTATTGATTCCTACATGTTATAGATTTGATTGATTGAAATAGAATGCTTAAATCTGGAAATTTATGATGTTCTTGTTGCTTAATTTGAATAGGATGGAGATATGCATGTTATTGTGATGTTAGCTCTAAGATTTTTGAAATTTTGAATGTTGTGATCAAATTGCTAAGAAAGAAATATATATATATATATATATATATATATATATATATATATATGGTTGCTGGAATTTGCTGGGAGATTGCTGGAAAATTTAGTACTAAATTGGTATGACTTGAATGTAACATGGCATGAAACTGTTTTGATCACATTGCTAGATAAGATTGTGTAAACATGCTTGATTAAATAAAATGATCTATTTTGATCACATTGGTAGGAGAATAACACAGACCTAGACTTTTATGAATATGTATATAAGTTGAATTAACATGTTTGAAATGTCATCTAAGTGATTAAAGAAGCTAGAAACTCAAACTAGTGAAATCTGCCCAGAATGCTTTGTTATGGGCAGTAAATTTGAAAAATCACCAAAAATTGTATAAAGGTAATTTAAGGCTGAAAATTTTATGGATAGTGCCTTAATATGTCTAAATTCATTAGGAGAAAACATAACTGAATTTTGGATTGTAGAATTAATTGTAGAAATGAAACTCTAGGGATAGTGCAAACTCTCCAGTGGTGTAAATTGCCCTGTCTTTAAACAAAAGACTGTATTAATTGAAAAATAATTAAAATGCAAGGACTATACGGTTAGAAGGAAGATTAATTTAGCTTTCCAACAGTGTAAACCAATTGAAATTCCGATGTATGGAATGAAAGTTATGCATATTTTAGTAAGCAGTGCACAAGCTGCCAGGCAGTTGCAGCAGCACCCTTGATGTTTTGAAATGAATGAATTATGTATTGTTGCCTTGTTTTGAAGAAATGAATGTACTTTGTCTTGACCCTGATTTAATTGTATGAATTGATAGATCAAGGAGTAAAACTTGTGGAGGAAGAAAGGAAAGGCCAAGCTTGTGGCAAACACAAAGGAATTTGGATCCAAGATTAACTAAGCTTGGAGTATTGTGAGTGTAGTTTAATATAGGGTTGGGACTTAGGTCCTAACCAAATATGCATGACTACTTTCTTGCTACGAATATGTCATGATAATGAACCTAATATAACTTGAATATAAGTAATAAGGGAAGTATGAAATAAGATAATATATGAAACTTGTTTACATCCTTGAAGTGTTGTACAAATAGAATTGCTTGATTCTTAATGCCTTGTGTGTGAATTATCGAATGCTACTTGAATGTATTGTCTTGAACATGAATGTATTGTCTTGAACATGAAATGCATTGCTTTGAACATGAAATGTACTGCCTTGAACGTGAATGGTTTGCCTTGAGCATGAAACACATGAAATGTGAAATGAAATTAAAGAGCTAATGCTTAATTGGTCTAAAGAGTAAAGCATGATATTTCTATACATTGATTGACTTGATTCTTGAATCATACATGACTCTAAACTTGCAAATCTTGAAATTCTTGAATAAAAGAAGTGTAATCAAACAACATTGAAGGGCATGCCTTAGAGTCTAGAGCTCATCGTGTCAGGGTGGACTACGGTCCAGGGCTAAAGCCCCTAATTGGTGACAGACAAAGGGTACGTATGTGTGGTCTTTGGCGATAGTAGGAGGGTTGACCAGTAGTACGGTACATCTTGTGGCGACAGTTGGTTAAAGACTTGATTACCTAGTCAAACTATAAACCTAGGATTGTTTCAAAATAATACAAATGAGCTAATAAGTATGAATTGCTTAAATACTTGTCTTGAAATATTTGTTACTTGAATTGCTTGACATGTATTCTTGAAATGACAAACTAAGAACCAAGGATTGTGTTAAAAGATAATAAATGAGTTAATATAATCTTGAATACTTGAATTACTTGATATGAAAACTTGCTACTTGGATTACTTGACATGTATTCTTGAAATGACAAACATGTAAACTTGAATTATTTGTCACTTGACTGTATACTTGAATTTCTTGCTACATGATTATTGCTTGAAATAGACCTTGACCTTACTTGAATTCATGAGTTCTAATTGTAAACTTGTCTTTAATGAAAAGTTTAAATTGCTTGATTTCATGATATATAAGCATCAATTGCTTGACTACTTGATATGTGTCCATGAATAGCTTGATTTCTTGAAATGGATAAAGCATGAATTGTGATTCTTTGTCTCTTGCTTCTTATACTATTCGTTTGCCTTGAAATCCTTAGCTAGGATCCTTCTTGATTAATTGAAACTTGACTTGATATAACAAATGTGTTAGAACTAGTTACTACCTCACTAAGTACATTCTTGTACTTATCACTCTTGTTTTCATTCTTCCCAACCACGTGATAAAGGATTCGATCATTGCTTGATCTTGAAGCCTGATTTCTTGAGCTCGAAGCAATATACAAGCATAGTTAAAGTACGATTCATACTTGTTTTGTACTCCCCTAGTTGGTGTCACTTAGTTTGTATATAATGTCTAGTACATGCATTTTGAATACTTGAACTTGTATATGCATATATGTCTTGAATGGGCCTATTATTTTGTGAACTTGGTTATTAATATGAATTAAGTAATGAACTAAAATTCTACTGTGCATATGGTTATGTATATATTGATTTGACCAAAGTAATTGATCTAGTCTTGTACCATTCGAATGTCTTGCGAGTTAATCACTTGTGTGATCATATCATGATGTATATGTATTTTTGTAAGATTGAATGGTAAATGCCGAATGGTAAGGGTGGCATATGCTTGCTTGGAATCAAGGTATGTACTATCGATCATGTTTAATAAGTTATGTACGTAATGTCACATGTTTTAAGCTAATGAATAAAACCTAAAATGAAGCATGTTTGCTTATTTAGGTTTCGAATGTTGATTGTATGATGATGTTAATTGAAATATTTGGTAACCTAGTATGTCCTGTAAATAAAATGTAAGATTGCTTATATGATAAGTTATGATTGTTTGGTTACTTGTTAGTTAAGTAACTCATCTAATAGGGATGAGTTAGCCAATCCTTGCCTTGTTCATACTTGTATTGTACGTTAGTAATGCTCGCGAACCAGATTGCTGCCAATCTGGGTAGGCGATGTTACATTTATTTAGTAATCAGAGCTTTTTAGTCGGTTCTAGGACTAAACTTGGCTCTGTTGCATCATATAAGATACTTGTGCCACCTAGGAGACTTGTATTGTATAGCTTGTGCCTTTGCTTAACTAAACTGAATTCCTAATTGTTCTATTTTGAACGTAGAATGTCTGAAACAATACTCGCTCGGGATGATGAAAGTCTCGTAGGCTCCTCAAATGAAGGAGATAGTGTGAGGATGGAACAAAATCCTCCACAGCAACGAGCTGAACCTAGAGCCCAAGCTGCTGCTCAGCAAGAAACTCCTAATATAAATCCTGTGCAGCAGGAATGTCTCATGAGCATGAAGGAGATGTTCAATCATCTTGTAACTACCTTGAAACAAGACCATCCTATTCCCCCTCCTGCTATTTCTCCAACTAGAGCCCCTATTGACAAACTGGCTCAACACTGAGCTTATACCTTTACCAGTACTGATGAAGCCAATCCCGAAATAGCTGAGTATTGGTTAGAGGCCACTACTGGAATTCTGACCAAACAACTACCCTGTTCTGATGAACACAAACTCGAATGTTCTATAGCCCTATTGGCAGACGAAGCTCTGAGCTGGTGGGAAACCACTACCCTGACTACTCCTACTGAAGCTGTAACTTGGAAATTCTTCCTCAAAGAATTCAAGAAGAAATACATTAGTGAACAATATCTGGCCGAGCGTCAGAAGCGTTTCTTGTACCTTAAACAAGGTGGCTGACCTATCGAACAATACGTGAGTGACTTTTGCAAATATTGTAAATACGGGTCAGAATACATCAAGACTGATGCTGACAAGTTTAGGATGTTTATCGATGGATTTAATGTTGAATTAAGTCCAATATTTAGTACCCTGGGTATCAATGACTTCCAGAATCTAGTGAACTAGGCTATTGCCACCGAGGCAAAGATGAAAGTCTCTGAGAAATGCAAAAGCGAAAACTCTTGGAAAGACAAACAATTAAGGAAAGATGACAAGCCTCACTGGCAGTCAAAGAAGTCCAAATATTCTAAGGATCACTCTTCGAATTACACTCATGCTCAGAAAAGCAATTTTATACCGAGACCCCAATCGTTAACCAAGCCTTCAGCCTCGATCATCTTTGTTGATAGTACGGGGAATTTTTGTAAAGCTGCTCAATATCCTACTTGCAAGTTTTGCCAAAAACACCATATTGGTCAGTGTAAAACTCAACAAAATCTATGTTACTTATGTGGAGCCCCCGATCACTATATCAGGGATTGTCCTAAGAATCCTAACAAGGTTCTGAATCGAACTCCTGCAAATGCTAGTTCAACTCCTTCCATTCGAAACAACGATCCCATACAAGCTCAGTCTGGAAATCAGGGGAAGGGAAAAGGACAGCATTCGAATGCCCCTACTCACCAGGAATCTCAAGCTCATGCACAAATCTATCATATATGAGGAAAAAAAGATGAAGAATCACCCGATGTTATAGCAGGTACCATTGAGTTAAATTCGACTCCTGTTTATGCTTTAAAGGACTCGGGATCCACATTCTTTTGTATGCTCAACCTTGATTGAAAAATTGAACTTAAAGCCTGAAATTGTAAAACAAAGCCTTGTAGTTTCGAACCCTATAGGGGGAATTACAAACATAAGTTTTATCTGTAGAAAATATCCTCTATTCGTTCGAAATGTACCCTTTCTTGTTAATCTACATGTACTACCAACTTCTGAGTTTGATCTACTACTGGACTAGATTGGTTAAGCAAACATGAAGCCTGGGTAGATTGCCTAAATAGGAGACTTTACCTCTAGGGTTTAGGAAAGGAATCAATCCTTCTAATTGACAAGAAACCAACCTCAATCATTGCTAATATGGTCTTACAAGATGAACTTGAATTCAGCTTACCTAGTGTGCCTTTTGTATTTGAATATCTTGATGTTTTCCACGAGGAACTCCCTCGTCTCCCTCCAACCAGAGAAGTAGAGTTTGGGATCGATGTCCAACCTGGAACAACTCCGGTGTTCATCACACCTTATCGAATAGCACCTGTTGAGTTGAAAGAACTCAAGAAGCAACTCCAAGAGCTACAAGACAAGGGTTTCATTAGGCCTAGCTCGTCTCCTTGGGGTGCTCCAGTATTGTTCGTGAAGAAGAAAAACATGACTATGAGACTCTGTATTGACTACTGACAGTTGAACAAGCTTACTATCAAGAATCGATATCCTCTCCCAAGGATTGAAGATCTTTTTGATTAAATCAAAGATGATGCAGTATTCTCAAAGATTGATCTACGATTGGGATACTACCAAATGAGGGTAAAAGAAGAAGATGTACCCATGGCAGCCTTTCGTACTAGATATGGCCATTTTGAATTCCTTGTGATGCCATTCGGGTTAACGAATGCTCTGGATGCTTTCATGGATCTTATGAACCATGTATTTAAGCCCTATCTTGACAAGTTTGTGGTCGTTTTTATTGATGACATTTTGGTGTATTCTCAGAATAAGGAAGAACATTCTGAACACTTTCGAATCATATTGCAAACGCTTCGAGAACGTCAATTGTTTGGAAAGTTATCTAAATACAAATTTTGGCTATCGAAAGTGTAGTTTCTTGGACATGTTATCTCGGCAGAAGGGATTAAAGTAGATCCAAGGAAGATTCAATCCATCCTGGATTGGAGACCTCCGAGGAATGTTGGTAAGGTCAGAAGCTTTCTCAGTTTAGCTGGGTATTATCGACGTTTTGTTAAGGGATTCTCATCCATTTCCGCAAGTTTGACTAAGCTAACTCTCAAAGATACACCCTTTGTTTGGTCGGAGAACCAACAACGAAGCTTTGATCAACTTAAACAAGCCCTGACTCATGCTCTGGTTCTCATACGACCAGTATCGGGTAAGGAGTACACTATTTACAATGAACATCTCATTTGGGACTAGGATGTGTCCTAATGCAAGATAGAAACGTGGTAGCTTACGCTTCAACACAACTAAAACCACACGAGTCAAACTACCCTACTCACGATATGGGAATGGCAGCTATCGCGTTTGCACTCAAAGTTTGGAGACATTACTTGTACAAGGAGAAATGCAACTTGTTCACATACTACAGAAATGCAACTTGTTCACATACTACAAGAGCCTCAAATACCTCTTAACTCAGAAAGACTTGAGCTTGAGGCAAATGAGATGGCTAGAGTTACTTAAAGATTACGATTCGGTTATCGACTACCATCTGTGGAAAGCAAACGTGGTTGCTGATGCCCTTAGTCGCAGACCATACTCGGGTAAAACCTTAAATCTAAATCCTAGAATAATCCATTCGAATTAGACCTTTCTTGACTTATAAGTAACTATTCAAAAATCTTCCTTAATGATCTTTTCCATTCGTGTATAGCTTCATTGGCTATCAATGCTCATTTCCGTTTATCCAAAGGACGAAAATTCTTGCCTGAACTTCAAGTTCAATCTAGTTTAATCTCGAGAATCAAAGAACTCCAACAAATTGATCCAGATCTTCAGAAGATCATGTTCAAGCTAGACTATGAGTTTAATTCTGACTTTTCCCTCAAGTCGAATGGACTCCTCTATTTCAAAGATAGAGTACGTGTTCCTAATAACGAGGAAGTAAGACATGAGATGTTACAAGAAGCTCGCCAAAGCTCTTTCTCGATTCACCCTAGATCAATTAAGATGTACAAGGACTTAAAGCCACTATATTGGTGGCCAGGCATGAAATTGGCTATCACAGATTTTGTTTCAAAATGCTTAACTTGTTAGAGGGTCAAAGCCGAACATCAAGTCCCCACTGGATTACTCCAACCAATCGAATTCCCTTAGTGGAAATGGGATCAGATTACAATGGACTTCGTTACTGGTCTTCCTTCCACTCGAAGAAAGAATGACGTTGTGTGGGTGATTATTGATAGATTCACAAAGTCTACTCATTTCATCCCTGTTCGAATGAACATGAGCTTGGAAACCTTAGCCGAGCTATAGATCCATGAAGTGATTCGATTACATGGTGTACCTACAGCTATAATTTTTTATCGAGACCCCAGATTTGCTTCCCGATTCTAAAATTCTTTGCAAAAAGCACTTGGAACCAAAGTGCATTTGAGCACATCCTTTCATCCTCAATTAGATGGCCAATCTAAAAGAATCATCCAAGTACTTGAAGACATGCTACGTGCTTGTGTTATAGATTTCAGAAAAAACTGGGAGAAATCTCTACCCCTAGTAGAGTTTGCTTACAAAAATAGCTACCAGACATCTATCCAGATGGCTCCCTTCGAAGCCCTATACGGAAGGAAATGTAGAACTCCCTTGTGCTGGTCTGAATTGGGAGAAAACAAGGTATAGGGACCTCAATTGCTCAGGGAAACCGAAGAACAAGTGAAAATCATACATGATCGATTGAAGCAAGCCTTTGATAGACAGAAAGCCTATGCAGACTTGAAAATGAGAGACATCCAATGCAATGTTGGAGACAAGGTCTTCCTAAAAGTGTCTCCTTGGAAGAAAGTCTTTCGATTTGGAAGAAAAGGGAAACTTAGTCCCCGATTCATTGGACCATTCAAAATCGTTGAAAGGATTGGTATAATGGCTTATCGATTGGCACACCCTAGTGAATTTGATAAGATCCACATTGTCATCCATGTCTCCATGCTTAGAAAATATCGATCTGAACCATCCCATGTCCTTGAGCATGAAGAAGTAGAGTTGAATCCTGACATATCATATGAAGAAGAGCCAATACGAATACTTGACAAAGAAGTTAGAAGACTCCGAAACAAGAATGTTCCCTTGGTGAAAGTGTTATAGAGGAATCATAAAATGGAAGAAGCAACTTGGGAACCTGAGGCTACGATGAGAGATCAATATCCTCACTTGTTCAACTCAGGTAAATTCGAGCGCAAATTTATTTTAAAGGGGGAGAATTACGATACCCTAAATCGGGCCTAGAAAAGTTACCACTATCTAAGTGATTAACTAATTGAATTAGGTGTTAGTCAAATTAAAAGAATTGGAAATTAATTGAGGGAAGAACATTAGCTAACATAATTAAAGGACTAAAATTTTATAGCCAACAAGTTAGAGTGCCAAATTAAAAGGACCAAATTGGAATAAGAGTGAAACAACAAACTTGCATGTGTAATTAGACTATTATTCTATAATGGAATACATGTGGCAACTAATTTCACACATGGAAATTAAGGGTGTAATTGCCGGCCATGTTGTGTGAAAGAAAGAGAAAAACCAAATTTGATTCTTCTTCATCTTGTTGCTTACCATAACCGAACAGTGAGAAAGAAGGAGAGTTTGAGAGAAAGCTTCATGGAATCATCTTCAAATGCATGTTCTTGATTTAGTCTTGATCAAATTAGCTAAGGAGAAGGTATAATTCTTGATTCCTACATGTTATAGATTTGAATGATTGAAATAGAATGCTTAAATCTGGAAATTTACGTCGTTCTTGTTGCTTAAATTGAATAGGATGGAATATATGCATGTTATTGTGATGTTAGCTCTAAGATTTTTGAAATTTTGAATGTTGTGATCAAATTGCTAAGAAAGAAATATATATGGTTGCTGGAATTTGTTGGGAGATTGCTGGAAAATTTAGTACTAAATTGTTATGACTTGAATGTAACTAGGCATGAAACTGTTTTGATCACATTGCTAGATAAGATTGTGTAAACATGCTTGATTAAATAAAATGCTCTGTTTTGATCACATTGGTAGGGGAATAAAACTGACCTAGACTTGTATTAATATGTATATAATTTGAATTAACATGTTTGAAATGTCATCTAAGTGATTAAAGAAGCTAGAAACTCAAACTAGTGAAATCTGCCCATAATGCTTTGTTCTGGGCAGTAACTTTGAAAAATCACCAAAAATTGTATAAAGGGAATTTAATGCTTAAAATTTTATGGATAGTGCCTTAATATGTCTAAATGCATTAGGAGAAAACATAACTCAATTCTGGATTGTATAATGAATTGTAGAAATGAAACTCTAGGGATAGTGCAAACTGTCTAGTGGTGTAAATTGCCCTGTCTTTAAACAAAAAACTGTATTAATTGGAAAGGAATTAAAATGCAAGGCCTATATGGTTAGAAGGAAAAATAAGTTATCTTTCCAACGGTGTAATCCAATTGAAATTCCAACGTACGTAATGAAAGTTATGCATATTTTAGTAAGCAGTGCACAAGCTGTCAGGCAGTAGCAGCAGCACCCTTGATGTTTTGAAATGAATGAATTATGTATTGTTGCCTTGTTTCGAAGAAATGAATGTACTCTGTCTTGAACTTGATTTAATTGTATGAATTTATAGAGCAAGGAGTAAAACTTGTGGAGGAAGAAAGGAGTGGCCAAGCTTGTGGCAAACACAAAGGAATTTGGATCCAAGATTAGCTAAGCTTGGAGTATTGTGAGTGTAGTTTTAATATGGGGTTGGGACTTAGGTCCTAACCAAATATGCATGACTACTTTCTTGCTATGAATATGTCATGATAATGAACCTAATTTAACTTGAATATAAGTAATAAGGGATGTATGAAATAAGATAATATATGAAACTTGCTTACATCCTTGAAGTGTTGTACAATTAGAATTGCTTGATTCTTAATGCCTTGGGTGTGAATTATCGAATGCGACTTGAATGTATTGTCTTGAACATGAAATTCTTTGCTTTGAACTTGAAATGTACTTCCTTGAACATGAATGGTTTGCCTTGAGCATGAAACACATGAAATGTGAAATGAAAATAAAGAGCTAAGGCTCAATTGGTCTAAGGACTAAAGCATGATATTGCTATACATTGATTGACTTGATTCTTGAATCATACATGACTCTAAACTTGAAAATCTTGAAATTCTTGAATAAAAGAAGTGTAATCAAACAACCTTGGTTGGTAGTTGAATAGGTAGAAGGGTATGCCTTAGAGTCTAGAGCTCATTGTGTCAGGGTGGACTGCGGTTCAGTGCCAAGGACCCTAATTGGCAACAGACGGAGGGTACGTATGTGTGGTCTTTGGCGACAATAGAAGGGTTGACCAGTACTACGGTACATCTTGCGTACTATAGTACATCTTGTGGCGACAGTTGGTTGGAGGCTTGGTTACCTAGTCAAACTATAAACCATGGATTTTTCAAAATAATATAAATGATCTAAAAAGTATGAATTGTTTAAATACTTGTCTTGAAATATTTGTTACTTCAATTGCTTGACATGTATTCTTGAAATGACAAAATAAGAACCAAGGATTGTGTTAAAAGATAATAAATGAGTTAATATAATCTTGAATACTTGAATTACTTGATATGAAAACTTGCTACTTGGATTACTTGACATGTATTCTTCAAATGACAAACATGTAAACTTGAATTATTTGTCACTTGCTACTTGGATTACTTGACATGTATTCTTCAAATGACAAACATGTAAACTTGAATTATTTGTCACTTGCCTTGTATACTCGAATTTCTTGCTACATGATTATTGCTTGAAATAGACCTTGACCTTACTTGAATTCATGAGTTCTAATTGTAAACTTGTCTTGAATGAAAAGTTTAAATTGCTTGATTTCATGATATATAACATGAATTGCTTGAATACTTGATATGTGTCCATGAATAGCTTGATTTCTTGAAATGCATAAAGCATGAATTATGATTCATTGTCTCTTGCTTCTCATGCTATTCGATTGCCTTGAAATCATTAGCTAGGATCCTTCTTGATTAATTGGCACTTAACTTGATATAACAAGTGGGTTAGAACTAGTTTCTACCTCACTAAGTACATTATAGTACTTATTACTCTTGTTTTCATTATTTCCAACCACAAGATAAAGGATTAGATCGTTGCTTGATCCTAAAGCCTGATTTCTTGAGCTCGAAGCAAGACACAAGCATAGTTAAAGTATGGTTCATACTTGTTTTGTACTCCCCTAGTTGGTGGCACTTAGTTTGTATATAATGTCTAGTACATGCATTTTGAATACTTAAACTTGTATATGTATATATGTCTTGAATGAGCCTATTATTTTGTGAACTTGGTTATTAATATGAATTAAGTAATGAACTAAAATTCTATGTATTGTAAGTATTTGCTGCGCATATGGTTATCTATATATTGATTTGACCAAAGTAATTGATTTAGTCTTGTACCATTCGAATGTCTTGTGAGTTAATCACTTGTGTGATCATATCATGATGTATATGTATTTTTATAAAATTGAATGGTAAATGCCGAATGGTAAGGGTGACATATGCTTGCTTGGAATCAAGGTATGTACTATTGATCATGTTTAATAAGTTATGTTTGTAATGTCACATGTATCAAGCTAAGGAACAAAACCTAAAATGTAGCATGTTTGCTTATTTAGGTTTCGAATGTTGATTGTATAATGATGTTATTTGAAATTTTTGGTAACGTAGTATGTCCTGTAAATAAAAGATAAGATTGCTTATATTATAAGTTATGATTGTTTGGTTACTTGTTAGTTAAGTAACTCATCTAATAGGTATGAGTTAGCCTATCCTTGCCTTTTTTTATGCTTGTATTGTACGTTAGTAACGCTCCCGAACAGGTTTGCTTCCAACCTAGGTAGGGGGTGTTACAATAAAAATATGGAAAAATGGTTAAAAATCATATTTTAAGATAAGAAAAATATTGGTGAAGTCAATTTTGGAAAATGAGATTTGGAAGGATGATATTTTGGTTAGTGACTAAAATGTAATTTTTGAAAACTATTTTTAAAGGTGACTAAATTGTAAAGGATCAAATTCCTAGAATTCTTAAGGAGCTATTTTACCAAGTTTTTGCTGGTGATTTATTCCTTAAATTAAGACATTTTAACATGTGTTTTATTAAATAATTAAAAGGGTTTTTTTGGTAATAAAAATTAGTTATTAGATTTAAAGAAATTTTACGTAAACATTTACTTTTCTCTCAACTTCTTTTCTGCCAAACACTCTTGTTTTCATCAAAATCCAGAGGTGATATATCTTTTTACTTGGATTCTTGATATAAAATTACTTCTTTACCTTTGATTTACAAAACCTCATTAAAAACCTGTGTTTTCCTAGCTTTAATCAATCAATTGAGGGAGAAATCACACAATAGAGGTAAGGTTCGTTCTTCTCCTCTATTGATGGTTCTTTATTGATATTCCCAAGTATTTGATCCTTGATTTATGATTTATAATCCAATTTTATGTTTTTATAATGAATAATTCATTTAATTAGGTTTAATTGATGAAATTATGGAAGATTCATATTGAATTTGTTTTCCATTAATGAGGATTGATTTCAAACATATTTTGGATGATTTATAATGTTGATAAGTTGTTTTTAACAATGGAAAGCTAAAATTCCTTGTATCCTAGATTATTATGTTGTTAGATTTGTGTTTTTGTTGTTTGTCCAGTTGTTGGAAGGTTATGGATGAAATAATCTTGTTTTTAGATGTTATTAGATGTTGATTGTAGTGTTAGATTGATAGATTGTGCTGGGTTGTGTTTGGAAAGAATTAGATGATGTTTTTCAGTTGTTGTGGTTGGGTAAATTGTGAAAAGATTACTGAGGTTTGCAAGGAATTGATGTTGCAGTGTTTTGAATGCATTGAGATGCATTAATCCTCTGTTGTAATGTGGTTAAAATAGGGGAGGTCGATCCAAAAATGATCGGTGAAGATTTGGAGGCTTCAGACGCTTGATTTCGCGTCGGCGAATTGAGTTTCACGTATCGGTGAGAGCGAGCGTGGATTTTAGCTTTGAATTGATTTAAAGGTGGTTTATAGGAGTTTAAAATGAGCTTGATATGCTATTTTAAACTCGGAAGTAAGTATGATGTGGTTTTCTCTCTTGGTCGTGCTTTTATGAATGGTTATGCACTTGTTTTGATTTACGTTGAACCTACTGTTTAAGCATGTTTTAAAGTATTTGAGATACTATTTTTGATCATGAAATGATGATGGATACACGTGGTAAGTGATCCATGTAAGTATATGGTTTATATTTTAGTTTTAAGCATGTGTTGATTCTTGGAAAGTGGTTTGGTTAAAAGCTTGGTAAAACAATGAGGTAAATGGTAAATGGTGAATTATATTGGCAAGTGATGTGTTCTATAAATTGTTATCGGATATAGCTAGCCGGCCATAGGATTGATAGTGCACTATAATAAGTCGCCTTGGATGTTGAGGGGTTTTGATTTGGCGTACTGAAAACTCCATCCAAGTACCCTAACGTTGAGGGGTTATATGGTACCGTAAACTCCCGTTAGTGGATTAAGCATCTAACCGAGGAATGAGGTTGGTGTCCCCGTGGTTGCAAGTGTACTCGGTTGTAATGTACCACGATTGTGATTGTATCGCTATTCCAGTTGAGATGGCTTGAAGTGTTGTGAGGTCACTTGTTGAATCCGTGTATCCGATGAACTATTTTTGTAAAGGAACTTGGTTAATAATCACTTGTAAGCCAATATAATTGTTAATGTATCATTAAAAGATTTATGTTTTATAATGTGATTATACATGTTTACTCTTTAAGCTTTGCATATGGATTATTATGCATGGGAAGGCTTAAATTGAGGTTGAGTAATGGGATTTGCTGTTGGTTAATGATACATGTTGCATATGGCTTAATATGTTGTTTTTTAAAGATGTTAAGTGCATGGTTTTCAAAGCATGATAATGTTTTATATCATGATTGAAATGAGATTTCGACGTGTTGTTGAGAAATGGTTTTAATGCATTGATGGTGTGTTATTTTTTTAGCAATCCTCACTAAGCCTTACTGTGCTTATGCTCTCTTTGTCCATCAATGCAGAGAATTAAAGGTTTGGAAGGCAGCACGACGCAAGGGATCACAAAAAGACTTGTTAACAAAAGTATGTTTTTGGACTAGACTATAAGTAACAAGGGCAATGGGGGTTCCGTTGTTGTTTTGGGAGATGTTCTGTTAAAATCCCTGTTTGAGCAAGTTTTTTTTGCTTCTCTTAGGTTGTAAAAGGCCATTTTGGTTTGATTGTGATGATTTTTTGAGGTTTCATGTTTTGCTTGCCTTGGTTTCTGGGAAGCATGCCTCTAGATTTACATTTGAAGTATGATACCATGAATTGATATTGAAACCTGGTTGTTTTGATGTGGTTTGATTCTTGAATATGTTGGATGTGTTTTAGAAGTATGTTACGGTGATTTGGTATGTTTGAAATCATGTTAAACCAGTAAAAGTGGACATTTCAGGTACTGGTACGGGTGTCCCTGTTTCGGTACAAGTAAGCCATTTCAGGCTTAGAGTACTGATACATGGGCAATCATTTCGATACGGGCTTAGGCAATTTCGACCAGCATTTTGGTACGCGAGGAGGTGTTTCGATACGACATAGTGTATTTTTAAAAGGAGTTTCGATACGCGGGGGCGTATCAGAACGGGTTTTGGCTAATAGAATCCAGGGGCTTTTAAATAGCAAAGGCATATTGAAACACGTGTAAGTGTACCGATATGTATACCATTAAATTAGTTATTTGGAATTTTTGAAGTTCTGGTTTCTCACGTTTTAGCCCCTGATTGTTGTGGTTGCAATTGAATGAGTATGAATGACATTTTTTGAACTAATTTTTGACTTGCAAGCGTGTAACCTAATTAATTTAAAGTTGGTAACATAAAAATAGGTTTAATCCTTATGGTTTTTCAAAATTGCAATTTGGTCCCTAAATTGCATTTGTGAACAATTGGATGTAAGTCGATGCCTGATTGAGTTGGGTTTTCACCTATGATTAGTATGTACATATAGGATAATAATTGTGCATTGAGTTAAGATAAAATAAAAATGGTCGTGTTTCGAGTTTCATCTTTACGGTTTACTACGATAAACCTAATGTAGCTCGCTCGGTTCGGTCTTGCGACTAGGCCGGATAGGGGGTTTCATTTGGTGGTTTCAGAGCCAGGTTTACGATAATTGGGAGATGGTGTGGCTATTGTAATGTTGTTGTTATTTGTAATCCGTTGCTTGATATGCATGGTGGTTGCTTTATGCCATGTTGGGGAGAAATTTGGGAACCCATTCCCTTGTTATTATAGTCTGAAATGTTATGATTTTGAAATGGAAGTCTTGGATCCTTGCTTGAAGTTAGCCTTACTATTTTTGTTTTTAAATGATTATCATGCATTAGATATATTTTTAGCACGATGAAAGAGTTGTGTTCTAGTACGATTGCTGCTTCCATTGGGCAAGGAAACGAGGAGGATGTTATACGTCCTAAGGGGTTGCCACCGCCCCCACCTAATCCACCTGCGAATGTGGAGCAAGTACCACCTGTGCCAGCTGGGCCAGGGATGGGTGACATGGTGCCTTTGATACAGGCCATGAATGGTGTGTTCCAGGCAACAGTTACGGGTGTTCATGTGCC
Source organism: Hibiscus mutabilis (assembly GCA_019671005.1). Lineage (NCBI taxonomy): Eukaryota > Viridiplantae > Streptophyta > Magnoliopsida > Malvales > Malvaceae > Hibiscus > Hibiscus mutabilis. Next base: position 22,005,301 of record CM033739.1, on the reverse strand, counting down.
GGCACTAGTGGTTGGGCAGACGAGTTTGCCGTTAGAGCATCTTTGTAGTCTTAGCAGAGTTGAGTTTCGTGGTTTTGCACCTAAGGCTTACGAGGATTGGTTGGCCAGTACTAAGAGGATACTGAGCCAGATAGGTTGTTCTAACATGCGTAAGCTGGGTTGTGTTGTGTCCCTGCTGTAGGGAGATGCTTATACATGGTGGACTACCACGATATACGGGATGGTAACTGAGGATGTAAACTAGTAGTTCTTTTGTGGTGCTTTTCGGAAGAAGTAGCTAGGAGTCGAGTATCTGGATGAGAAGAAGAGATAGTTTATGGCTCTTGTGCAAGGCAGTATGTTTATTTCTGAGTATGAGGTGCAGTTTGTGAGGCTGAGCCGGTATCCACCTGAGTTGGTTCCTAATGAGCGTCAGCTATGTGATCGTTTCTGCTATGGGCTTGTGCAGTAGGTTAAGACATACAAGCTTGCTGCTGAGTATATGAATTTTGATGTGCTCATTACGCGAGCCAAGGATATCAAGCAGAATCTTGGCTTAGCTTCTGGGTCTCAAGGTTTTAGCTCGGGTAAAAGAATGGCCGATTCTAGTTTTGGCAGTGGTCAGGCCAAGAGACGCCATGATTGGAGGTATCGCCCTAAGCAGAGGTATGGTGGAGTTGTTGTTGGTCGTGGAGAGCAGGGGCAGGGTACCCAGGTTAAGGCTCCGCACAATACTTGTTGGGCTTGTAGATCGCGTGATCATTTGAGGCGAGATTGCTCGCGTTTGGCCATAGAGGGTTAGGCACCTACGGCTGTTGTAGCCAATGCTTGCTGGAGTTATGGGTTTGGCGATCATCTGAGGCGTGATTGTCCCTTGTTGGTTGGAGGCGGGCAGGGTGCTGCACCTTTTGTTGCTCCGTAGAGAGGTTGTGATAGTGGCCGTGGGCCATTTCGGTGCAAAAATGGTGGGTATAGGACTCTGGCTCATACCGTTGTTATCCAGCCTCAAGGAGGTGGACCGGCTAGGGTGTATGCGCACCATGAGGTTCGCAATGACACATATTTGATTGTAGGTACATTCTTTTTACAGTCTTTGTCGTTGTATTCGTTGGTTGATTCTGGTTCTACCCATTAATACATCTTGAGTGAGCATGCACAGTTGCTTGATATACCTGTTGAAATTCTTAATGTGGGTGGTAGAGTGACTAGTTCTCTTGGGAAGACAGTAGATGTCCACTGATGGTTCAGGGATATGAGTTTGCTGTGGATTTGATGAAGTTGACTTTCCATGGTTTTGATGTGATTTTGGGTATGGATTGGTTGACCGAGCATAGGGTTGTGGTGGATTTTGGGACCAAACAGTTATCCTTGAGGTTATCGAATGATTTTGAGGTGGTGGTTGTAGGTGAGAACGTTAAGTTCTTGTCTAATGTTGCTTCGGCTTTGGCAGCGAGACGGCTGCTGGATTTTGGACGTTAGTCATTCTTGGCCTACATTATGAATCTTGGTTCGAAGGATTTGAGGGTGCACGATATTCTCACGGTGGGTTTTTTCAAAAGAATTGTCGGGGTTGGCACCCGATCGTGAAGTAGAGTTTGGCATTAAAGTTTTTGCAGATACGACACCAGTGTCTATTGCTCCGTATTGCATGGCTCCGAAGGAGTTGAAAGAGCTGAAAACACAATTGTAGGAGTTGTTTGATCGAGGTTTCATTAGACTGAGTATTTCATCGTGGGGTGCACTGGTGAAGGTGAAGAAGAAGGATGGTACATTGCAGATGTGTATAGGCTATCAACAAATGAACAAGTTGATGATAAAGAACAAGTATCCTTTTTTCCGCGAATAGAAGATTTGTTTGATCATTTCAGGGCTGCGTCGCTGTTCTCTAAGATATATTTGAGGTCTGGGTACTATTAGTTGAAGGTGAAAGATGTGGATGTGCCCAAGACAGCCTTTCGTACGAGGTACGGGCATTATGAGTTTTTGGTGATGTCGTTTGGTTTGACAAATGCACCGGCTGCTTTCATGGGCATGATGAATCGAGTGTTCCATGAGTTTTTAGACCACTTTGTGGTTGTGTTTATCAATGATATCCTTGTGTACTCTTATACTGAGAAGGATCATGATAGGCATTTACAGATTGTGCTGCAGACGTTGTTGGCTAATCAGTTATATGTAAAGTTAAACAAATGTTAGTTTTGCCTTAGGGAGGTTGTTTTCCTTGGGTATGTTGTGTCGGCCTAGCGAATTCGTGTTGATCTGCACAAGATTGTGGCTGTGATGAGTTGGAACGTGCCTAAATTTGTTACAGAAGTTTGGAGTTTCAGTGGTTTGGCTGGTTATTATCGTAGGTTTGTTGAGGGGTTTTCCAGTATAGCTACTCCTTTGACCAAGTTGTTACAAAAGAATGTTTGTTTTGAGTGGTCGGATGATAGGCGGAGTTTCTTTGGATGTGTGTTGGAAGTATGTTAGGGTGATTTGTTATGTTTGAAAGCATGTTAAACCAGCAAAAGTGGACATTTCAGGTCTAGGCGTACTGGTATAGTTGTTCCTATTTCGGTATGAGTAAGCCATTTCAGGCTTAGCGTACCGGTACGGGCTTAGGCAATTTTGGCCAGCGTTTCGGTACGCGAGGAGGTGTTTCGATATGACATAGTGTATTTTTAAAGGGTGTTTCGATACGCGAGGCGTATCAAAATGAGTTTTGGCTACTGGAATCTAGGGGCTTTTAAATAGCAAAGGAATATAAAAATGGGTGTAAGTGTACCGATACCGCTAAATTAGTTATTTGGAATTTTCTGAAGTTCTGGTTTCTTACGTTTTAGCCCCTGAATGGTGTGGTTGCAGTTGAATGAGTATGAATGACCTTTTTGAACTTTTTTTGACATGTAAGCATGTACCTAATTAATTTAAAGTTGGTAACATAAAAATGGGTTTAATCCTTATAGTTTTCTAAATTTGCAATTTGGTCCCTAAATTGCATTTGTGAACAATTGGATGTCAGTTCGATGCCCGATTGAGTTGGGTTTTCACCTATGATCAATATGTACATGTAGGATAATAATTGTGCATTTAGTCACGATAAAATAAAAAAATGGTTGTGTTTTGAGTTTCATCTTTAGGTTTACTACAGTAAACCTAATGTAGCTCGCTCGGTTGTGTCTTGCGAATAGGTCGGGTGGAGTGAGAATTAACAAAACAACAGAGGATTAATGCACCATAATGCATTCTAAACACAGCAACTACAATCCTTCTCAGATTTCCACAAAACCTTCACAACTAACCCTCCACAACAACCGAAAACATAACCAAAACACTTCAATTCACAACCCAGCCAACATCTATCAATCTAACATCACTTTCAACATCAAACCACATCTAAAAACATATCCAAATTAACCCACCACCTCCAGCAACCTTACAATCAAAGAAACACCACAAAACCTCAAAACTAACAACCTAAACAAATAGGGATTCTTAAGTTTCGGGATTCCATTAATAAAAATTACTTATCAATATTATTAAACATCCAAAATATAAATCAAAGCATCCTCAATTACTAGAAATTAGATCCAATCCGGGATTTAACTCATTTTCCCTAAATAACTCAATTAAACATTGGAAAAAAATCAAAATCAGATTAGAAACACAAAAACAAGGATCAAATGCTTGGGAATTTCAATAAAGAAGCATACAATAGAGGAGATCTCGGACCTTACCCCTATTATGAAGTTTCTCCCTCAATTGATTTGTGAAAAGCTAAGAAAGCATAAGATTTCAATGAGATTTTGCAAAACAAAGTTAAAGAATCAAGTTAGAATCAATAATCTGAGTGAAAAGAATCTCTCACCTATGGATTTTGTTGAATTTCTGATTGTTTGGTAGAAAAGAAGTTGAGAGAAAAGGTTTAGGAAAAAGTTTCGTAGATTTTCTTTAAAAGCTAATAACTAACTTAGATATTTTAATCCCTCTTAAACCACCTTTAAAACACTTATTTTAAATGATTTAATTTAAGGGAGAAGCCTCCAGCAAAAACTTGGTAATTTAGCTCCTTAAGGATTCAAAGAATTTGACCCTTTCATTTTAGTCACTTTAAAATAGTTTTCAAAAATTGCATTTTGGTCACTAAGCAAAATGTCACATTTCCAAATTCTATTTTCCAAAATTTATTCCACCAAAAATCAATATATATTAAAAGATGATTTTTAACTATTTTTCCACATTTTATCTTACCAAAAGATATACGGTCCCGAAACTGACTCGAATCCCTGCTTTGGTCCACCAGACCGTCTAATAAACCACCAAACCGCTAAGCCCTAAAACCAGGGCATTACAAATTTGGTACTTTAAGAAGTGAATTGCAACACTTGACCTCGATAGGATACACAAGCTTTAATCAAACCTGCACATGCATGAACAATGAATGCATTAGGCTGATATAGCCTAAGTGAGGTAGAGACTTTGAAATAGCAAAGCATACTGTTAATGTTATTGAATGTAAAATCTGAGAAATTCAAGCATGAATTACTAATAGATGATTATAATTTAATTAATAGCTTAAACAAGGCTTGATTATTTAAAACTTAATTGGAGTTCGTATTCTTACAAATCTTAACTGAAATTCTTTCAGGATTTTTAACTGAGTTCTTTTGAATTCTTATTAAACTTATCAAAGTTCATAACTTGTTTTATTGAAGTCTTATCTAGGCTTATCAAAGCTTTCGGAGTTCTTATCCCATCTTATCAGAATCCTTATCAGAGCTTTTCAAAGTTCTTAACAGATTTCTTACAAAGTTTATATCTTTTAAACGTTTACCTTGGATCACTTTTGGGCATGGGTAGCATTGGTTTGAGTTTGACCGTATTGGTCTGTGTTACACAACTCAAAGCACATAGCAATAGCTAGTGTCAGAACGTAAAAAACCTAACTTCTCATCTATCCAGCTAACTGTCGCCAATATGCTTACTATCTCCACCGTTACCTCTTACTGTCGCCAATATATCACATATATTGGGGTCGTCACCCCTGAGCCGTATCTCGTGGACCATAGTCCCTGAATTATACCTCTACATCATGCCAAAGTGTCCAAGGACTTCTATTGTTTAGGAAACTTAATGTTTTTAGCTTTGAGAATTAGGGGAGTATCATCTGATATAAGTAACTTATTTATTTCATTTTCTTAGTATCTTATAACATGATATAAGCTTTTAGCTTCTTAGAGCTTGGAATTCGTGAACTTATAATATTGAGACTGAATTCTTTTATTAAAATTTTATGGCATTATAGGTCAGAAGTTAACTTCAAAGCTTATTACAAAGTATACATAAACTTCCATTACAAACATAGCATAGCAAGGAACCAAACGCATATGTAATGCAAACATAACCAAAAGACTTATCGAAGATGACATGCTATGATATATTCACACATTATGCTCTATGTGAGCCATATGCATATGCTTATGAATTAATTAATATATATCATAGAAAAACAAATCATAATGACATCGTGTCACCCGAGACAAAAGTAACTACACTCACCTTTTATCCTGAAGTTACGGAATACCTGAATCCACAACTACCCCTAGCTTCCAATTAACTATTTTCTTCTACTCTCCCTTATCATGACATGTACCTCAAATAGATTAACAAATTATTAAGGCCAATTCAAATCATTTACTAACAATCCAATATACACGTACATATACAATTTCATATATCAAAACAGTCTAATACGAATCCTATTCATGAAATTTTGCCTTATTTTCATAAATGCACAAATACATGTTCCGAAACAATCCTCTAAAGTTCATGTGAATGCAAAAACAGTTTCACTTAGATATATATGATTTCATGCACAAACACAGTCCAATATAGGTTCAGGTATACACAAACAGGGCAGATTTACTTGTGTGCATATAAGTACATCAAAGTAGTCCACTCTCTCTCTATATAAATATACAAACAACCCAAATTACATACATGTACATCTTTATACTCAAAAATAGTTTACTATACAATTATATTGGTTCAAAATTGTACCAACCTTATCATACGTTCTTATATACATGAACACAGTCTTTTTTATACTCATACATGCACAAAATAGTCCCCTAGTTAACCAAACACTTTTCCCTTGTTTTTAAATCTCAAAATTAGTCCTTCATTATTTAAAACAGTCTTGAATTATTGTATGGACATTCCCTAACATTTTGAACACATTTAAAGCAGTTCTTAGTCTTATCTAACAGCCTTATGTACTTCACATACTCAACCCTTGATTTAATTACCCAAATCAGCCCATATAATTTCATATACCTTCACAACAGCCCTAGTTACATATGTTCATATAATATATGCATCATAACAGTCCTTTATAACTCCATATCCTTCATAACGATTCAATTTTCACTTATACACACATATGTATTCGAAATAGTCCACTCATGCATTCAAATATACAAAACAATCCTTCATACACGTATATATACTCACATACATGCTCTAAATAGTTTTGAATGCATTTAACAAGCAATGTAACTAAATCCTAGCTCCAACTCAATTATAAGATCAAAAAATGATCTATTTAGGCATGTTTATCATTCGGATGATCAAAAGCTTCACCAAAAACACATAATCAAGCTCAAAATAGAGAGTATACATAATTTCTTTCTACCAGCTACACGCATGATCCAATTTAAACCATGAATTATTCAATTGATCTAGAGATGGTTCCCATCATGGGTTGATAATTCGAAACACTTATCAAAACATAGCACATGAAAGATTATCAACCAAATTTCAAATCGAATTCTAAAATAAGAAGAAGTGAGAGTTTGCTTACCCTCTTCCTTAAGTTTTTCTCGATCAAAAGCTTAAAAAGCTTGACTCAAACAACTAAATCCATAAATTTTCCATAGATCATTGCAACTTTCTCTGCCCCTCCACACGGTAGATTTCTCTCAAGAAAAAAGTTGAGAACATAATTACTCTTCAAAAACTGAACCCCTTGAACATTTGCCCCTCCCCTTCTACTTATATGTGTCCTAATACTTGTTTTCTTCTTATTCAACATACAAAATCCTTGTTTAATATGATATTCATTTAAGTCCCTTTTTATAATTGACTAGGTACGTTTCTTTGCTTCCTATTATGTCCTTTCTTTTATAATGATTCTTAACAGCATGATCGTTAGACACTCAAATTTACTTTATTTCTTAACAATTCATTTCCATTTGCTATCTAATTCAAATTAATAATTCTAAATGCTTCATAAGATCTCAAAGGAATGACTTAGATTGCTGGAAACTATTTTTGACAAATACTAACCTGGTGTTAGGGGTATTACAAAGGAGGTGCGTGTTCAAGGTATCCATACCTTTTGTGATTTTTCAGGAGCATTTCTAGAGGAGTTGTATGGGTTACCACCGGATAGGGAGGTAGAGTTTTGTAACGAGACGTATGCGGATACGGCTCTGAGGTCGATTGCTCTGTATCGCATGTCACCAAAAGAGTTGAAGGAGTTAAAGACATAACTTTAAGAGTTGTTGGACATTTTTTCATCCAACCTATTGTGTTACCTTGAGGAGCACCAGTGTTGTTCGTGAAAAAGAAGGATGACACTATAAGAATATGCATAGATTATCAGAAATTGAACAAGTTGATGATTAGGAATAAGTATCCTTTTCCATGAATTGATGAGTTGTTCGATCAATTCAGGGGTGCTACATTGTTTTCTAAGATTAATCTAAGGTCTGGATATTATCAATTGAGGGTAAAGGATAAAGGTGTAACAATGATAGCTGTTCGCACACGTTACAGGCATATGAGTTCTTAATAATGCAGATTGGGTTTAGTAATGCACTCACATCTTTTATAGACATGATGAATCAGTTATTCCATGATTTTTTGAATCAATTCATGGTATTGTTCATTGATGACATTCTCGTGTACTCTCGTATCGGGGTCACTATAAATGCCAATATATGAAAATTCAAGTGTTGAACTTATTTTATAATGCTTTGGAATAAAAGCATGGTTTTGTACATAATGCTTTGGAATTTAAGCATGGTTTTGTATATAATGCTTTGGGAATTTAAGCATGTGGATTATAATGTTTTGCATATGGTCGATATGCATGTTTTGAATTGGAATCATTGGAACTTGCTTAGGTCGTAAGCATGGTTTGAAAACAAGTGTTTAGTTTTCAAGGGTTATAACGCATCATTGTTTTAAAGAGCATCCTCACTAAGCACGTGTGCATATGCTCTCTTTTTCCTAATGATGCAGAGTATTGAAGTTTTGGGGCTGCAAAGGCAAGGCTAAAGTGATACTAAGACAAAGACTACTTTGAGTATGAACTCTCTTTATGTTTTCGGTTAATAAGGCAATGTGTTTGCCATGTTTTTGGGGATTTGTAAATCTATTTTTCCATGAGTTTTAAGCATGTGTAATGCTGGATTTTATGGTTGGTTTGATGTTGATTGAGCTTGGGTGAATCTTGCCTATGTTGTTGCGAGCTAAGTGCTAATGTATGCATCTAGTTGGATTTGATTGGTTACCATGGTTTGATGATTGAAGCAAGTTTGGTATGATGCTATAAGTGTGCAAGCATGTTGAGTATGCCTTAAATGTACCAAATGTGAGTTTTGGTTGCTTGGTGAAATGATAATAGGATGAATGCCTATATAATGTCTTGAGTAGTATAAATGCCATGAATGGTTGTTGAATCTGTGATGCTTTGGTTGGTAATGTATCTTAGTAATGTTGTATAAGTGTTTGAAGCATGTTGGAGTGTTTTGGATATCATTAAAGTGTGATTAGACAACAAATTGGGACATTACAAGTCCAGGTGTACTGGTACGGATGTCCATATTTCGGTACGGGTAAGCCATTCCAGGCTTAGCGTACCGGTACACGGGCAACAGTTTCGGTACGGGCTTAGGCTATTTTAGCCTGTATTTCGGTACTCAAAAGGGTGTTTTGATATGGTACATGGTTTTTATTAAGGGTGTTTCAATATGTGTAAGTGCATCAAAATGATATTTGGTTACTGGAATCTGAGCTTTTGAAAAATGTTAAGGCCTACCGAAACACCTCTAGGCATACCGGTATGGCTACCGTTAAATCTGTTATTTTGGAATCTTTGAAGGTTTTTGTTTCTTTTATTTTGGTCCCTGAGTTTTGTGAATGCAATTGTAGGAGTTTGGATGATCATAATGACCTGGAATTTGACATGTTGGTATGAAACCTGACTAGTTGAGGATCAGTAACCTTAATTTTTGTAATGGTCCAATAACTTATCATATTTGCATTTCAGTCCCTAAAATGTGTCGAATATTATTGGTTGCCTTTCCTTGGTCCGTTTCCTTTGCAAATTCATCCACTGAAAGTATGTACACTTAGGTTTATTAATATGCATCTAGACAAAAGAAAAAGAAAAAAATGGACTAGTTTTGTAATCTTTCTTCGGTTTGCTTCGGCAAACCTAATGTAGTTCTCTCAGTTCGGTCGGGTGTCTAGGCTGGGTCGAGGGGGTTACATTAGGCGAGCATTCAAATGGATCCGTATGAAGCTTTGTATGGTAGGAGGTGTTGTATGCCACTTTGTTGGGTTGAGGTAGGTGAGAAGTATGTTTCTTTGCCTAATATTTTGAAAGGCAACAATGAGAAAGTAAAGCTTATCAATGATTAGTTAAAACAGCTTCGGATAGGCAAAAATCTTACGCGAATTTGAAGCGTAGGGAAATTGAGTTTGTGGTAGGTGATTGAGTGTTTCTAAAAGTTTCACCTTGGAAGAAAGGAATAAGGTTTGGACATAAGGGCAAGTTGAGTCAAAGGTTCATTGGGTATTACGAGGTATTAGAGCATACTGGACCAGTTGCTTATAAATTAAGGTTACCAAAAAGCTAGAAAAGATACATGATGCTTTCCATGTATTGATGCTTCGGAGGTATAGATCGGACCCATCACATGTGATGCCTATTGAGGAGATTAAGTTGAATCCAGATTTGACCTATGATGAGGAACCGGTGAAAATCTTTGATTCTAAAAGCCATTTTCTTCAGGAGAAGAGAATTGAGTTGGTAAAGGTGTTGTGGCGACTTCGGGATGTAGAGGAAGCCACATGGGAAAGTAAGGAGGACATGAAGAAGCGGTTCCCTTACATTTTCCATTAGGTAAATTTTGATGGTGAAATTTCTTAAGTGGGGAAGAGTTGTAACATCCCGAATTCAGGCCTAGGAGTTATCTAGACAGATTAGACAGTTCGGGTCAACAGGATTAGACAGTTCGAACTAGTTTCGAGAATTAATTCATAATAATGTCTTAGTGTGAGATAAAATATGGAAAAATGTTGGAAAATGTTTAATTAATATATTGAGGATTTTGGTGAACTCAATTTAATGAAATAAGTTCGGATTAAATAACATTTTGGTTTGGTGACTAAAATGTAAAGTTTTCAAAACTGTTTTGGTGAGTAAATTGTAAAAGGGTCAAGACTTAGAATCTTTAAGGAGCTAATCTACCCATGCTTTTAATCAGACATTTTCCTTAATTTAGGCTATTTTTAAATGGTTTAAAATGGTTATTAGCTAAAAATAAATTAGATTTAATTAAAACGATTTTAATAGATGATTTACTTTTCTCACATAACCACTTTTGCTCTCAACTTTCCTAGTAGCCAAAATACTTACCTTACTCTACAATGATCAGGAATCAACTCTTTTTTATTTCATTTTGATTCCACAATTGATTCCTTTGATTTTTAAATCAAACCTTACTTATTTTCTTGGAGATTTCACTCAAGTCATGCCAATTAAGGGAGAAGCAAACCATTAGAGGTGATTTTCATTTCTCTCCTCTAATCAAATGTTCTTTACAGAAATTCTCAAGTTCTTGATCCTTTACAATCGATTTTTAATATGCGTTGATGATTAAAAAGGTTAAAGTGAGTTTTAATAAGAAGATAGTAGATCTTGGTTATAAATCTGATTTTGCGGTGGTTTTGATTGATTTGGATCACATCTAAGATATGTTTGAAAGTTTTGAGGAGATTTACAAAAGAAATCCCGAAACTAATTGAATTGCTAATTTTCTAGGTTGTGAATAGTTAGATTTTGAGGTGACTAGGGTGTTAAAAGGTTCCTTGAGGTATAAGATGAGGTTGCAAGTGTTTTTAGATGTTAATTGATAATGATTAGATGTTTAAATCGTTGGCTTATGGTTGGGCTCTATTTAGGTTGTAATTGGTGATGTTTTCGGTTATTTTAAGGAGACGTTTTATGGTTTTTGGTGAGGCGATATTGAGAATTGATGTTGCTGGGATTATGGATGCATAATGATGCATTAATCCTCTATTTTTGTGTGTATAAAATAAGGGAGATTGATCCTACAACAAGTGGTGAAGTTTAGGTAGCTTCAGACGCTTGATTTCACATTGGCAAGTGGATCTTTGTGTTGTCAGTGAGTGGAAATGAGGTTTAGAGCTTTATAAAGGTTTGAAAGTGATTTTGGGAATTTAGATTAAGTTTGAAATTCTTATCTAAGCTCGAACGTAAGTATTGGATGTTCTCTCTCTCATTTTTGATTTTGCAAAATACATTATCATGCGCATGTTTATGATTTTGATTACCTACTGTTATATGCATGTTTTAGCAATGAAATATGTTACAAATTATCTTATGTTGATGATACATGGGTATCAAAAATGGTTTGCGAAAGGATTTTGAGAATGCTAAAGAACATGTATTATTGTATTGGAAATTGGTTAGATTGCTGCATATGTAAAACAGTGAGGTAACATGTTTTTAATGGAATATATTGGCAAGTGGCAATGTTAAAATGTTATCAGATATAGTTGGCATGACATAGGGTTTAAAGTGTACTATAATAAGTCGTCTCATGTGTGTCTATGGGTCAAGAGTGTGCCATATCTCCACCATGAGAACCGCAATGGTCGAGGGGGTCAAGAGTGTGCCAAATTCTTCCATTGGTAGATTTATACATCATAACCATTGAGGGGTAGTAGTACCATTTTCTCTGGTTCGAGGATGTATGTGAAGTAGTCGAAGGATCCACTTGGGAAATTTGTGTATCCGATGTGTTTTACAAATGGAAAGATTTGGTTTTTGGTCACTTTAATGCCAATATATGAATTAATGTATCATAATAAATGGATTATGTTTTGTATAATATGAATTATACATGTTGTCCTCTTTAAGCTTTGCTATTGGATGAATTAGCATGTGAAGGCTTGAATTGAGGTTTGCATAATATTTATGCTTGAGATCCATGATACATGTGTGGCATAAGGTTTAATATGGATATTTTGGAAAGACAAAAGAAGCATGAGATGTTTTGGTATGAGATTCAACACATGTTTAAGAGCAAATGGTTTTAAATGCATTGATGAGTGTTTTTGAGTATCCCTCACTAAACTTTACATGCTTACATTCTCCTTTCTTATCAATGCAAAAATGTAAGCATTCAGACATCGAGCAAGCAAGAAAGAATCCAAGGGTTGAGCTATTTCAAGTATGGTTTCATAAATACTTAGTAGTAATAAAAGGCAATATGATCGAGTTGTAATTGAGAGGGTTGTTTTGGTTACTCCCTATTTTTGACATGTTCTACTTGGTGTTTTGGACTTGTGGATTGGTTTGTGTTTTGAATTAGGGGCTTTGGGGAGATTTAAGCATGTGGGGCAGTTGTCATGCCTATGGGTCTTCCTTGGTGATTGCTTTTGTTTTTATGATGCCTATGCTTCAAGGTCTTTGTGGTATCAGGTAGTTCATTAGTTGGTATGATGTTTATTTGTTGATTGAGGCATCTTTGATTGAGCCTAAGTGTCATATGATTGACCGAGAGGTCATTACGGGCCTAGTTGTACTGATACGGGTCCTCAAGGATCGGTACACGGGGTCTGATATGGCTCAATAGTTTGCAAAATTGCGTAGGGGTATCGGTACGTATAGCCCCGAATCAGTGCACCCCTCTTATAATCACACTAGGTGTCGGTACATAGGCAACCATATCGGTACACGATTTAGCTATTGGAATCCCCTGATTTAAAATTCAACCACTGGTATCAGTACGTGGAAGTCCATATGGATACCCTTTTCAATATGATCTCGTATCGATACGTGCTGGGGGTGTGCTAGTACCATGACGATTATATCTGGTAGTTATTTTGATGAAGTTTGAATTTTGGCGGATTAGTCACTATTTCTTATACATGCAATTAAATGAGTTTGGATGATTGTTTTAAGTTGAAATTTTCATGTAACCTACTGGATGATTGTTTTGATGAAGTTTGAATCTTGGACGATTTAGCTATTGGATGATTGTTTTGATGAAGTTTGAATCTTGGCGGATTAGTCACTATTCCTTAAGCTATCAACGCTCATTTTAAGTTACAGTGTCACCGACCTTAGTAGCTAACTTCAGTTTCAGTCTGCCATTGTGTTAAGAATCAAATCATTGGGTTAAGAATCAAATCATTGCAAGATCAAGACCCGGAATTGCAAGCCATCGTTTCCAAACTCCAGTATAATCCTGATCCTAATTTTAAAGTTAATTCTAAAGAACTCTTGTGCTTCCGTGATAGAATTTGTATACCAAATAATGGATTCCTTCGTGATGACATTCTCAAAAAAGCTCAGTGTAGCCCTTTCTCACTTCACCTCGGGTCGGTGAAGATGCATAAGGATCTTCAGGAATTGTACCGGTGGCCTGGTATGAAGAAGGCTATTACAGAGTTTGTATCAAGGTGTCTTACGTTCCTGCGAGTCAAGGCTGAGCATCATGTCCCCACAGGATTATTGCAACCTATTGAACTTCCCCAATGGAAGTGGGAAAGAATAACCATGGACTTTGTTAGTGGACTACCGTTGAATTCAGCTAAGCATGATGCTATTTGGGTTATTTTTGATCATTTTACCAAGTCAGCTCATTTCTTACCTGTCAGAATGGACTACAATCTTCCCAAGTTAGCTGACTTGTACATCAAAAAAGTAATCAGACTCCACGGAGTACCTAAGCCAATCATCTCCGATTGAGATCCCCGTTTCGCTTCACGATTCTGGAAAGCATTGCAAGGAGCTCTATGTACCCGAGTCAATCTCAGTACAACCTTTCACCCTCAATCTAATGGCCAATCAAAAAGGGTAATCCAGTATTGGAAGACATGCTTCGTGTATGTGTCATTGAATTTGAGGGGACTTGGGAGAGGTCCCTACCTCTCATTGAGTTTGCTTACAATAATAGACATCAATCATCTATCAAGATGGCACCGTATGAAGCATTGTATTGTAGGAGATGTAGAACACTGTTATGCTGGTCTATACTGATCATTTATGACCGTTTAAAGGTCGCCTTTGACCGACAAAAGGCCTATACTGATCTCAAGAGAAGAGATATACAGTATGAAGTTGGTGAGAATGTTTTCTTGAAAGTCTCCTCATGGAAGAAGATCCTTCCTTTTGGCAAAAAGGGAAAGCTAAGTCCCCGATTCATTGGACCTTTTGAGGTGACTGAAAGAGTTGGTCCTGTGGCTTATCAATTAGCTTTTCCTCAAGAGTTGATCAAGATTCACAATGTATTCCATGTATTGATGCTCCGCAAGTATAGATCTGATCCATCTCATGTCCTTGAACCCAAATTAGTAGAACTTTAATCAAATCTGACTTACAAGGAAAAACCAGTGCAAGTTCTGGCAAGGGAAGTTAAGAGACTTCGAAACAAAAACGTTCTTCTATTCAAAGTACTTTGGAGAAGTCACAAGGTTGAAGATGCTATATGGGAAACAGAATAGACCATAAGGAACCAATACCCACATCTTTTCGATTCAAGTAAAAGTTCGAGGATGAATCTTTCTTAAAGGGGAGAATTGTAACACCCTAAAGTCAAGCCTAGTCAGAATTCAATTCTAGCAACCAAAAATTTTGCACCGAAAAGTTAAATTAAAGTATTGACTTTTGACTAAGTAGTCAATTATTGAATTATTGAATTCCAATTAAGTATTGATATTGAATAAGGATCCCATTGTAAATAATGAAACTGTTTTAGTGACTAAATTGAGGAAATTGAAAATTTGGGGCAAAAGTATAGAAATAAAAAAGTTAAGAGACTAACCTTGCAATCACCCTTCCTTAATCCTTATCACCATATACGTGGACATTTGGGGTGGAGTTACTTCATCTCAAGGAAATCCTAAACTAATAGGATAGTAAAAGAAAGAAAAATGAAGTATAGAAACTCACCGGTATAACTCTCCAAGCTAGCACCTCTATCATCTTCTTCCTCTAATCACACACCTCAAGTAAGCACCTCCATTGGAGGGTTATCTGAGCTTTGCTTTCATTAATTTCTTGGTGCTATAGTGTTTCTATCGAACGGGTAAGCAAAAGCTCTCCATTGAATCATTGATTCTATGACCAAATCCATGTTTAATTCCAAGTTTAAGGATCAAGGAAACCTAGAAATTCTCTAGGGATATCATAGCTTATTCGTTACTATTTTTCATAGCTATTATATGGCTATGAATCTATTATCGATATTTAAATTTTTGTAATTCCTATTTCCTTGTAGCTCAAGAGAATCAAGGTGAAGAATCACAAAATCTCTCAAATCCCACCAAGCATAAGAACAAAGGGATTGTCATCCAGGAGCCCAAAAAGCCTCGAAAGTGTCAATGAGTGTAGTCGGAGTCTCAGAATTGGCTAGGTACCTTTCCCGATTTATTTGATATTGAGCATTGCATTTTCATCAATGAATTCGAGGTATGTTTATGTTGAAGCCTCATAGAATGTACCATTGGTAAGCTTTGGTAAGCTTATTACATTACCAAGTTGATTATGGAATATTTTCATTGTCATTGATATCATTAAAATCATTAAGTAAGGCCATAATGATCATAGTATTTCGTTAATGCTATATTGATATTGTCATGGCTACTGTTATTGTTATTGATTTTGGCCCCAATATTGAATCCTTGGATACGAATGGACATGGGATACAATTGGCATGCCATAGAATTCATGAGCTCATTGGTACGGAGTGGACTACGGTTCTTGAGCTAAGGCTCTATTTGGTAATGTAACCCCCTTGACCCAGCCTAGACGCCCAACTGAACCAAGAAGGCTACATTAGGTTTGCTGTAGCAAACCGAAGATATACAACCAAACCCGGTCCATTTTTGTCCTTTTATCTTAACTAAATGCCAATTATTAACCCTACATGTTCATACAGACATCAGCTGCAACCCTAACTCAATTGACATCCAATTGATCACATTTGCAACTTAAGGACCAAATTGCAAATATATAGAATTTCAGGATTAAAACTCATTTTTAAGTTACCAATCCTTAATCAATCAGGTTCCAAACATTCATCTCAAATTTTAGCTCAAACCGATCATTCTACCATATATAATTGCATCAGCAAGAATTAGGGACTAAAATGCAAAGAAAGCAAAACTGCCCAAAGGTGACATTCACAGGAGAACGGTCATCCGTATCGAAACGGGTAAGCCCATACTGATACGGTTTGAAACACACAGTTTCGATACACCACCAAGCCGTATCGATACGCCTAACTGAAATTCCAAACTTTTGAAATATTTTAGTCCGTACCGATACAGTTTCTTAGGTGTTTCGATACACGGGTTCATGTTCCAAAAGTGAATTCCAGAGGCTAAAACTCATATTGAAACGCCCATCCCCATACCGGTACGCCAAGCCAAATTTGCCTAGGCATATCGAAATGCACAAGACTTGTATCGATCCCACAAGCCTGAAATTACCCAAAAGCATACTCAAAGCACTCCAACATGCTTTAAACACATTACCAACTAGCATCACATATCTAACAAAACAACAAGGACTTATGCATCAAAGAGGAAATCTATAGGTATGCCTCCTAATATGCAACCAACCAACATATCAAAAGTTCAACCAACACCAAAAACAATCCTTAAAGCCCATTACAACCCAAGAGCAACTAAAGAAACATGCTCAAACAGGGAGTTGCACAAAACATCTCCCAAAGCACAACAAGTACCCCATTGCCCTTATTCATTATAGTCTAGTCTCTAACATACTTTGGAAACAAGTCTTGCCAAGATCCCCTTGCTTCTTGCTGCCTTCCAAGACCTCAATTATCTGCATTGATGGACAACGAGAGCGTAAGCACACAAGGCTTAGTGAGGAATGCTCGAAAACAAACACCATCAATGCATTTAAAACCATTTACATAACATCATCCTTTAAAACATCATCATGCCCCTTTTTAAACATGCACTTTATATCATTTAAACCAGCATATTAAACCATATGCTACATGTATCATTATTCAATAATAGGTCACATTGCTAACCCTCCACTTAAGCCTTCTCATGCATTACTACCAAATGCAAAGCTTAAGGAGAAACATGCATAAACCACATTATACAACTTAAACATTTCAATGATTCACTAATAATTATATTGGATTTCAAGTGGTCATTAATAAGTCCAGTAACAAAAGAGTTCATCAGATACACAAATTCACAAGTGCTAACCCAACACTTCAAGCCATCTCAACCGGAATAACGATACAATCACAATCGCGGTACAATAACAATCAGGTACAATAACAACCCACGGGGACACCCACCCCAATCATTAGTTAGACGCTTAATACTATTTAACCCCTCTACCGTTAGGGTACTTGGATGGAGATCTCGAGAACCATAGTTCCAACAAATGCCAAGAATACCCCAATACTCCCTCACATGTCGTCTACCACATCTCCCACACTCAGGTGTTCAAACAAAGATGTTCTGAACATGCTATCCACGCCCAATACTACTCCCTCCGTGTCTCTGCTCAGGACAATACGTCCTATCTCTATGCTTCTTGTATCGATCTATACCAACATCTGACTTAACATGCATTTTCCCAGAGGAAGAACTCCCTGATCAAGAAGACAACCCCAAATTTTGTTTTATGTCCTTAGCTCGGGAAACCAGGACATCAAACTCCGTATAATTTGTTGCCAACATGTACATCTTCAACTCCTTCACCAGTCTATAACAGAACCGGTCATACTCTTGTCGCTCGTCAGGAACCAGTTTAGGAGCATACTGGCCCAACCAAACAAACTGGATCTCATACTCGGACACAGACATGTTCCCCTACTCCAAAGCCATGAACCCCCTTTTCTTCTCATTCTAATATCGACAACCCATATACTTCTTTTGAAAAGTGACACAAAAGAACTCCCATGTCACATTAGCATATGCCAAACCCTCAATAGTAGTCGTCCACAACTATGGCCATCACCTTGAAGATACGACACTATACACCCTAGCTTGAGGGCATTCATGCACTACATCTGCCCAAGGATCCTTTCCGTGCTAGCGAACCACTCCCCATCTACTTATAGAGCTAAACCTCTAAACTTGGTACCTCCCAAGCTACGTAAATGCTCCAATAAAAGCCTGGTATTAATAGCTGCTATAGGCCCCGATGCAGGTACATGCACTCTAGCCATGGCCACCTAAAGCTGTGGTCATCGCCTGGATCAACGGTGTCATATCACCAAAAATAGGTCCTTGCCGTGCCTGAGGTGCACCACCCTCAACTCTAGCACCAACAGGAGGAATCGGTGGAGGAAGAGGCAACTTATCATTATGTTCATCCACAACACTCCCCATATGAGCTCTCGTCTCAGTCCCATTTCACAAAAATACGAGTCTAAAATAAGATAATGCAATAAAACAATACAATTAGACCAGCTTGCAGCAAGAATCCAATTTGCTCATGTTTAAAACAAAAATCATTTAACTCTAGTAGTAATAAGGCAATGTGTCCCCAAACTTATACCTCAAACACATCATACTTCTATCAAGAATCATACAAAATCAAGCACCGTGCCCGTCAATCAATAGATTCATATAGCAACAATCAATCAAAAAACCATAACCCACCTCCTAACAATAATAACCTGGCTTTGATACCAACAAATGTAACCCCATTGACCCGGTCTAGTCACAAGATCAAACTGAGTGAGCTACATTAGGGTTTGCCGAGACAAACTCGGAAGATTTCATTATAAATTGGTCTATTTTTTCATTTCATTTTGTCTAAATGAATAATTAAGTCCTATGGTGATCATGCTAACAACAGTAAACTTGTAACTCAATCGGGCATCGAATTGACATCCAATTGCGCGATTTAATATTCTAGGGACCAAATTGCAATTTCTGTTAATAAAGAGAACTTCCTCAAATTTAAAGTTATCAATCCTTAATTAGTCATATTTCATACCATCAAGTTAAATTTCAACTTAAAAAAATCATCCAAACACATTTAATTGCATGATCAAGAAACAGGGACTAAATTATAAAGATTTAAGCTACAGAGAAGCATAATACTAGAAATAATGACTGGCGTACCGATACAGGACAACTCTGTATTGCAACGGTCAAATTTAACAAAGGCGTACAGATACGGTCCTCAAGCGTATCAGTACGGGGTTCATTACTTGAAATCAGAAATTCTAGTAGCTAAAGGGAGTACCGGTACGACTAGCCATGTACCAAAACCAAGCCTTAACTCCTATATGCAAATGCATGAAACTATTGGCAAAGTGCACTAATATGTACCTAAAGTCAAGCAAAAGTATGCCAATATATGCATGAAAAGTACATATTTTGAGGAGTTAACACTCCCCCAAACCTAGCTCATTCCTTGTCCTCAAGTAATGCAAAACTACAAACAAAAAAAGTAAAGTAAAGTGCCTCGACAAAATTTTTTTGATTAGCAACACAAGCTAGCAAGCAAAATCGGGCCCTAGTTCTATTCTCAGATATCTCAAAGTAGTAATGCCAACAAATCAACAAATTCAAGTGCAGTAATATAACTCTATCTTCAGGTCATAAAGTGTGCATGAAGTGCGGGTAGTTCACATCAAGTATCCCTCAACTCCTTTAGCCAATTTTCTACCCAAACTTAGATTTTTTTTATTCACCAAGGTTTTCTTTTTATTTTTTATTTTTTTCAGTTGGCAATATTTTTAGGTTCACGTCATAATGTTGTTTGGCATAAGAAGAAAAAAGGAGCATACCACAAACCTCCACGTTAATCCAGACTACATCACTAAGCTAACCCATTAGACTCATACCCTAAAATTTTTTATTGGCTTGAGAACTAAGAAGGATAAACAACGAAGCCCCAAAGTTACTTATTGTCTCTAAGGTAAAGGAGTGTTCTAATTTTTTTCTTACCTTTGGCAAAATATTGTTGCCTTATTCTTTATTTTTACCCCGATATTTTTTTTTTCTGAGTTCAGTTTCAAAAATCCTAAGTTTGTCTTTGGAACTGCATGCATATTACGTGTTTGACTGAAACTAAAGTTCCCTAAGTTAGAGATCAATTACCAATCAACTTGGTATTACTAAGTCTATTGGCACATGCTAAACTAGTATTCTAAATTCATCATCGAACAGGAGCATACCAAAATTCTTTTTTTAGTAGTCTAGTATGCATAGTTATACCAAATTTATATGGAAATAACATAATACAAACATAAACATAAAAATGTATGCATGGCAATAAATGTGAGGCTCGCACATAACCATAAACCAAAGGTATGCATTGTCCTCAATGCATGAGAACAAATATATACAAATGAATGCTAAACATCAAACTAAGGAGTTAAGGGGAAGAGGACTTCCCTTCGGAATGTTATGGATGAGAGACACGGGTTTTCCTTTTGATGAAGTTGCCTCGATTTGTTGCCATTGATTTCTTCATTTTTAGCTGTGGCTTTGGGGCGTAGTAGAGGCCTTCACTTCTTGTAGGACCTCCTGAATTACCCATGTCGGCTCAGATATGTTCGGAGCAACAGGGCCGACTAAAGAGGTAGGGGCCACTAGTGGCAAATCAGTCTTCGAAGGCAGGTCGTCATCAAACTCAACAACAACAGGTTGGGTCTCAATTTTAGAAGAATATACGTGGGTAGGTGATACTTGTAACATCCCTTTCCCGTATCCGTGCACCGGGTACGAGTCAGAAATATTACGACTTCCTTAACAAAAAATTGGGGTAATTTAATTTTTTTTAGGAAAACTTCTTAATGGTCACTCATACTAAAATTTCTCTAGCCTAAGCACGCTTAACTTTAATGAAAACTGAAATAAATTATTTATTCAAGTTCGAATCATAAATCAATTATCTTAGCATACAACTCATCACCTGAGTTTACTTTTAACTTTGTATCTTTCCAGACATGCCAATTATCATGAAACCTTACCGAACTTTAAAGGCCAATCACAACACAAATGGGTTTAGCAAGTATACATGCCACTATAATAATCAAACCTCAATTAGGATGTCATTACTGTGATTACCTTTTGAGCTTTCCAATATTGATGCAATGCTCTTCTCACTCTTATCTTGATTTACCTACGTGTGCACAATCAAACACACTCTAAGTATGAACTTAGTGAGACAATAAAAAAATTAATAACAATAATTTAAACTTTATTCGACTTCATGGATATGTTTCTATAGCATGATATATATATTCCAAAGCATCAACTTTCACATTGCATTAGTAATGATTTACTACATGGTAATGTCATAAGACTTTCATGCCTGTCCATTTGTCATAATATGCCATATATGCATAAATGATCACTAGACATGTATTACCATCATGTTAATCATATATTAACATTAAAAAAACCAGATATAAATTTCTTACCAATATACTTGCCATTTATTCCAAAAGTTCATAAGCTTGTTCACATGTTTATCTTTTACTAACCAATAAACCATAGCCCAAATATAAGCCTATGAGGACCCTGGGTACACGAGTCAAATATGCACCGAAGTGTTAATACACATAAGGTCGTGCCCACCATCTGCACATTTTATAAGGCAGTGCTAACCATCCACACATTTATAAGGCAGTGCTAACCATATACACTAAGTGTCCTTTATATACACTATAGTGCTAAACCGAGTATGCAACGTTCTGCTTGACTCTATGGCATGCCAACTATTCCCTGTCCCCCAATGAGATACTTTGGCATATATTTCATATTTATTTCATCCATGGCAATGTATATCAACATAATTTAGCATTGGGCAGTTTATACCCGAAATAACATTCATATTATAACATCATATATAACTAGTGATCCATGCCTTTATATTCAATTTTTGACATATTTAAAACATGTCAATCATATGCTCCATGACATAAATATAATGACAATAAAATTTGGGTAGGCTCATCGCAAGCCATCCCAATGATGTATAAAACACCAATGTGTCATGATATGTATGCAATTGCACTCACCTTGGTCACTTAACACAATGCCTCACTAAGTCCTAGCTCGATCCTTTCTTTCATAGCACCTCGAACCTTCTTTGATTCATACTTGACTTCATTAATCACATGAATAAAATAAAATATTTGTTAGATTCAAATCTAACAATACCTTAAACATGTTGTCTAATATAATCATTCGAATATGAAATTTCCAAATATTTTTCCTTTCTTCCTTGTACTGTTCAAAAACTCATTATGGTCCTTAGTGACCAATTTGAACTTCCATTAATTCTTCTAAGCTTGCTAACTGACATTGGAATACAAAATGTTTCAAATTTCATTTTCTGACAGCTTCCTCTACCTTCAAAGATTTACTTATACAGGGCATAGTACATACTAGATCTTAATTTCCTTTATACTGGAGAAACTAGATTCGATAACGGTTCTAACGGTATAAGTCACATAAATTAATAAAAGCAAAAAAATTATGAAAAAACATTGAATTCACGTCACAGACTATCCAGGCAAAAAACTGCTCTATAATTTTTTTGACCTTCATTCGAATAAAAAATCATATCTTTTAACTCAAAACTCGAAATCAGCTCCCGTTTGTTAGAAACGAAACTAGACTAGCAAATCTTTACAACGGTATAAAATTCATCATCTAACCATTTTTGTAGAATTTATGGTGAAATTTTAAACTTACTACCATAAATCAGTTCCAACATAACTTTCCATAAATAACTTCTAATTTACACCAACTTTCCCATATTTCTCTACTTGTCAATTTAGTCCCATCACTTTACTTCAAATGACCAGAACAAAGCTTGTATTCATATGTTCTATTTACATCCTTCATCAAAATAGGATCAAACCTTTACTTCTCTAATTTCTCTTGATTTGTCGAGATGGTCACCAAATTTCAAATATAAGGATTCAAGCTTCTTATCTTTGAAAATTAGTCCTCCAATCAACATTACTACCTTAATTACATCATTTTAACTAAAAATCAGATTTACACCTTCTACATATCCTCTTTGCCGAATAGACCATTCAAGTTTGACAATTTGTCAAAATGGCCACTAATGTGATTAATCATCGATTTAGCATTCTATCTTCATTTTAATGTCTCTAGCATCATTAATAATATAAATACACATCAAATTCATAAAAAAATAAGATCTGGTCCCTTAATTTTGAAGCTTGCTGAAATGGTCCCTAGGTATTTAACTTAGGGTTTTACTTCCAAACAACAAATCAAGCTTACTAGATCATTAATCCAACATCCCAAACCCTAAGTTAGACTTGAATCCATAAACCCTAATCTTCTCTATAAAAACTGAAAATATGTAGGTTTTAAATCCCAACTCAATAACATGATTCCAACATCATACAAGCATGATTCTAACTTAAAATCAACCATGGATTCATAAAATCATAAAAGCCCCAATTTGTTCATAAACCCTAATTTCTTCCACATATCAAATCTCATCAACCAAGCAAGTATTCTATAAATTATTTATATCAAAAGATAGATCTCGAAGACTAGAACAACTTTGTAGTTCGAAAGATTACCTAAAAACTGAGATTCGGGGCTTAAATCGAGCTTGGAAATTTCCCTCTTCTTTCTCCTCTTTCTCCATGGTTTATGGCTGGAAAAGATGAACATTTTTTCATCTTTTTACTATTAAATTACACTTGTAACTATTAAATGAATTTTAAATTCATTTAAATAGAGAAATTACCAATTTAGCCTTTAAATCCAGTGGCTAATTTAATCTCATCCAAAATCAAGGGCCAATATGAAATCCATATATATTTCATCTTCAAAAAACTTCCTCAACATTTCAAAAATATTTCAAAATTGCCATCCTTGCCAAATGACCAATTTGCCCGCCAACTAGTCTTTATTTACTAGTTTGTTTCAAAATTGCCATTCCATCATAATCTAACTAAATTAGTTCATTCTCAACTGACCACTATTCCATAAATATCATTTTATGGTGTTATTATATTTTAAAGTGAATTTTATGGATGTTAATGACTAGTGTATTCAATGGAATCTTAAGATGTATGCTATATGGTTAAATTGAGCTAAATGTATATCTTGTTGAAGAGAATAAGTCTTTTAGGGACTTTTTTCATGTTGGGAGACTATTTTGTTAATTGAAATTGTGTAAACATGCTTGGTTGAAGATGATGCCCTATTTTGATCACGTTGCTAGGTGAATTGGACTGATCTAAGTTTGTAGAAATAAGTATATAAGTTTAATTATAATGTTAGAATCATTGCTTGAATGAATATGAGGCTAAAACTCAAACTAGTCTAAATTTATTAGGAGAAAACAGAATTAAATTCGGGATTGTAGAAATGAAAATCTCTGGACAATGCAAACTGTCTAGTAATGCAATAGGTCTATCTTTAAACAAAAAAATGTATTAATTGGAAAAGAGTTAAAATGCAATGCCTATATGATTAGAAAGACAATTGAGTTATCTTTCCAACGGTGTAAACCAAATGAAATTCTGATGTACGGAATGAAAGTTATGCATGTTTAAGTAAACAGTGCACATGCTGCCACGCAGTTGCAGCAGCACCTTTGATGTTTTTGAAATGAATGAATTATGTATTCTTTCCTTGTTTTGAATAAATGAATGAACTTTGTATTGATATTGATTTAATTGTATGAATTGATAGAGCAAGGAGTAAAACTTGTGGAAGAAGAAAGGAGTGGCCAAGCTAGTGGCAAACACAAAGGAATTTGGATCCAAGATTAGCTAAGGTTGGAGTATTGTGCGTGTAGTTTAATATAGGGTTGGGACTTAGGTCCCAACCAAATATGCATGACTACTTTCTTGCTATGAATATGCCATGATAATGAACCTAATTTAACTTGAATATAACTATTAAGGGAAGTATAAAATAAGATAATATATGAAACTTGTTTACATCCTTGAAGTGTTGTACAATTAGAATTGCTTGATTCTTGATTGTGATTATTTCGAATGAGTGCTTAAATGTATTGTTATGATCTAATTTCTTGTTAACATGATATAAATCATGAACTTAAGATCTTGCTTGATGCCTAAGAAATGGCATATGTTAATTGCTTGCTTGAATGACAAGATTAAATTGTAAAGTGTAGAGCTAAGGCTCAATTGGCCTAAGGGTTGTGTATATGAACATGATCTTGAAATGTATCACTTGAATTGATCCTTGAATAAGATATTTCTTAACATAAACATGTAATACTTGAATAAGTGATTCATAATTGAACAAAGCCTTGGTTGTTAGTGGTCATAGGTAGAAGGGCATGCCTTAGAGTCTTGAGCTCATTCTGTCAAGGTAGACTACGGTCCAGGGCTAAGGCCCCTAATTGGCGACAGACGGAGGGTACGTATGTGTGGTCTTTGGCGACAGTAGGAAGGTTGACCAGTACTACGGTACATCTTGAGTACTACGGTACATCTTATGGCGACAGCTGGTTGGAAACTCGATTACCTGGACAACTAAATACCAAAGGCATAAACTAAAGAAAGCAAATGATAAATAATTAAAGAGTAAAGTTTACTTGATACTTGAATTGCATGATACTTGAGCTTCTTGATTCTTGAACTACTTGATACATGAACTACTTGATTCTTGAACTACTTGATACTTGAATTACTTGATATGTAAGCTTGAATTACTCGAATTTCTTGACATGTAATGCTTGATTCTTATCATGGAACTCTTGGAATGATAATTGCTTATGCTTGAACCTTGTATTGAATAACTTGCTACTTGGATTACTTGATATGTATTCTTGAAAAGACAATCATGTAAACTTGAACTAATATGTACTTGACTTGATTGGAAATGTGTAAATTGCTTGAGTATGTTAATTGGCTTGAAATAAAGATTGAGAAAAGCTTGAATTGAATTGCTTTCAACTTGGACTAGGTTTCAACTTAGCTAATTGATACATGTATTGTTAATTGGTTAGAACTAGTTGCTACCTCACTAAGTACATATCTTGTACTTATCACTCTTGTTTTCATTCTATGGCATACTTGTTTTGTACTCCCCTAGTTGGTGGCACTTAGTTGTATATAATGTCTAGTGCATGCATTTTGAACACTTGAAACTTGTATATGTATATATGTCTTGAATGGGCCTATCATGTTATGAACTTGGTGGTTAATGAAAATTAAGTAAGGAACTATAATTCTATATAATGGAAAGGTATCTTGCTACGCATATAAGTATTGATATGTGTCTAATGAATGTTCAAAGTAATTGACCTAGACTATTAGGTTATTCGAATGTCTTGTGAAAGAATATAGTCTCTTGTGTAAACATACCTTGTTGTAGTATTTTTATAAGCTTGAATGGTAAATGTCGAAAGGTAAGGTTGGCATATGCTTGCTTGGAATCAAGGTATGTGCAATGGATCATGATTTGTAAGTTATGCATGAAATGATAAATGTAATCAAGTTAATGAACAATGAAATGAAAATGGAAACTTGTTTGCTTTATGGTTTCAAATGATGATGGTTGTATGATAATGTTAATTGAAATTTTTGGTAACCTATAATGTATATAAATAAGATTACTTATATGTTAAGTAATGAATATTTGGTTTCTTGCTAGTTAAGTAACTCATCTAATAGGGATGAGTTAGCATGTTCTTGCTTGTATTGTTCATTAGTAACGCTCCCGAACCAATTTACTGCCAACCCAGGTAGGGGGTGTTGCATATATTTGGTAATTAGAGGTTTTTAGTCGGTTCTAGGACTAAACTGGACTCTCTTGCATCATATAGGATACTTGTGCCACCTATGAGACTTGCATTGTATAGCTTGTGTCTTTGCTTAACTAAACTGAACTCCTAATTGTTCTATTTGAATGTAGAATGTCTAAAACACGGCTTGGTCAGGATGATGAAAGTCCCGTAGGCTCCTCGAATAAAGAAGATAGTGTGGGGATGGAGCAGAATCCTCCACAGCAACAAGCTGAACCTAGAGCGCAAGCTCAACCTTGGTTGTAAAGTTGAACTTAAAGCCTGAAATCGTAAAACAAAGCCTCGTAGTTTCAAACCCAATAAGGGGAATTACAAACATAAGCCTTATCAGTAGAAATTGTTCCTTATTTATTTGAAATGTACCCTTTCTTGTTGATCTATATGTACTACCAACTTGTGAATTCGATCTAGTACTAGGACTAGATTGGTTAAGCAAGCATGAAGCCTTGGTAGATTGCCAAAATAGGAGACTTTACCTACAAGGTTTAGGAAAGGAATCAATTGTTCTAATTGACAAGAAACGACCTCAGTCTTTGCTACTATGGTCTTACAAGATGAACTTGAATTAGGTTTAATTAGTGTGCCTGTTGTATCTGAATATCTCGATGTTTTTCCCGAGGAACTCCCTAGTCTTCCTCCAACTAGAGAAGTAGAGTTCGGGATTGATGTCCAACCTGGAACAACTCCAGTGCCCATCACACCTTATCGCATGTCACTTGTTGAGTTGAAAGAACTCAAGAAGCAACTCCAAGAGCTACAAGACAAGGGTTTCATTAGGCCTTGCTCGTCTCCCTGGGGTGCTCTAGTCCTGTTCATGAAGAAGAAAGACTAGAGTATGAGACTCTGTATTGACTACATACAATTAAACAAGCTTACTATCAAGAATCGATATCCTCTCCTAAGGATTGAAGATCTTTTTGATCAGCTCAAAGATGTTGTAGTATTCTCAAAGATCGATCTACGATCGAGATACTACCAAATGAGGGTAAAAGAAGAGGATGTACCCAAGATAGCCTTTCGTACTCGATATGGCCATTTTGAATTCATCGTAATGCCATTTGGGTTAACGAATGCTCCAGCAGCTTTCATGGATCTCATGAACCATGTATTCAAGCCCTATCTTAACAAGTTCGTGGTCATCTTCATTGATGACATTCTGATGTATTCTCATAATAAGGAAGAACATTTTGAACACCTTCGAATCATATTGCAAACTCTTCGAGAACATTAATTGTTTGCAAAGTTCTCTAAATGCGAGTTTTGGCTATCAGAAGTGTCGTTCCTTGGCCATGTCATTTCGGCAGAAGAGATTAAAGTAGACCCAAGCAGAATTCAATCTATCCTGGATTGGAGACCTCTGAAGAATGTTGGTGAGGTCAGAAGCTTTCTCGGTTTAGCCAGGTATTATCGACGTTTTGTCAAGGGATTCTCATCCATTGCTGCAAGTTTGACTAAGTTAACTTGCAAAGATACACCCTTTGTTTGGTTAGAGAACCAACAACGAAGCTTCGATCAGCTTAAACAAGCCTTGACTCATGCTCTGGTTCTCATCCATCTAGTATCGGGCAAGGAGTACACTGTGTACAGTGATGCATCTCATTTGGGAATAGGATGTGTCCTAATACAAGATGGAAACGTGGTAGCTTACGCTTCAAGACAACTAAAACCACACGAGTCAAACTACCCTACTCACGATCTAGAATTGGCAGCTATCATGTTTGCACTCAAAGTTTGGAGACATTACTTGTACGGGGAGAAATGCAATTTGTTCACAGACCAAAAGAGTCTCAAATACCTCCTAACTCAGAAAGACTTGAACTTGAGGCAAAAGAGATGGCTAGAGTTACTTAAAGATTATGATTTGGTTATCGACTACCATCCGGGGAAAGCAAACATGGTTGCTGATGCCCTTAGTCACAGACCATACTCGGGTAAACCCTTAAATCTAAATCCTAGAATAATCCATTCGAATTAGACCTATCTTGACTTATAAGTAACTATTCAAAAATCTTCCTTAATGATCTTTTCCATTCGTTTATAGCTTCCTTGGTTATTGATAAGTGTTCAAAAGTACTATTTTTCTTACCCTTTTTACTCATATTATTGTTAGACTTAGGCTCATATTAGTTGCATAATTAGCCATTCATGCATTAATCCATGTTTCTTTCCATCGTTGAGCTTGATTACATAACTTGGTAGTTTTTGTGGGAAAAGATGCTGCTTTGGTGTGTTTTGCGTGTATCTGCAGGATCACCTCCCAAAGCAAGGCTAGAGATAGTTGCCAGGGCAATGCATGAAGGAGATGTCGAATTAGTTGCCAGGGCAATGCATGAAGGAGACGCCGAGCCAGTTGCCAGGGCAATTGTCGACAAAGAATAAGGTGATATGGTAGTCGAAATTTATGACTAGACAAGCCCAAGATGACGTGGACCAAAGCTAAATCACAAAGGAGTTTGATTTCCATGAAGAGGTTAAAGAAGAATTAAATTCCAAGAAGATAGGAGAAGTTATAGAAGAAATATAATTATAATAAAGAATTATATTCTTTAAAGATAATTTAATTCCAACTTAACTTCCTCCTCAAAGAAGGACTTTGACCTAGCCCTATAAATTAGAGGCCATGCCGTCAACTCCAAAGGGAGAGCAAGAAGAGAGAATTTTCGACAAGCATCTAGGGCAAGGAGGATTTCGACAAGCTTCATCCTTCACCTTTTTCGTTCTTGTTCAATTAGGTTCATGCTAGGGATTATTTATCTTGTGTTTCTTTGGAACCTATCCATGAACTAAATCTATTTGGCTATGGTTATTTTGTTTTGTTGTTGTGAGAAACTATTGGATTTTGTTCAGGTAATAAGAGTTTGCACTTTTCTATTCAAGGTTTATTCATTCTTGGTTCTTATTCTTGTTTGCGAATGAATTGGGAGAGGATCTCGTAACTTCATTTATTTATCTAATATCGGGAGAGTTAGATTCAAGAAACGAATGAATATGATCTTTATTCAATCTATTGATGGTGAAGATTAATCCGGCTTAGGAGTAAGTTAAGGATTTCAACGGCTAAGAGGAGCGCAAGATTGGTTGTTGTTCACCCTTGATTCACGCAGGGATGTATTATCAAGGCATGCACAAGTAGCTAGAGTTTCGACTTAGGGATAAGAAGAAACCACTGAAGAACGCTCTACCGAACCTTGAAGGTTGCTGCCCATAAGCCCAAGTAGTTTCCCAACTAGTCGCCCAGGCAACCATCGATTAGTTGCCAAGGCAACCCCGTTGTGCAAGTTGCCACGGCAACTGAGTTGCCTGTGCACTCTTTTACCAAGACGATCCAATCGGCTATCACACGTCAACTCATGATAACCCAGCCTATCTCTCTCATCTAATTACTTCGCCTTTTACTTATTTGCTTTCTAAATTAGTTATTAGTTAAAACTCCTATAATCATTTACTTGTGTTTTCTTTTACTTTTTACTGTGCAAGAGACTAGATTCTTGAAGTGGCACCAATCCCTATGGAGACGATATCTTTTATACGATAACTTGCAACGTGTATACTTGCACAACTGCGCAGCACTTATTACACGCAAAAACCAAAGTTTTTGGCACCGTTGCCGGGGATTGGCAATAGCGACTTTGTTTTTATTTTCTTGCACTTTTTTTTTACTTTTCTTGTTTAAGATTCAAAGGGCTAACAAACTTTGGTTTTGCATTGGTATATGACCAGGGCGAGACCGATTACACCAGAATATCCCTTTGATCCAGAAATCGAACAAACCTTACAAAGACTTAGACGAAGGATAAGAGTAGCAATGGCTAATCAAGACGACAATATGAATCAAGACGTTCCATCAGGAGGAGGAGTGATTCTTGCACGAAACAGAACTATTCGAGACTAACTTGAAGAAGATCCTGATGGATTGTCACACCTGAAATTGAAGCCGACCACTTTGAGTTGAAACCGGTAATGTTTAATATGATCAACACAATTGATCAATTTGGCGGCTTAGCAGCTGAAGATGCACGGCAACATCTTAAATCTTTTCTCGAGATTTGCAACTATTTCAAAATACACGGAGTCACCCCCGATGTTTTACGATTAAGATTATTCCCCTATTCACTGAGGGATAGGGTGAAAGCATGGTTGAATAGCATTCCTGCCGGATCAATAGGATCTTGGACCGATCTTTGTCGTGATTTCCTTGCTCGGTTTAATCCTACAAATTTTAATGATAAGCTTCGTAATGACATTACTTCTTTTCAGTAGGAAGATGATGAATCCATGTACGAGGCTTGGGAGCGATATAGAGAACTTCTACACAAATGCCCCCTACACGGATTCTTGGTGTGGACTCAAGTAACAATGTTTTACAACGTCGTGAATACACCAACAAGGATGATGCTAGATGCCTCGGCAAATGGCATACTCCTAGATAAGTCATCGGAGGAAGCAATGCAAATTCTAAATAGGCTGCCAAGAATGATTATCAATTCCCCTCTACTAGAAGAGGAGGAGTTAGACGCCAAGCCACAATACATGAACTAGGATCATCAGACTCAATTTCGGCACAATTGGCCACTTTAACCAAGATGGTCCAGAACATGCAGAAACCAAACAACACACATGAGGTCAAGGTAATGGATTCTTTTTGTGAGTTATGTGGTGGTAACCATGATTCTTCTGAATGTATGCAGAATCCGGAATCCAGCTTCTATGTGGGGAATTACAACCGAAACAACAATGTGATATCCAATACATACAATCCAACTAGGAAGAAGAACCCAAACTTTTCATGGAGCAATCCCAACAATGCTTTAAACCAGAACAATCAAAATGCACAAGCATCAGGATTCTAGCAGAATATGCCACGGCAACAGTTGTTGCAGCAACAACCAACAACATCTAGTTCTTTAGCAGATTCTCTAAATGCTTTTATGTTGAAAACTGAATCTTATATGGCTGAGAAGAGTAAATTCATAAAAAGAACTAATGCTTTTATTAACATGACCGAGATGAGATTGCAAAACCAAGAGGCGGCAATCAAATCATTGGAAAATCAAGTCGGACAGTTTGCTTAAAATCTGAATACTAGACCGCAAGGAGGTTTACCTAGCGATACTGAAGTCGCAAGAGGAACTGGCCATGAGCAACGTAAGGCAATCACCACTAGAATTGGCCAACAACTTCAAGAGGCTCATGCCCGCTCATCAAACAAAACTCCACAAAAAGATCAAGATAAACCTAGCGGCAAAGCCTCAGATGTTGAACCAGGAATTGCCGCGGCAACCGATAACAAGCATGCCTCGGCAACCGATGATAAAGATGCCTCGGCAACTTGCGATAAGCATGCCTCAGCAACCCAGTTGATAACACCTCGGCAACTCTACTTGTCCCCGTAAAGCCATCAATCAGGTTCCAAACTAATGAAAGGATCGAAGATATCCGACTTCCACCACCATTCCCACAAAGGTTGAAGCGACAAAAGCAAGAATATCAATTCAAGAAGTTTCTTGATATCCTAAAGCAAGTCCACATCAAGTTGCCATTGGTGGAAGCAATTGAACAAATTTCGAACTATGCCAAGTTTCTTAAAGACATTGTGTCCAACAGAGGGATGCATGGCCATGTTGCACAATCGTATGCCACCTAAGTTGAAGGATCTCGGAAGTTTCACAAAACCCTGTTCCATTGGAAACCACTATGTCAGGAAAGTATTATGCGACCTTGGGGCTAGCATAAACTTGATGCCTAAATCGATTTTCCAGAAACTAGGAATCTGGAAGGCAAAACCTACAACAGTTATGCTACAGCTAGCCGATAGATCCTATGTGCATCCAGAGGGAAAAATCGAGGACATACTAGTAAAAGTTGATAAATTTATTTTTCCCGTTGACTTTATTGTTTTGGATTGTGAAGCAGATGAGCATGCACTTATCATTCTCAGGAGACCATTCCTAGCAACAGGGAGAATCTTGATCGATGTTGAAGAGGGAGAACTCATAATGAGGGTGAATGACCAGTAAGTTAAACTAAATGTGTTCCAAACACTAAGGCATGCCGATGATCCAGAAGAATGCCAACTTCTTCATGGCACGGTAGAGTTTAACTTCGACGAGGAATTTAGTTGCCTCAGCAACTACATTGCCGATCAAGAGAAACTTGAGGAGTATGAAGAACCGGTCGATGAGGAACAACAAGAAGAGGCAAATTGGCCAGTCAATCGACCAGGTACATACTTTGAACCACTAGATTACTCAGGTAAGGAAGGTAAGCTCGAAAAACCCTCTATTGAACAACCGTCGATTCTTGAGTTGAAGTAGTTACCAGTGCAACTAAAATATACATACTTAGGAACCGATAATACATTGCCTATAATTATTTCTTCTAAGTTACATTCTGAGCAGGAAAAGAAGCTGATCAAAATGTTGAAGCTACACACAAAAAGGCAATAGGGTGGACAATTGCCGACTTGAAGGGAATTAGCCCGGCAGTGTGCATGCACAAGATTTTGTTGGAAGATGATCACAAACCTTCAATTGAGGCCTAGAGGAGACTGAATCATGCCATGAAAGGGGTTGTAATGAAAGAAATCATCAAGTGGCTTGACGCCGACATTATATACCCTATCTCTGATAGTACATGGGTAAGTCCGGTACAATGTGTACCGAAAAAGGGAGGTATAACGGTGGTAGGTAATGAAAACAGTGAACTCATTCCAACCAGGACTGTGACCGGTTGGAGGGTTTGTATGGATTATCGAAAGCTAAACAAAGCCACTAAGAAATATCATTTCCCATTACCCTTTATTGATCAAATGCTTGACCGTCTTGCAGGTAAACCCTTTTATTGTTTTCTTGAAGGTTATTCAGGTTACAATGAAATTTCTATAGCACCAGAAGATCAAGAAAAGACAACCTTCACATGCCCATCAGTACTTATACTTTTCGAAGGATGTCGTTCGGATTGTGTAACGCCCTGACAACCTTCCAAAGAT
Source organism: Hibiscus mutabilis (assembly GCA_019671005.1). Classification (NCBI taxonomy): domain Eukaryota; kingdom Viridiplantae; phylum Streptophyta; class Magnoliopsida; order Malvales; family Malvaceae; genus Hibiscus; species Hibiscus mutabilis. The sequence goes on along the minus strand of CM033739.1, from coordinate 21,971,231 downwards.
GCATGATGGCACTCTTTTCAGACATGGTCGAAGACTTCCTTGAGATCTTCATGGATGATTTTTCTATCTTTGGTAATGACTTCGACAACTGCCTCGACAATTTAGAAAAGGTGTTGGCAAGATGTGAAGAAACTGATTTAGTCCTCAATTGGGAGAAGTGCCATTTTATGGTAGATGAAGGAATAGTGCTCGGCCACAAGATTTCATCCAAGGGAATTGAAGTACGCAAAGCCAAGGTGGACGTGATCGAGAGATTACCCCCACCAAGTTTGGTTAAAGGAATTCGAAGCTTTCTTGGACATGCAGGTTTTTACCGGAGGTTCATTCATAATTTTCTAAAATCACTAAACCCTTGTGCAATTTGCTTGAACAGGATAAAGTCTTCAATTTTGATGATTCTTTCACCCAAGCATTCTAAACCCTAAAGGAAAAGCTTGCCTCGGCACCCATTGTCGTTCCACCAGATTGGACGCTACCTTTTGAGCTCATGTATGATGCAAGTGATTTCGCGGTAGGAGCAGTCCTAGGCCAACGCACAGGTAAGACCTTCCATGTGATATACTACGCTACTAAAACTCTTAATAGTGCTCAAGTGAATTACACAACAACGGAGAAAGAGTTACTAGTTGTAGTTTTCGCATTTGACAAGTTTCGATCCTATTTGATTGGTACAAAGGTAATTGATCATACGAACCATTCGGTAATCAAATATATATTTGCTAAAAAGGATGCCAAACCTCGTTTGATTCGTTGGATATTACTTTTACAAGAATTTGATATTGAAATTAAGGACAAGAAAGGAATAAAAAAATCAAGTGGCCGATCACTTATCACGCTTAGAACGTAATAGGGAGGAGGACGCGGATCTAGAGATATGCGATGCATTCCCGGATGAAGAACTTTTAGTTGCCTCGGCAACTCTCGACGCCTCAGTAACTTTGGGAGCAATCGCCACGGCAGCACATGCCTCAGCAATACCCTGGTACGCGGATTTAGTTAATTTCCTTGTTTGTGGTCTTTTACCTTATGGCCTTACTCACCAAGGGAAAAAGCGGTTCCACCATGATGCTAAGCATTACTTTTGGGACGAACCTCTTTTGTTTAAACAATGTGCATATCAGGTTATACGCCGATGTGTCGCTGAAGAAGAGCAACAAAATGTACTCTAGAAATGCCATTCTTCACCCTATGGAGGACATTTTAGAGGAACTTGTACCGCGGCCAAAGTTTTGCAATCGGGTTTGTATTGGCCAACATTGTACAAAGATTCCCAAGACTTTTACAAGCAATGTGATCGTTGCCAGAGGACGGGCAATATCTCTAGACGACATGAGATGCCGCTCCAGAACATCATCGAGGTGGAATTGTTCGATGTATGGGGGATCGATTTTATGGGACCTTTCCCATTTTCATTCAGCAACCTCTACATTCTACTTTCCGTCGACTACGTGTCTAAATGGGTTGAGGCAGCTGCAGTTCCCAACAACGATTCCAAGACCGTGCAACGATTCTTGCCGAAAAACATATTTACACGGTTTGGGATGCCGAGAGCAATTATCAGTGACGAAGGCAAGCATTTTGACAACAGACTTATTGCCACGATGTTGCAACGCTTCGGCGTATCACACAAGATTGCCACGGCATATCACCCACAAACCAACGGGAAAGCAGAAATTTCCAACTGGAATTGAAAGGTATACTCGAGAAAGTTGTAAATCCCTCTAGGAAGGATTGGTCATTAAGACTAGATGACGCACTTTGGGCATATCGCACTGCATTCAAAACACCCTTAGGCATGTCCCCCTTCCGACTTGTCTATGGCAAAACATGCCATCTACCGGTAGAAATCAAACACAAGGCATACTGGGCAATCAAAATCGTATATATGGATTGGGAAAATGCCAAACAAAAGCGTTTGTTGGACCTTAACGAGATAGAAGAATTTCGTGCACTCGCCTATAACAATGCAAGAATCTACAAGGAGAAAACAAAGAAATGGCAGGACAAGACATGAAACACCAAGGGCTTGGGTCCCCAAGGTGTATGTGACACCGTAGTAGTCACAAAACATGAAACATATACAACTATACCAAGAACTCTCATATCATAATACTTGGGCATTTCATTTCATTATCAATCAATCCTTATCTTTCATGTAAATGGACAATTCACGTCCCATGTTTCATCATAATTTTTCAAATGTTCTTGCCATTACTGTGTTATGCATCAATGTAAATCATATAGTCGATATTAGGCAGTTCAAACCCAATATCATAAATCTTATTTATCTTAGATAAATCATTATGCCATATTAGTGTATCACATATGCCATTTTATATTTCATGCCATTTACATAACTTTGATCAACTTACATTTTCATTAATATTAAGATCAACTTATTGCAAGTCTCTCTCATGTCATATATATAAAATAAATAAAAATGCACTCATTCATATCATATATATAATAAATAAGTAAAAATGCATTCACCTGGGCCATTTATTAGCATGCCTCACTAAATTCTACTCGATCGTTTCCTTCATAGTACCTCGAATCATCTTTGATTCAGATTTGATTTCATTAACCACATAAATATAAACAAACATTTGTTATATTCATTTATAACAATATTTCGATCAAGCTATCTAATCATTTAACATAAAATTTTTCCATAATTAACTTTTAATTTATACTAACTTCTTTTTTTTCTACTTGTCAATTTAGTCCCATTACTTACTTCAAACCACCAACTCATCGTCTTCTTCATCAAATAATTATTCAAAATAATTCTCTCTAATTTTCTTTCTTTGCCAAAATAGTCACTAAAATGCAAAGGTAGGGATTCAAACTTCTTAACTTTGCAATTTATTTCTCAAATCAATGTTACTGCCTTAATTCTATTATTTTATCTAAAAAATCAGATTTAATCCCCATCCAAGAATTCATTTTCCTATTTGGTCTCTTGATTTTGACAAATTTTCAAAATGGTCACTAATTCGATTCAACATCGATTTAGCATTCTAACATCATTTTCACATCTCCAACATCATTAATTACATAAATACACTCCAATTTCATAAAATTCAGATTCGATCCCTTAACTTTGAAGCTTGCCGAATTGGTCCCTATGTATTCTAATTTTAATTCTAACTTGATACAACATATTCGATTCATAAAATCTCATAATCATAATTTTCCTAAAATTTTCCCATTATTCTTTCATGTGGCCGAATTGGTCACTTGGCTTCTCTAGTCTCATTTTTCATCCAAACAACATTCTAACATGCTTAAATAATTTTTCCAACATATATTCTTCATTTCCAAAAATTAACATTTAAATCTCCAATTTATTCCTGCTTGCCAAATTTGGGTGTCTAAACTTTTCAAGGACTTTATTTTAATCCAAATGCCATAATCAAGCTTCTAAATTCACAATCTCTTCAAATCCATTCACTAGATAATTTTCACAATTTTTTCCCTAATTTACCAAACATGCCAAAATAGTCACTTAGAAAATTAGTTGAGAATTTTCCATTCTAACATCAAAATCAAGCTTGTAAAATCATAAATCTTCCATATTCATCCTTAATTTCAAAAGCCTAAATGAAACCCTAAAGTCTAGGGTTAGGGTTTATATCTTCAAACATGAAATTAATCTAAATTCAAGCTTGTTTTCAACTTCACAAAACTTGATTTACTTTATTCAAACTTCAATCTCAACATAGAACATAAAACCCTATTTTCTCTCTCATCAATAACATGAACAATTCTTCAATTTATTATGAAAAACTACTATCAAAAGAAAGAGCGTGAAGCATAGATAATTTTTTCCCAAAGCAACATACCTTGATTCTAACTTTGAAGCCTTCAAAATTGCCTTGGTAAATTTTGTGTATATTTTCTCCTTTCTTTTTGCTAGTTTCGAATAGGAGGATTGTAACACCCTTTTCCTGTACTGAATACGAGTCAGAGATAACACATTACTAATGCCTTATCTTGTGTTATCCATATACGTTTCATCATCAAACTGATTAATTCTCTATATGTTTAGTTTAATTTCATGCATCATACTCTACTAGTAATCAAATAATTACATGCCCACTAGAGATTATCATAAACTAAAATATCTTACTGATGTTTTTCATATTGAAGCTTGACCAGCATGCTTAACTCCTCTTCAAGTACTCTACCTTAACCTACGTATGAATCAAACACACGCAGTAAACAAAATTAATAATAATTTAAACTTATTACACATTATGGCTACATTTATATAGCATGATATATGACAATGTATTAAATTTTATAGAGAGAGAGAAACTTAAGTATACGAGATCGGTACTCCCAAAGTACTAGTCACCGAAGTGACGATAAACGTATAAACACATAAAGTGGCAGTAACATATAGACACATAAGTGTCGGCATCATATAGACACATGAGTGTCGATATCATATAGACACATAAGGTCGTGCCCACCATCCGCACGTAAGACCGTGCTAACCATCCGCTCATTTATAAGGCAGTGCTAACCATCCGCACGTTTATAAGGTTGTGCTAACCATCCGCACGTTTATAAGGATGTGCTAACCATCCGCACATAAGGTTGTGCTAACCATCTGCACATAAGGTTGTGCTAACCATCTGCACATAAGTTTGTGCTAACCATCCACACTAAGTGTCCTTTATATACACTATAGTGCTAAATCGTATATTCAGCATGCTGCTAGACTCTATGGCATGCCAACTATATCCTGTCCCTTAATAACATACTTGGGCATGTATTTCATATTCCATAATCATTTCATCCATGGCAATATATATCAGCATAATTCAATTTGGGCAGTTCATACCCGAAATATTATGCATAAGCATATCAACCTTGTCAATATAAATAATCAAATGATCAATGCATTTTATTTCCCAAAACTTGACATATTCATATTATATCAATCATATGTCCAATGACAAAAATATTAATGTATTTGATATGTATGCAATTGCAATCACCCGGGTCATTTATTAGCTTGCCTCACTAAGCTCTATTCGATCCTTTCTTTCATAGTACCTCGAACCTTCTTTTGAGTCGGATCCAAACTTTATAAATCACATGAATGTAAACAACATTTGTTAGATTCAAATCTAACAACTCCTCAAACAAGCTATCAAATCTAATCATTCGAATATACAAATTTCCTCTCTTTCTTATACTGTCCAAAACTCATTTTTGGTCCCTAATGACCATTTTCAACTTCACATAATTCCTCCAAGCTTGCTAACTAACATTAGATACAAAATGTCTCAATTTCCATTTTCTGGCAGCTTGGACTACCTTCAAAGATTTATTTCTATAAAGTGATCTAAAACTCGGAATTCGATTATGTTTGATCTGAAAGAAACTAGATTTAATATGCTTTTCAACCATATAAACTAATAGCCCAAATTCAACTTGTACAATTTATGGTAATTTTCAAAGTCAATTACAATGCTGGAATTCAAAACAGACTTGTGTTCTATTTGCTGACCTTTGGGCACTTAAAAATTCACATCTTTTGACTCGGAACTCGAAATCAGTTTCCGTTTGTTGGAAACGAAACTAGATGAACAAATATTTATATCGGTATAAAATTCACCATCTAACCATTTATGTAGAATTTATGGTGAATTTTTGAACTTACTGTCATAATCCAGTTTTCTACACTGCTTCCATAAATAACTCCAAACTTTATACTAACTTCTCCTTACTTCTCTAATTTTCAATTTAGTCCAATTACTTGCTTTAAACCACCAACTTATCATCATCTTCATCAAGTAATTATTCTAAAATAATTCCCTTTAATTTTCCTCCTTTACCAAAATAGTCACTAAAATGCAAAGATAAAGATGTAAGTTTCTTAACTTTGCAAATTAGTCCTCAATTCAACATTACTACCTTAATTCTATTATTTCAACTAAAATTAAGATTTAATCCTCATCCAAAACTCCCTTTCTGAAATGGTCACTTAACTTTGACAAATTGTCAAAATGGTCACTAATTCAATTCAACATCGGCTTAGCATTCTAACATCAATTTCACATATCCAACATCATTAATAACATAAATACACTTCAAAATTATAAAAAAATCATATTAGTCCTCTATCTTTTAGAATTTTCAAAATGGTCCCTATCTAATAACTTTAGGGTTTTGTAACACCCTTACTAGTATTTAATATCCAACACTAGTATAGAGTGTCACATGATTTCTTAACCACTATTCATAATAGTTATAAGCTATAGAAATGACAATTTACCATTTTTCCCTTTGACGCGTAACAACAGTTACTAATTTTTTTTCACCAATCAATTTAACTCCGATTCTAGGCAGCAACTTAGCAGTTTATTACTATAATCAATAAATAACATAACTGCCTAAAAACCGCCTGAAATAGAAAATTCTTTCGACTATTATAAAAATTATTTTTCTACTGTTTACCCGATTTTCATTACTAGAAAATCTATTAAACCATCACCGAGATTAATAAAACTATCCATCAACCATTAACCACATATCTAGCTATAATTTATTACAAACATATCTAAATTACTTCAAAACGAGCTACTAATAACCTATACATGCCAACTAGCAATATCAAAACGCATTCAAGGATGTCATGACCAATGATGTTTATTTTTCTTCCTGATAATGATGGTTGTTACTCCTTACTCCGATCTTTGTTCTTACCTATGCATGAAAATCATCATACGCTAAGTATATACTTAGTGAAGCAATTATAACAAATAATGCAATACAACCTGATTTAATCTCATGTCAAGATAATAATAATCGTGCGTTGTGATCATTATATACATATATTCGTATTTCCTTATGTTAATCATGTATTAACATAATATAACCGGATATAAAATCCTACCAACATGCTTGCCATTTACTCCAAGAGTTCATATACTCTCTAAATTATTTACCATTTATTCTATAAATTAGTATCAAAAGTAGTCTTGAGGACTTTGAGCACACGAGATAAAGCTGCATTAAAGTGCTAATAAATATAAGGTTGTCATCCTCTGCACATCACATTAGGATGTGCTAACCATTATGCACATTAGGTTGTGCTAACCATACTGCACATTAGGTTGTGCTGACCACACTGCACTTTAGGTTGTGCTAACCATTCTGCACATTAGGTTGTGCTGACCATACTGCACACTAGGTTGTGCTGACCATTCTGCACATTAGGCTGTGCTGACCACACTGCAGATTAGGTTGTGCTGACCGTACTGTACATTAGGTTGTGCTGACCATACTGCACATTAGGTTGTGCTAACCATTCTGCACATTAGGTTGTGCTACCCATTCTCTAAGTGTTAAGTACTAACACTATAGGGCTATCCCGGATAATTATGCACCGAAGTGCTTCCCGCACATTTATAAGGTTGTGCTTACCATAAGGCCCACACATTTATAAGGTTGTGCTTACCATACACTAAATGTACTTTTAACACTATAATACCCACACAAATGCTAAAACGATATATTCTATAGCATTCCAACCGTACCCTACCCATCAATAACTTATTTGGGCATAGATTTTATGTCCATATCTTTTAACTTGGAACTTCTGAAATTAACTTCCGTTTGTTGGAAACGAAACTAGACAACCATATCTTTACATTGGTATAAGATTCATCATCTACCATTTTTAATAAAATTTATGGCAGACATACTGCCACAATTCGAATCCAACACAACTTCCATAATTAACTTTTTAAATATTCTAACATCCCCTTATTAATCTTCTTATAGACATTTACCAATTGTTCATTATGGTTCTTAGTGACCATTTTGAACATTAAATAATTGTTCAGGCTCAATTTAGAGCAATTTCCATTACTATTAACTCATTTTAGACTAATATCTATTTAATTCTTAAACTTTATAAAAGTGACATTTTGGTCACTACCCCACATTTGTACATTAAATTCATGTACCAACTAACTATTTATTTAGTTCTAACCTTTCTAGAAATTTTCCTTTGACTTTCCAACTTTGACTAATTTAGTCCTTCACTAAAATTTTTATTTCAAAATGGTCCATCACATTTCTTTTCTTGTCATTTTAATTCTTTTAACTTCCTATCATGCTGGAAACATCATTTCTATCAAATAATCATTAATTCAAATTCAATCCTTTATTTTTCTCAAATTTCCGAATTGATCTCTTTACTTCCAAAATTTTCCATTTTGGTCCCTAATCATCAATTCATTCCATTTTGATCATAATTCATCAATTCAAATCCTACAATAAATATTCAATAATTTCCTCTATTTTCTCCAACAATTCGAATTAGTCACTAAAATTTAAACTTTGGGAAATTATTTAATCTAACATCATAATCAAGCTTACAACATCATATTCTATTCAATTTCATCCTCAATTTAATTCCCTAACCAAAATCCCCAAATTCTTAGGGTTAGGGTTTATAACTTAAAACAAGAAATACCATCATCAATTCTACACAATACTAGTCCAATTCCATCATATTCTATCAAGATCATAATCATCCTCATCCATGTACATGAACCAACTTGACCTTTATCATGCAAAAATACTATCAAAATGAAGAGAATCAAGCATAGATCACTTTACCTTAATTTTGCTTGAAACTTGCCTTGATTTACTAATTTGCCCTAGGATGAGAAAAGATGATATTTTTTCATCTCTCCTTTAATTAATCCACATGTCATAATTAAATGAATATTAAATTCATTTAATTAGTGAATTTACTAATTTACCCTTTTATCCAATGGCCAAGATTTAATCTCATCAAAAATCAATGGCCAAGATCAAATTCATGTGTTTGTCACCTTTCAAAATTGCCCTCAAAGTTTCAAAATATTTCAAAAATGCCATCCATGGAAAATGTCCAATTTGCCCTCCAACTATACTTTATTTACTAAAAAGACTTGAAATTTGCCATTCCTTAAAAATCTAACTAAATCTAGTTAGAATCCAACCAAATGTAATAAAATATTCATAAAATAATATTTTATGAATTTTCCATAATTTCTTGGAACTATCTTTAAAATTTCAGTTCGATCCGATATATCGATAATTACCAAGAAATTTTATCGTATATATTTCCTCTTAGAAATCTTATCAATATAATCCATATCGAATATTATTGAATTAAAATAAATCCTTTTTATCAGTCAAAATATTGAATATGAGACCTTTCCATTAGGTCACTCATCCCTGAACTGCTCTGCTTTGAGCACACTTAACAATTTCTTTCGATCAAAAAAATCTAATAATATAAGCCTCGTATGGAAAATTCGGGTAACTTGGAAATGCCACTCTCGAGGGTGAACTATTCATTTACGGGGTTAACTTACATAACTTTTGGAAATTACACTTTGGTCCCTAAACTTTTCCAAAGTTCACACTTTAACCCCTAAACTTTCAAAAATTACATTTTGGTCACTAGTCCAAAAATTGGGATATTACAAGTTTTGTTTCCAAATAACAATTCGAGCTTACTATATCATTAGTTCAACATCACAAACCCTAAATTAAATTTGAATCCATAAACCCTAATCATCTTCATAATAATCAAAACATGTACAGTTTAAATCTCAGCCTAATAACATGATTTTAGCATCACAAAAGCTTGATTTCAACTTGAATTTCAACATGAAATCATAAAATCTTAAAACCCCAATTTAGTGCACAAACCCTAATTTCTTATCATACAAAATTCTCATCAATCAAGCATGTTTTCCATGAATTATTTACACCAAAAGATAGAGCTTGATGAGTAGATCAACTTTGTAGTTGAGGAGATTACCTGAAAATCGTGTTTTGGGGCTTGAATCGAGCTTGGAAAATTTCTCCCCTTTTCCCTCTAATTTTCAAAATTTAGAAGATGAAGAAGACTTCATCTTTTGGCCTTTAACTTTTTAATCTCTACAATTATGTCACTTGTAAATATAAATAAATTTTAAATTCATTTAAATAGTAAAATTACTAAAATGTCCTTTTAATCTAATGATTGAGATTGGTCTTATCATCAATCAAGGGCCAAGATTAAATCTCCCATTTTTGTCTTCCAAAAATGCCCTTGTAACTTTTAAATATTTCAAAATTGCCATTGGGGCCAAATGACCAATTTGCCCTCCAACTAGTTTTTATTTAATAGTTTGCCATTCTTGTAAAAATTCAACTAAATCTAGTTGGAATCCAACCAACTATAATAAAATATTCATAAAATAGTATTTTATGACTTTTCCATGGCTTTTGGATTAGTCTCTTGTTTTCCATTCGATCCGATATATCGATATTCATTAAATACTTCTATTGCGATTTACCTTTTCCGAGCTATCAAATTTATTCCAAAAATTCTATATTTCTATATTTGGGAAATCCACACTACCATCTCATAAAAATTTCCTTTCCCAAGGACTTAGACTGAATTTTCCTAACTCAGTCTATTATTCTGATAATTATCGAAAATCTTTATAGAATAAAATTTCTCTTAGAAATCCTTTATCGATAATCCATACGAATATTATCTACTCGTACTGATTCTAAAATATCGATCAGAAACACTTTTATGGGATCTTCCCGGAGGTCACCCATCCTAATATTTCCCTGGCCTGAGCACGCTTAACAATTTTATTCCATCCAAATTTAGTACCTTTTACTGCATCTTAATTCTTAAAACCGATATCAAAGTACTTATTTCGATCTTATTCACTCTTGTACTGAATAAAATTACTTATTGGGAAAATTTACACTTTAGTCCCTAAACTTTTCTAAAGTTTATACTTTTAACCCAAAACTTTCAAAATTTACAATTTGGTCACTGGCCAAAATTTGGGATATTACAAGGATGATGTTGAAATTTTTTTTGTTCATCTTTTACTTATTAATGCCACATGTATAAAAAATGAATATTTAATTCATTTAATCTCTTAAGTTCAAATAATCCTCCAACTATATTCTAATTTTAAAATTGCCATTTTGTAAAAATAGAACCAAGTCTAGTTGAAATCCAACAAGAAACATTAAAATATTCATAAAAATAATATTTTATGAATTTTCCAAGACCTATGAAACTGCCTTTAAAATTCAAATTCGATTCGATTACCTGATAATCACTTATTACGATTTTTCCATTTTCCAAACTATTGGCTAAAATCTGAAATTCTCATAATTATGATCTCCATAAATAAATATTTTAGACATATAAAATATTCCTTAATTTTATAAAAATCAAAATCTTGAAATTTTGACTCGGTCCAATATATTGATAATTTATCCGAATTCTTTATCGGATAAATTTCTCTTAATAGTCCTTTATCAAATATCCATACAAATAATATTAACTCGAACTGATTCTTTTTTATTTGTCCCAAATACTGGCTCAAGACCTTCCCAATAGGTCACCCATCTTATGCCCTGAGCACGCTTAACTTTATATTTCAATCGAAATTCAATATCTTATACTGCATTTTTTTTCTCCGTGATCTGTTTAATCCATGTACATGATGAAACATTTACTATTAAATTCTCCAAATATCCATAAAATAGTATGTTACAACTCTTCCAAAGTATATGGAATCATCTCCGAAATTTTAGCTTGATCCGATTTAGCAATAAATGCCGAGAATTTTATGGGTTACTAAATAAATTCCTTAATCGAAATAAACATAGGATTCATCATGAATCGAACTAAAATATTTTCAATACTTGGAAATGACTTTTATAACCTTTCTCTATCATATGATAAAATTTCATAATTTTTTAGTTCGATCCGGGTATCCGAATTCCACATAAACTTTGACTGCGATTTTCCAATAATCAAAATTTCGGATCAAACCAATAATTCCTTATTCGATCCACACCAATAGGTGCTCTCTCTATTTATGAAATAAAACACCTAACTTTTGGAAAATTACAACTTTGATCCTTCAACTCTGCATATTTCAACTTGTACCACCCAAGTTTTTAAAACTTGTCATTTTGGTCACTAAACTTTAACCTTGAATTCCCATTCCAATTTTCCTTGGATTTTAACCAAATTTTGTGAGTATCCTATTTTACTTGTTCTCTATCACATGACACCTTAAAACCTCAAAAATTTCTTTTCTACAGTCCATAATTAAGAAAAAAACTCTAAGTTTTACTTTTTTGTCATTTTAGCCACTAAGTAAGCTTTTAAGAAATTATCTTAGCACTAAATGACCCTTAAACAGTACTATAAATTTTGGGGTATTACACCTAGCTTTGGATGAAAATGGTGGTCCTTCTTTCTCCAACTCTTGTGCTAGGTAAAACAAAGGGAGATGTTAGATTCCATATAAAAACCTTATTATCAATTATTCAAACTTGAAATAGCTTTCAGCTACTAGATTTCCATGGATTAGAGCCTTAAAGGATACGACTCGATTTAGGTGTTTCTAGCTTTAACTTGAAATTACTCAACAACTATCCATGGAATCAATGAATCGCTTGGGTGCTTTCACTTACCAAACCAATAACTATTTAATAGTGTAAAGAAATCAAGGAAAGCTTGCACAAATGAGAGAGGTGCTTGCTTGAGCTAGAGGTTGAAGATGATAATGGAGGTGCTTGCTTATTCTTAAAGAAAGATGAAGGAAGATGGCAAATAATAGGGAGGTCTCGGTGGTTACTATGACTTAGGAAAAATGTTTCCAAACTCTTCAATTTCCCTTTAATCTATATGATAGATTTCCTCTAGCCAAGGGTAGACTTATTTTAATTTATTAGAATGATATTATCACCTCCCACAAAACCAATCATAAGGTTTCCTCCCAAGATAGGTAACCATAATTTCTATTTCTTAATCCAAGGCAATCCATCAATTGTCATCTTTTGTTAGGCAAAAGAAACCAATAGCACGTAGGATGGAGGCAAGCAAGGAGGTGACTTACCTCAAAGTGGGATAATTATAGGAGTGGTCCCTTAGCTATCTAAACTTTACCTTATTTCCCCTAAACTTTCAATTTTCACAATTTAGTCATTAGATTGTTTCAAGGAGTTTAATTAGGTCCATATTCTTTAAATTAGTCTCAATTAGTGTTCAATATGATATTTTTGACCGCGCAACTTAAGTTAATGAAATATTTGAACCTTTCCGATATAGATTTTCTGATCACCAGAACCTAATTTTGGCTAGACCATTTATGGGTGTTACAATCCTCATAGTAGGGCTCTAAACGAGACAAATGATCAGCCACCAAGTTCTCACTCCCTTTTTTATATTGAATCTCGAGATCAAACTCCTATAATAAGAGTGTCCATCAGATCAGTCTAGACTTGGAATCCTTTTCGGCCAGGAGGTATTTGATTTCCAAGTGGTATGTGTACACCACAAATTTACTATCCACTAGGTAAGATCTGAATTTATCAAATGCAAATACAACTGCAAGGAACTCATTCTCAGTTGTTGTGTGGTTAAGTTGCACTTCATTCAACGTCCATTTGGCATAATATATGGTATGGAAAATTTGCCATGCCTTTGTCCTAACAAAACTCCAACGACGTAGTCATTGGCATCACACATAAGCTCGAACGGCTTATTCCAATCTGGTACCACGACTATTGGGGCATTAACTAACCCATCTTTCAATTCTTGAAAAGCTTTCAAACATGAATTATCAAACACAAAAATGGTATTCAGTTCCAAAAGTACATAGAAAGGTTTAGAAATTTTTGAAAAGTCCTTAATAAAATGATGATAAAAACCTGCATGTCCCAAGAAACTTTTAATACCTTTGAAAATGGCGGGTGGTGGAAATTGTTTGATTACCTCTATCTTTGCCTTGTATACTTCCAATCCCTTCTTGGTCACTATGTACCTGAGAACTATGCCCTCCTTCACCATGAAGTGGGATTTTTCCCAGTTCAGGATCAGGCTGGTTTCAATGCATCTCCTAAGAACAAGTTCCAAACTATGAAGGAATTCCTTGAAACATTTTCCAAAGACAAAGAAGTAATCCATAAAGACTTCTACATTATTCTCGATCATATCTGAGAAGATAAACATCATTCAACGCTAAAATGTTGCTGAGGCATTACATAATCCAAAGGGCATCTTTTTGAAGGTAAATGTCCCCTATAGATAGGTGAACATAGTTTTCTCATGATATTCTAGAGAAATGGTTGTTTGATTGTAGCCCGAGTAGCCATTCAAAAAGCAATGAAATGCCTTCCCTGCCAGTTTGTCCAACATCTGATCGATGAAGGGCACTAGAAAGTGATTATTTTGGGTTGCATTATTTAGCTTCTTGTAGTCCATACACACTCTTCAGCCCTTTATCATCCTCGAGAGAATCGGTTCGTTCTTGTTGTTCTGAACCACGGTCATTCCACATTTTTTTGGCATACACTACACCGGGATGACCCACGAGGTATCAGAATAGGATAAATTATCCCGACATCTAGATATTTTATGTTTTTTCTTGGCTACCTCCTTCATGTTGCAGTTTAGAATCTTCTAGGCCTCGACTGTTTTTCCATGTTAATCTTCTAGAATAATTTTGTGCATGCAAATCGTTGGGCTTATCCCTTGAATATCAGCTAAGGTCTAATCCAAGGCTTGCTTATAATTGCCAAGTGTTTCCAACAATCTTTCCTTCTGGTTTTTAGTCAAAACGGTAGCAATGATCACTGGAAATATGGAATCATCTCCCAAGTATGCATATTTAAGGTGACTAGGCAATGGTTTTAGTTCCAATTTTGGCGGCTCCTCAATAGATGGCCTTGGTGCTCTAATTTTGCTGTCAACCACCTTAAGTGGATCAGGTCTCCCATAGTAGCTCATGACTTCACTCAACATGGTTAGTTCTTCAGATTTCTTCGCTCATTATATCTTCATCATCTTGTTCCATGGAATCAACATCTGTGCCCTGGCAAAACTGTGCTATGTCCACATTGAGAATAGACTCTATTAGCTCAATAGCTTGGCATTCCTCAGGTTCATCTGCACATTTATGAGCTTGAAATACGTTAAACGTAACCTGTTGGTCATTCATACGCATAGTAAGCTCACCTTTTTGAACATCAATTAAGGTCTTACATGTAACCCCCTTGACCGGGCCTAGCCTCCAGACCGAACCGAGGAAGCTACATTAGGTTTGCCGAAGCAAACCGGAGAGATTTAAATGAAACTCGGTTCATTTTTTTATTTTTATCTTATCTAGATACCAATTAGTAACCCTACATGTACATGCAAGCATTAGGTGTAACCGCAACACAACCGGACATTAATTTGACATCCAATTGATCACATTCGCACCTTGGGGACCAAATTGCAAATATAGAAAATTGGATTTAAGCCCACTTTTAAATTACCAATCTTTAATTAGTCAGGTTCTAAACATTCATCTTAAAATTTCATCTCAATCTGATCATTCAAGCTCATACAATTGCATTGACAATATTCAGGGACTAGAATGCAAAGATAGCAAAACTGCCAAGCTAACATTAACAGAAAATGGTTATTCATACCGATATGGGTGAGCCCGTATCAATACGGTTAGAAATACCACTTTTCAATACACTACCAAGTCGTTTCGATATGTCCAACCAGCTTACTGAACTTTTGAATCTTTGACAACCGTACTGATACGGTCTCTTATGCGTTTTGGTACGCGGGCTCGTATTGAAAAAGTAGATTCCAGTGATTAAAAAGCGTACCGAAACGCCCCTTGTCGTACCGATACACTAAGGCCAAAATAGGCTTGGCGTATCGAAACACCCTTGAACTGTACCGATCCCTCAAGCCAGAAAACGCCTAGTCGTACCGATACAGTCCTCCGCATATCGATACTCCTGGACCTGTATTGTCACAATTTGTTGATTTCTCACTTCAAAAGCATACTCAAACCTCTCCAACATGCTTTAAACACAGTACTAACATGTCAAACGTATCTCATGCCAACTAGCATCACCTATCTAGCAACACAACGAGAACCTATGCATCAAAGAGGAAATCTATAGGCATGCTTCATGTTTGCGTCCAACCAACATATCAAAAAGCTAAACCATCATCAAAAACAATCCCTAAAGGCCATTTACAATCCAAGAGCAATTAAAGAAACATGCTCAAACAGGGAGTTTCACAAAACATCTCCCAAAACACAACAAGTACCCCATTGTCATTATTCATTATAGTCTAAACCAAAACATACTTTGGTAACAAGTTTTGCCAAGATTCCCTTGCTTCTAGCTGCCTTCCAAGACCTGAATTATCTACATTGATGGACAGCGATAGCGTAAGCACACAAGGCCTAGTGAGGAGTGCTCAAAACAAACACCATCAATGCGTTTGAAACCATTTACATAACATCATTCTTTAAAACATCATCATGTCATTATAAACCAGCATACTAAACATATGCTACATGTATCATTAACCAACAACAAGTTACATTGCTAACCCTCACTTACCTTCCCATGCATTACTACCAAGTGCAAAGCTTAAGGAGAAACATGTATAAATTACATTATACAACATAAAGCACTTCAATGATACATTAACAATTATATTGGCTTTCAAGTGATCATTTAACCAGTCCAATAACAAAAGAGTTCATCGGATACACGGATTCAACAAGTGTTAACCCAACACTTCAAGCCATCTCAATCGGAATAGCGATACAATCACAATCGCGGTACAATAACAACCGGGTACAATCTCAACCCACAGGGATACCAATCCCTCTCATCGGTTAGATGCTTAACCCACTAACGGGAGTATTCGATACCGTTAATCCCATCTACCGTTAGGGTACTTGGATGGAGTATTTGGTACACAATATAAACCCCTCAACGTCCAATGCGACTTATTTACAGTGCACTCAATCCTATGTCCGGCCAAATATATCCGATAACAATTTTAAAACCACATCACTTGCCAATATAATTAACCAATTAACATTTACCTCACTGTTTTAACAAGCATTAAACCATGCCATTTATCCAAAGCAACAACCATGCTTTAAAACACAAGTATAAACCATACTTACAAGGATCACTTACCATGTGCATCCTTTAGCAAAACATGCTTAAAAATAGTATATCCAATACTTCAAAACATTCCTGAACAGTAGGTAACATGTAAATAAAAACAAGTGCATAAAACCATTTCAAACTAGTACGACCGAGAGAGTACAACCACTTTATACTTACTTCTGAGCCTAGATAAGCGTTCCAAGATCTACCTTAACTTCCAAACTTGGTTCTCAAAACAACAAAATGCTTCAAACCACATTTTCACTCACCGATACGCGAAACCTCGATTCGCTGACGTGAAATTAAGAATCCGAAGCCTCCAACGCTTCTCCAATCACTTCCGGATCAACCTCCCCTATTTTTACCACAAAACAGAGGATTAATGCATCATAATGCATTCTAAACACAGCAGCTACAGTTATTCTCGAATACCCACAAAACCTTCATAAATAACCATCCTCAACAACATAAAACATAACCAAAACACTTCAATTCACAACCCAGCCAACATCTATCAATCTAACATCACTTTCATCATCAAAACACATCTAAAAACAGATTCAAAACAACTTACTACCTCTAGCAACCTTACAAACATATAAACACCACAAAACCTCAAAACTAACAACCTAAACAAACAGAGATTCGTAAGTTTCGGGATTCCATTGATAAAAACCACTTAAAAACATTATTAAACATCCAAAATATGAATCAAAGCAACCTCACTTACTGGAAATCAGATCCAATTCGCGAATCAACTAATTTTTCCCAAATAACTCAATTAAACATTGGAAAATCATCAAAACCATATTAGAAACACAAAAACAAGGATCAAATGCTTGGGAATTTCAATAAAGAACCATACAATAGAGGAGATCTCGGACCTTACCCCTATTGTGAAGTTTCTCCCTCAATTGATTTGTGAAAAGCTAAGAAAACACAAGATTAATGTAAGATTTTGTGTAATCAATCTTTATAAGACAATTTGAAAATAATAAAATCAAGTTAAAAAACACCCGAACTCTGGAAATTTGATGAAATCTGAGTGTTTGGCTAAGGAGAGAATGGAGAGAAAAAGTTGAGAAAAAATGACGTGATTTTTGTTTTGGAAAAGATAACTAACTTTTTAACAAAATCCTCTTTAATTTTTAATTAAACCACATGTTAAAATAAGTCAAATCAAGGGAGAAATCATCAGAAACCAAATGGTAAAATAGCTCCTTAAAGATTCCAAGTATTTAAAACTTTTTAACTAGAAAATTATAGTTTTTAAAACTTTCATTTTGGTCATTAACCAAAATGTCCATCTTCCAAAACCCGTTTTTCAAAATTGATTCCACCATTATTAATATATAATTAATAATGATTTTTAAACATTTTTCCATAATTTTTCCAACACAAAAACTATACGATCCCGAAACTGACTTGAATCTCTAATCTGGTCCACCAGACAGTCAAATAATCCACCAAACCGCTAAGCCCTAAAACCAGGGCTTTACAACTCTCCCCCACTTAAGAAATTTCGTCACCAAAATTTATCTGGAGGAAACAGGTGCGGAAACTGTTACAACATATCCGACTTGCGTTCCCACATGGCCTCATCAACACCACGGTGCTTCAACAACACCTTTACCAGCTGGATTGTTTTGCCACGAAGCACCATATTGCTGATATCAAGAATCTCTATTGGTTCCTCATAATAAGATAGGTATGGTCTCTACTCGATCTCCTCCACCGGCATGACATGCGATTGATTCGACCTATACCTCCACAACATTGAAACATAGAACACATCATGAATCTTTCCCAACTCCGGAGGTAACCTCAAACGTTACGCAATAGGACCCACACGCTCGACCACCTCGTATGGTCCTATGATCCTCGGGCTAAGCTTCCTTTTCTGCCCAAAACGCAACACCTTTTCCAAGGCGACACCTTCAAAAACACTTTATCACCCACAACATACTCTATATCCCTACACTTCAAATCCACATAGGATTTATGTCGATCAGCAGCTGCTTTCAAGCGCTCACATATCAACTTTACTTTTTCAGTTGTACCTTTTAGAACATTCAGCAAAGACACGAGCTTTTCCCCTGCTTCTGTCCAACACACAGGCGTTCGACACTTCCTACCATACGACACCACATATGGTGCCATTTGGATGCTAGCCTGATAACTGTTATTGTAAGCAAACTCCGCTAACGGCAATTGCTTCTCCTATGTTCCCTGATACTCAATAACACAACACCTTAGCATATCCTCGAGAACCTGAATCACGCACTCCAACTAACCATCCGACTGAGGGTGGTATGAGGTAATGAAACTCAACTGGGTTCTGAAAACACGATGTAAACTCACCCAAAACCTTGCGGTGAACCGCGGATCCCTATCCGAAACTATAGATTTGGGCACCCGGTGCAAATGCATTATTTTAGAGATATACAACTCAGCCAACCTATCCAAGGTATAAGTAGTATGCACAGGCACAAAATACGCACACTTCGTAAACCGATCCACAATAACCCAGATGGAATCCTTTTTGGTCGGCATCAAAGGTATCCCAGACACAAAATCCATGGTGATTCTTTCCCACTTCCATTCCAGTATCCTCAGCGGTTGCAACAACCCAGAGGGAAACTGATGCTCAGCCTTTACCCGTTGACAAACCATACACCAAGCAACGAAATAAGCCACATCTCTCTTCAGCCTCACCCAATAGTACTCCTTCTTCAAGCCCGATACATTTTAGTACTACCGAGATGCATCGCTAAAGGACTAGCATGCGCCTCAGTCAAAATAGTACGCCTCAACTCTTCATCCTCAGGCACCACTATTCGACCTTTGAAACATAACACCCCATCATCGTTGAAATGAAAATCGTAGGATTTCCATCCCTTATATCTTCCACGTGAGATACCAAACTCCCATCATACAGTTGCTTCTCCTTAATCATCATCGACAAGGATGGCTTCACTTGTAACTCGTCCAACAAACCTCCGTCATTCATCACACTCAATTGAGCAAACATGGCTCTCAACTCCACAACCGCTTTCCTACTCAAAGCATCCGCCACAACATTGTCTTTCCCCGGATAATAATCAATGGTCAGATTATAATCCTTAAGCAACTCCACCCATCTGCGTTGCCTAAGGTTCAGCTCCTTCTGTGACATCAGATATTTCAAACTCTTATGATCCGTATAAACTACACATTTCTCGCCATAGAGATAATGCCTCCAGATCTTCAAGGCAAACACAACCGCTGCAAGCTCAAGATCATAAGTAGGGTAGTTACGCTCATGCACCTTCAACTGCCTAGATGCATACGCCACCACCTTACCCTCCTATATCAATACACAACCAAGCCCAACCTACGACACATCACTATATACAATAAACTCATTTCCCGATTCTAGTTGAACCAAGACCGGAGCTTGCGTCAAAGCTTCCTTCAACCTCTCAAAAGCTCGTCGTCTATCCTCCGTCCACTCAAACTGAACAGTCTTCTGCAACAAATTTGTTAACAAGGTCGCCAAACTGGAGAACCCTTCCACAAACCTACGGTAGTAACCCGCCAAACCAAGGAAACTCCTAACCTCCGTCACAAACATAGGCTCCTTCCAACTCATTACAGCCTCAACCTTATGCGGATCAACACGAATTTCTATGGCCAATACCACATGTCTGAGAAACATAACTTCCTTAAGCCAGAACTCACATTTGCTTAACTTAGCATAAAGCTGATTAGCCAACAGTGTCTGAAGCACAATTCTCAAAGGTCTATCATGATCCTCCTCGGTACGAGAGTACACAAGGATATCATCGATGAACACAACCACAAACTGATCCAAAAACTCATGAAACACACAGTTCATCATGTCCATAAAAGTAGCTGGGGCATTGCTCAAACCAAACGGCATTACAAGAAACTCATATTGCTCGTACCTTGTACGGAAGGCTATTTTGGGCACATCCACCTCCTTCACCTTCAACTGGTAGTACCCTGACCTCAAATCTATCATGGAAAACACTGAGGCTCCTTTAAACTGATCAAACAGGTGATCTATCTGCGATAAGGGATACTTTTTCTTTATTGTCAACTTATTCAGCTGTCGGTAATCTATACACATCCGCAACATACCATCTTTCTTCTTAACAAACAGCACCAACGCTCCCCACGGTGAAATACTGGGTCTAATGAACCCACGACCAAGCAACTCCTGCAACTGCATTTTCAGCTCCTTCAACTCCTTCAGAGCCATGCGGTACAGAGCAATGGACACCGGTACCGTACCCGCAAAGACCTCGATGCCAAACTCTACCTCACGGCCAGGTGGCAACCCTGGTAATTCTTCTGGAAAAACACTCGAAAACTCACATACAGTGCGAGCATCCTACACCCTCAACTCCTTTGATCCAAGATTCATAACATAGGCCAAATAAGCCTGACATCCCGAATCCAACATTCGTCTTGCTTCCAAAATTGAAACAACATTAGACAAAAACTTGGCATTCTTGCCAACAACCACCACCTCATAATCATTCGACAACCTCAAAGATATCTGTTTGGTCTCAAAATCACCACAGCCCAATGTTCGGTCAACCAATCCATACCCAAAATCACATCAAAACCATGGAATGGTAACTCCATCAAGTTCAAAACAAACACATGTCCCTGAACAATCAGCGGACACCTACGATACAACCTTCTAACCACGACTGTCTCCCTAAGAGAACTAGTTACTCTAACACCCACACTAAGAATTTCAATAGATATATCAAGCAGCTCAGCATGCTCACTCAAAATGTATAAATGAGTAGAACCAGAATCAACCAACGAATACAACGACAAAGACTGTAGGGTAAAAGTACATGCAATCACATCAGTGTCATTGCGACCCTCACGGTGCGCATACAGCCTAGCCGGTCTACCTCTCTCAAGCTGGATAATAATAGTATGAGCTACAGTCCTCTGTCCACCATCTCGACGCTGAAATGGTCTGTAGCCATGACCACGCTGCGAAGTAACAATAGGTGCAGCACCCTACCCACCTCGAACCAACAACAGACAATCACGCATCTAATGGTCACTTGACCCACAACTCCAACAAGCATTAGCCACCACAGGTGCAGGGGCCTGACCCTCCCTGGCTAAACGTGGGCAATCTCACCTCAAATGATCTTGGGATCCACAAACCCAACATGTGCTAAACGGTGCTCTAGCCTAGGCTCCCTGCCCCTGGACTCTATGTCCACCCGCACCTCCACCATGCCTCAGCTTCGGGCGAAACCTTCTATCATGGTGTCTCTTGGCCTGACCACCGCTATAACCCAAATCAGCAGCTCTCTTTCCCGAGCTAAAACCTTGTGATCTAGAAGCCAAATCCCAATTCTACTCCACATCCTTGGCTCGCAAAACCAACACATTAAAATCGGTATAATCATCAGCAAACATGTATGTCTTAACATCATGTACAAGCCCATACTGGAAATGATCACATCGAGTACGCTCGTCAGGAACCAACTCAGGTGCATACTGACTCAACCTCATGAACTACACCTCGTACTCCGCAACAAACATACTGCCATGCACAAAAGCCATAAACTCACACTTCTTATCCTCCTAACATCAGACTCCCAAAAACTTTTTTCGAAATGCTTCATAGAAGAACTCCCAAGTCACATCATCCGTCGCCATACCGGATATCGTGGTAGTCCACCATGCATAAGCACACCCTGCAGCAGGGAAACAACACAACCCAACATACGTGCATCACTGCACCCCATCTGGCCCAATATCCTCTCAGTACTGGCCAACCAACCCTCGGAAGCCTCAGGCGACAATCCTCGAAACTCAACTTCGCCCAAACTACAAAGACGCTCAAGCAACAAACCTTGCCCATCAACCGGTGGTGCTGGCACACGAACACCCGCAACTGCTGCCTAGAATACACCAATTATGGCCTGAATCAGCGGTGCCATATCACCTACCCCTGGCCCAGCTGGAGCATGTGGTACTTTCTCCACTCCCTCAGGTGGATTAGGTGGGGTGGTGGCAACCCTCCAGGAGGTACAACTTCTCCTTCATCATCCTACCCAGCGGCAACAGCAATCGTGCTATATCACAACTCTTTCCTCGATCCCGTCATGCTAAAATATTTCTTGGGCATGATAATCATTTCAAAACAAAATAGTCAGGCCAGCCTCAAGCAAAGACCCAAGACTTTCCATTTCAAAAATCAAAACTTTCCAGAATATAATAATAAGGCAATGAGTACCCTAAAACATCCCCAACATAGCATACAACAATCAACATTCATATATCAATCACCGTGCATGTCAAACAGTGTACATACAACAACCACCATACAAATCAAACAATAGAGCATAACTCACAGTAACAACACAACCACCTCCCAGCGAACCAAACATGGCTCTAATACCACCAAATGTAACCCCATTGACCCGGCCTAGCCGCCAGACCAAACCGAGGAAGCTACATTAGGTTTGCCGAAGTAAACCAGAAGATACAAGGAAACTCGATCTATTTTTTTCTTTTTGTCTTATCTAGATGCCAATTATTAACCCTACGTGTACATGCAAGCATCAGGTGTAAACCCAACACAATAAGGCATCAATTTGACATCCAATTGATAACATTCGCACCTTAGGGACCAAATTGTAAATACAAAAAATTGCGAGATTTAAGCCCACTTTTAAATTACCAATCTTTAATTAGTCAGGTTCTGAACATTCATCTCAAAATTTCATCTCAAAATTTCATCTCAATCTGATCATTCAAGCTCATACAATTGCATTGACAAGATTCAGGGACTAGAATGCAAAGATAGCAAAACTGCCAAGCTAACATTAATAGAAAACGGTTATTCGTACCGATACGGGTGAGCCCGTATTGATACGGTTAGAAATACCCCGTTTCGATACATTACCAAGTCGTTTTCATACATCAAGCCAACTTACCGAACTTTTGAATCTTTGACAACCGTACCGATACGGTCTCTTATGCGTTTCGGTACGCGGGCTCGTGTTGAAAAAATAAAATCTAGTGACTAAAAGCGTACCGAAACGCCCCTTGCCATACCAATAAACTAAGGCCAAAATAGCCTTGGCGTATCGAAACACGCTTGAACTGTACTGATCTCTCAAGCCAGAAACACCTAGCCGTACCGATACGGTCCCCCACGTATCGATACGCCTGGACCTGTATTGTCACATTTTGTTGATTTCTCACTTCAAAAGCATACTCAAACCACTCCAACATGCTTTAAACATAGTATCACCTATCTAGCAACATAATGAGAACCTATGCATCAAAGAGGAAATCTATAGGCATGTTTCCTATTTGCATCCAACCAACATATCAAAAAGGTAAACCATCATAAAAAAAAAATCCTTATAGGCCATTTACAATCCAAGAGCAATTAAAGAAACATGCTCAAACAATGAGTTTCACAAAACATCTCCCAAAACACAACAAGTACCCCATTGTCATTATTCATTATAGTCTAAACCAAAACATACTTTGGTAACAAGTCTTGCCAAAATTCTCTTGCTTCTAGATGCCTTCCAAGACCTCAATTATCTGCATTGATGGACAACGAGAGCATAAGCACACAAAGCCTAGTGAGGAGTGCTCAAAACAAACGCCATCAATGCGTTTAAAACCATTTACATAACATCATTCTTTAAAAACATGCACTTTACGTCATTAAAAACCAGCATACTAAACATATGCTACATGTATCATTAACCAATAGCAAGTTACATTGCTAACTCTCCAGTTAAGACTTCCCATGCATTACTACAAAATGCAAAGCTTAAGGAGATACATGTATAAATTATATTATACAACATAAAGCATTTCAATGATACATTAAAAATTATATTTGCTTTCAAGTGATCATTTAACCAGTCCAATAACAAAAGAGTTCATCGGATACATGGATTTAACAAGTGTTAACCCAACACTTCAAGCCATCTCAACTGGAACAGCTATACAGTCACAATCGCGGTACAATAACAACCGAGTACAATAACAATCGGGTATAATCTCAACCTACAGGGATACCAATCCCTCTCATCGGTTAGATGCTTAACCCACTAACGGGAGTATTTGGTACCGTTAAACCCCTATACCATTAGGATAGCAGGATGGAGTATTCGATACACAATATAAACCCCTCAACATACAAGGTGACTTATTTAAAGTGCACTCAATCCTATGGCCGACCAACTATACCGATAACAATTTTAAAACCACATCACTTGCCAATATAATTAACCAATTAACATTTACATCACTGTTTTAACAAGCATTAAACCATGCCATTTATCCAAAGCAACAATCATGCTTTAAAACACAAGTATAAACCATACTTACAAGGATCACTTACCATGTGCATCCTTCAGCAAAACATGCTTAAAAATAGTACATCCAATCCTTCAAAACATGCTTGAACAATAGGAAAGATGTAAATCAAAACAAGTGCATAAAACCATTTCAAACTAGCAGGACCGAGAGAGTACAACAACTTTATACTTACTTTCGAGTCTAGGTAAGCGTTTCAAGTTCTACCTTAACTCCCAAACTCTGTTCTCAAAACAGCAAAATTCTTTAAACCATGTTTTCACTCACCGATACGTGAAACCTCGATTCACCGAATCGAAATCAAGAATCCGAAGCCTCCAACGCTTCTCCAATCACTTTCGGATCAACCTCCCCTATTTTTACCACAAAACAACAGAGGATTAATGCATCATAATGCATTCTAAACATAGCAGCTACAGTCCTTCTCGGATTCCCACAAAATCTTCACAAATAACCCTCATCAACAACCGAAAGCATAACCAAAACACTTCGATTCACAACCCAGCCAACATCTATCAATCTAACATCACTTTCATCATCAAAACACATCTAAAAATATATTCAAAACAACCTAAACCTTACAAACATATAAACACCACAAAACCTCAAAACTAACAACCTAAACAAATAGAGATTCTTAAGTTTCTGGATTCCATTGATAAAAACCACTTATCAACATTATTAAACATCCAAAATATGAATCAAAGCAACCTTACTTACTAGAAATCATATCCAATTCGCAAATCAGCTCATTTTTTCCAAATAACTCAATTAAACGTTGGAAAATCATCAAAACCAGATTAGAAACACAAAAAAAATGATCAAATGCTTGGGAATTTCAATAAAGAACCATGCAGTAGAGGAGATCTCGGACCTTACCCCTATTGTGAAGTTTCTCCCTCAATTGATTTGTGAAAAGCTAAGAAAACACAAGATTAATGTAAGATTTTGTGTAATCAATCTTTATAAAACAATTTAAAACAATAAAATCAAGTTAAAACCACCACACCTCTGGAAATTTGATGAAATCTGAGTGTTTTGATGAGGAGAGAATGGAGAGAAAAAGTTGAGAGAAAATGACGTGATTTTTGTTTTGGAAAAGATAACTAATTTTTTAACAAAATCCTCTTTAATTTTTAATTAAACTGCATGTTAAAATAAGTCAAATCAAGAGAGAAATCATCAGAAACCAAATGGTAAAATAGCTCCTTAAAGATTCTTAGTATTTGACCCTTTTCGTTTTAATCACTAGAAAATCATAATTTTCAAAACTTTCATTTTGGTCACTAACCAAAATGTCCATCTTCCAAAACCTATTTTTTCAAAATTGATTCCACCATTATTAAATATATAATTGATAATGATTTTTAAACATTTTCCACAATTTTTCCAACACCAAAAATATATGATCCTAAAACTGACTCGAATCTCTACTCCGGTCCACCGAACCGTCTAATAATCCACCAAACTGCTAAGCTCTAAAACCGGGGCATTACATTACCCATGGTAAGAAATGGTCTTTCCAATATTATTGGGACATCAACCTCATATTCTAAAATAAAGAAATCAGGTGGGAATATAAATTTATCTACCTTTACCAACACATCCTCAATCTTGAGCATAAGATCGATCTGCCAGCTGAAGTGTTACTGTGGTAAGCTTTGCTTCTCCAATACCAAGTTTCTTAAAGACTTGCATTTGCATTAGATCGACGCTGGAGCCCAGATCACATAGTGCTTTTCCCATGAATTTATTGTCAATCGTTCAAGGAATAGTGAAACTCCTAGGATATTTCAATTTTGGTAGCAATCTGTTGGTTATCATTACGATGCATCCTTTAGTAAGAGCGTTAGTCTCGAAATCACCCAACTTTTTCTTTTTGGACAATATTTCCTTCTTGAATTTGACTATAATACCCTCAATTTGGGCCTAGATGTTAGATAGATTGATTAGGCGGTTCAGGAGAACCGATTTAGGCAATTCAAGCTACTTTCAATAATTAATTCTTAATGAATTGTTTTTGGCTAAAATAAAATATGGACAAATTCTATAAAATACTTAATTAATATTTTAAGGATTTTTATAAATTCAATTTGAAGGAATAAAATCAGATTTTGGGACATTTTGGTCCGGTGACTAAATTGTAAAGTTTTCAAAACTGTTTTTGGCGACTAAATCGTAAAAGGGTCAAAACTTAGAATCTTTAAAGAGCTACTTAGCCAAACTTTTTCATTAGATTTTTACCTTAATTTAGGCTATCTTTAAAAGGTTTTTAAATGGTTTTAATATTAAAATAAAATAGATTTGATAAAAAAACATTTTAATTAAACAAATCCATTTTCTTATGTAACTACTTTTGCTCTCAACTTTCTCAGCAGCCAAACTATTAGTTTCATTCCAAAATTCATACGAATCAATCTATTTTAATTTCTTTTTGATTTTCTATTTGATTCCTTTGATTTTTACATCAAAATCTACTTGGTTTCTTGAACTTTTCATCCAATCTTTGCCAATTACGGGAGAAATCAGTAAATAGGTAATTTTCGTTTCTCTCCTCTAATTAAAGGTTCTTTATTGAAATTTCCAAGTTCTTGATCATTTACAACTGATTTTTGTTATGGAATTATGATTAAATCATGAATGTGGCATTTAAATTGAGTTTTGATGAGGAGATTGATGAATCTTGATAAAAATCTATTTTGTATTGAATCTAATTGATTTAGATCTCTTATATGATGTGTTTTAGTGTCAAAAAAAGATATTGATAAAAGAAACATCCGAAACTATGTGAATTGCTAATTTTCTAGGTTGTAAATAGTTAGATTTTGGAGTGATCTTGGTGTTGTAAGGTTGCTAGAGGTATAAGGACGTTATAAAGATGATTTCGGATGTTAATTGATGTTGTTAAGATGTTAAAATCAATAGGCTTTGGCTGGGATTTGTTTAGATGAAGTTTGGTGATGATTTAAGTTGTTTAATGGAGGTGTTTGATGGTTTTTAGTAAGGTGAAGTTGTGTTAGTTGGTTGCTGGAAATTAGAGATGCATGGAAGTGCATTAATCCTCTGTTTTTGATTGGGTAAAATAGGGGAGTTGGATCCTTTAGCTTTTGGAGAGGTTGCGGAAGCTTCGGAAGCGCGAGTCTCACAACGGTAAGAGGGCGTTGTGTTGTTGGTGAGTGAAAACATGATTTACTAGTTTTAAAAGGTTTGAAAGAAGTTTGAGAGTTTAGATTAAATTTGAAACACTTGTCTATGCTCAAAAATAAGTATTGATGTTCTCACTCTAGTTTTCAATTTTGCAAAATACAATCTCATGCACATGTTTATGATTTTGATTACGTACTATTATATGCATAGTTTAGAAATAAAAATATGTTGCTAATGATCATATGTGCTGATTATTGAGAACGATAAATGATTTATGAAAGGATTTTGAGAATATCATAATACATGGTTTAATGTGTTGGAAACGGATTTGATTTGATGCATATGTAAAATAGTGAGTATATTGGCAAGTGTCTGGGATAAAATGTTATCGGATATAGTTGGCTTGCCATAGGGTTTAAAGTGCAATACAATAAGTCACCTCATGTGTGTCGAAGGGTTAATTGTGCCATTTTCTTAAACATGAGAATTGCAACAGTCGAGGGGTTAATTGTGTCGTATTCTCCCGCTGGTGGATTTATACGTTATAACCGTTGAGGGTTGCTTCAGTTTGAGGACGTATGCGAAGTGGTTGAAGGAACCGCTTGGGAAATTCGTGTATCCGATGTGTTTTTGATAAAATAAAAAGGAATTGGTTTTGAATCAATTGAATGCCAATATATACTATAATGTATAATGATAAATGATTATGTTTTGTATAATGTGGTTTATACATGAGATGCTCTTTAAGCTTGCTATTTAGAGATTTTGGCATATGAAGCTTAAATTGAGGTTTATGATAGAAATCTATGATACATGTGTTGCAAGTGGTTTAAATGTGCATTTTTGAAGAGATTATAGAAGAATGAGATGGTTTTGGCATGATCATTATACACTTGATTTGAAATAAAATGTTTTTAAATGCATTGATGAGTATTTTTTGAGATTCCGTCACTAAGCTTATACCTTACGCTCTCCTTTCTCATCAATGCAGAGAAATAAGCACTTATGGACATCAAGTAAGCAAGAGGGGATCCAAGGGACGAAGTATTTTCAAGTATGGTTTTACAAATACTTAATAGAAATAAGAGGCAATGTGACCAAGTTGTAACTGGGAGGGTTATTTTGGATACTCCCTTTTTGTACAAGTTATGTTTGGTGTTTTGTACTTGTATGATGCTTTACTTCTAGTTTTGAGGGGTTGGGATATGTTTTGCAGGCTTGGGCAGAGATCATGCCTAGATGACCTTTGGTTGAAATATGCTATGCTGTGAATGATCCTCTACCGTGCTCATATAATTGTGGATATATTGCTTAAGATGTTATATGATGATTAGATGTGGTTTGAAGCATGTTAGATTGAGCCAACGTGTCATATGTTCAACCAATAGGTCAGTCCATACCGGTACGGGTCCTCAAGAATCAGTACGCGATGACCTATCTTAGCTCTATTTGGGCAAAAATGCCAAGGCATACTGATACGCTTGGTAACCATATTAGTACACATAGTTGAAAACTTGGCCTAGTGTTGCTACATGGGCACTCGTACCGGTACGCCCTTTGGCTACTAGAATCCCTTGTTTCAATTATTGAGTACCTGTATCGATAAACTTGAGGACCGTACCGATATACCTTTGTAATTTATACCCGTATTGATATGAGGTGTTAGTGTACTGATACACAGTTAGTTAATTCCGTTAAAATGCTTTTTGAAGTTTGAATCCTTACAGTTTAGTCCCAATTTCTTGATCATGCAATTAAATGAGCTTGGATGATTATTTTAGGTTGACATTTAACCAGTGGGCATGAAACCTGACTAATTAAGGTTTGGTAACTCAAATTTTAAAGAAGTCCTCATAATTATCTGTAATTGCAATTTAGTCCCTAAAATGCAATCTCATGAAATTAGATATCAATTCGACGCCTGATTGAGTTATAAATTTCACCATTGCCAGCATGATCACCCTAGGACTTAATTATGCATTTGGATAAGATAAAATAAAAAATGGGATGTTTTCTAAGTAATTCGTCTAGGTTTGTCTTGGCAAACCCAATGTAGCTCGCTCGATTCAGTTTGGCGACTAGGCCTGGTCAAGGGGGTTACATTTGTTGGTATCAGAGCCAGGTTATGATTGTTGGGAGGTGGGTTATGGTTGTTTGATGTATTGTTGTTGTATGATTCTGTTGTTTGGTATGCACGATGTTTGATTTTGTGAGATTATATTTGAAATGTGATATGTTGGGGCGTTAGGCTGGGGACACATTGCCTTATTACTAATAGCACAAAATGGTTTTTGTTTTGAAACATGTACGACTTGGATTGTTGCTACAAGATGGCCTAATTTTTTGTTTCGTTGCATTATTGTTACCTCTCCAAAAGTACTATTTTTAATGCCAATCTTACAATGCTTTTGCTTGTTTTTAGGTACATTTAGTTGCATTAGGATGTTAGAATCATGCATTTTCATAAGGAGTGTAGAACTCTGTCCATGCTAGTGTGAAGGGTTGTTTTGTTGGCAATTTTGCAGGTTTGGCATAGGATTTGGCCCAAAAAAGCAACATAGGAAAGAGCGCCAGAGAGAATGCCGAGTGCTGTTGGCACAGGTGGATCAGACAATGCCAAGCACCGGTTGGCAGAGAAGTGAACTTGATGCCATGCGAAGAGGCTGTTGGACCCTGAAAAAATAGGACATGATCAGGCTCTGAAAATATAGTAATTGGATCAATCTCCGAAAAAATAGCGGATAAGATGGTGCCAAGACTTGTTGGCAGATTCATGCCAAGCTTGGACGCCAAGGCAGCATCGACAGTATGACGTTAGCCCTAGCCTGATTAGCTCTCATTTAAATTTGGATAAGATGATAATCTCTTATCCCTTGGGCAGTTGGAATTCAAAATTCAAATGAGGAGCTAATCATATCCCTTCCCCGCATGCCTATTTAAACACCAACCAAGCTAGACTTAAAAGGAGGAGAGATTGGATCGTGAGGAGTTGGAGTGCGAAGATTGACAATAGGCTGCACCTTGGAAGGGTGGTCTGACCAGCTTGGCAGAGAAGCCTAGATCTTGAAGGGCTACATCGAGAAACCCTTTCTAGCCCATTCTCTCTTTCAAGTTATTTTATCTTGTTTTTAAGGATGATGTATCTCGAAAACGTTTATGGATTGTTGGTTAAATCCCTCACCATGAACTAATTTAATAGTTGGTGAGGGATGTTTGGGTTTTATGTTATTTTTATGTTTTAGTTTTTAATAATAAATCTGCCTTGGAAATCTTTTCACTATTCGACGTACTTTAATATTTCATAAATACTATGCCAAGCGAGAGATGGCACTGTTGGCCTATTGCTCTTCAATATCTTAACAGACTTGGGGTGAAAACGATTGACTTGTTGAATACTAAGGAGAGAAACTTCGAGAGAAGTCGTTCAAGTAGATGAACTTACATCGGGAGTGAAATCTACCCCTTAGGAGTATAGATTGGATCTTAATCAAATTGGTTTATTTAAAAGCAAGCACTATAGAGATATAGGGGTTTTTACATGATCAATTTAGGGCAATGACCATCGAGAGAGGCTTTGCTAATTTTGAATCTGCTCGGCAAACAATGGCAAGACAGGTTGTTGTTAAAGGCTGGCATGACATGAATAGCGTGAAAACCAGGCATTCCCTGCCAACACTCATCATTCATTAAAACACCTTCCTTGCCAATGTCTTTACTTTACTTTCATTTCCTTACTTTTTATTTATTTTCCAAAACCAATTTCAAATCAAATCAACTTTTTCTTAAAGCAAGTAACAATCAAGGCAATTGAATTCCAAGTCAATCTCTGTGGGATCGATACTCAGCTTGCTAGCTGTATTACTTGCATGCAAAAGACTCCTTTTAGCATATTCCTATATTATCCAAGACATATTTTCTGCCAGTTTTGCCAGCATTCACTTATAGAGACTACAAGTTTTTGGCGTTATTGTTGGGGATTGCAACAGAATTGATTGTTTTTAAATTTTTACTTTTTTTTTTACCTTTTACTTTTATCGATGTATGACCAGAAGCCATCTTGTGGTGGACGAGTGGCCATACGATCTGAAAATTGAGAAAACCTTGTAGAGGTTAAAAAGAAGATTTTGAGAGATGCAAAACCAAGGTAATGGAGGGAATGGTATGGTGAACAATGGAGGAAATCCACTTAACAATGAGATACCACCACCACCTGCTGTCCCAGCTATTAATGAGAGACCTATTAGAGAACATTCGACACCAACCATTGACAATTTGATGCCATGACTTGTTGGCACAGAGGCAAACGCTGTCAATTTTGAAGTTAAGCCGATAATGATTCAATCTCTTTTGAATTTAGGTCAGTTTGATGGCGCACTCACTGGAGATTCGAGGCAACATCTGAAGCAGTTCATGGAGATTTGCCAGCTATTCCAACAAATGGAGTACCTGAAGATATCATGAAGCTGAAGTTATTTACTTTTTCTTTAGCAGACAGAGCAAAGGCTTGGCTTAACTCCTTGTCACCTGGCTCTGTTACTTCATGGGCAGACCTATGCCAGAAGTTCTTGACAAGATTCCAGCTGCCAACACTCTCTACCAAGCTGCAGGGTGAGATCATTACATTCAGGCAGGCTAAGGATGAGACCTTATATGATGCTTGGGAACGATTTAAAGACCTGTTGAGGAGGTTTCCTATGCATTGATTCCTGAATTGAACCCAGATCCAAACCTTTTACAATGGACTAAATGCACAAACGTGGACTGTTGTTGATGCCTCGGCAACTGCCTCATTGCTTGACAAGACATATACTAAGGTTGTTGACATTTTAGAGAGGATTGCAATCAATGATTTTGAATATCCTGTTGCAAGACTTGGGATCGGAACTAAAACCAATGGGAAATTTTAGGTTGATGAACTAACATCCATTCATGCCGAGATTTCCAACATTACTAGCATGGTAAGAACGTTGCAAAAGAACAATGAGTCCAAAAATTCAAAGCATTAGACCCATTCTATACAATCTGTAGAGAGAATCATCAATTGGATGAATGCCCTACCAACCCTGAATCGGTAAATTTTGTTGGCAATGTTAACCGTTACTATAATCCTAACTCCAATACTTATAATGCAGGTTGGAGACAACACCCTAATTTAGCTTGGGGAAATGAACGAGGTCACCAGTACAATGCCCAGTGCCAGAATACTCAGAGGTAGAATAACAATGCCATGCCAACATTCTATTAGAATGCCATGCCACATAAAGCCCAAAACAATTTCCAGCAAGGGCAGAGACTCAGCCAAGAAGGCACTCTCACAGAGTACATGGAGAGGAATGATGCCACAGTCCAGAGTTTGGCAGCATCAATGAGAAACTTGAAAGTCCAGCTTGGGCAAATTGCCAGTGCACTCAGTAATCGACCCCAGGGAGCATTGCCAAGTGACATAGAAGATGCTCAGCACAAAGATAATGAGCAGTGTAAAGCTATAACTCTTCAGAGTGGTAAGCAGTGCAAGGAGAAGAAGGCTGCCAAGCAGCCAGTTAATTACCAAGTTGAGAAGCCTGTGCCAGCAGATAATCCCAGGGAAGCAGAGAAAAAGGAAACAAAAACAGATGATGCCAGAACCAATGTCAGACAGTATACTAATGCCAGCATTGATGCCAAATAGACTGATGCCAGCACTGCATTTGCAAAGCGAACTGAGCCGGCATATGTTTATCCGCCACCACCATTTCCAGCAAGGCTTTAAAAGCATAAGCAAGACCAACAGTTCAAGCGCTTCTTGGAGGTTCTTATGAAATTACAAATCAGCATTCCATTGGTAGAATCCATTTAACAAATGCCCAACTATGTCAAATTTATGAAGGACATTTTATCCATAAAGAGGCAATTGGGAGACTTCGAAATAGTAGCTATGACCGAAGGATACAGTGCCATGATCTTAAACCGGTTTCCATCAATGCTGAAAGATCCGGGAAGCTTCACTATTCCCTGCACCATTGGCAACAAATTCATGCGCAATGCACTGTGTAACCTAGGAGCCAGCATCAACTTGATGCCAATGTTAGTTTTTCGGAAGCTTGGCATAGAAGCAAGACCTACCACAATGACACTTCAGCTGGCAGACCGATCCTATGCACATCCCAAGGGTAAGATTGAGGATGTGTTGGTAAAAGTAGACAAATTTATTTTCCAGCTGATTTTATCATTTTGGATTATGAGGCTTATATTAATGTCCTAATTATTTTGGGGAGACCTTTTCTTGCCATGGCTAGGGCTTTGATTGATGTTCATAAAGGGGAACTAACAATGCACATGAATGACCAGCAAGTTACATTTAATATGTTTCAAGCTTTGAAATGTGCATATGAACTTGATGAATGCCAAGTAGAGGAGATGATGGATTCCATTTACACTTTGGACACGGCACAGTTATGCCAGGATGCAGAATTTGATGCCAACAATTTAGATGGCATAGCCGAGCTGTTTGAGGAACCAGAAGAACTGGTCTTGGAGGCTGAAGAGGTGAGTAATTTTGAGCCACTATAGTTGGATAGTAGAGAAATCAAGGCACCTAAACTGTCAATTGAGGAGCCATCAGCGTTGGAACTAAAACCACTGCCAAATCACTTGAAGTATGCTTATTTAGGTGAACACTCAACTCTGCCAGTGATCATTGCCACTAGTCTCACTAATGATCAGGAGGAAAGATTGTTGGCAATATTACGTGACTATGAGCAGGCATTAGAGTGGACTTTGGCAGATATCAAAGGCATTGGCCCAAGCATTTGCATGCATAAGATTATCTTGGAGGAGTACCATGGCAAGACCATTGAAGGGCAGAGAAGGCTAAATCGAAGCGTGAAGGAGGTAGTGAAAAAAGAGATCATAAAATGGCTTGATGCTGGGATTATATATCCCATTTCTGTTAGCTCTTGGGTTAGCAAGGTGCAATGCGTGCCAAAGAAGGGTGGCATGACCGTGATACGAAATAGTGAAGCTGGGTTAATCCCCTCTAGAACTATCACAGGATGGAGAGTGTCCATGGACTATAGGAGGCTGAACAATGCCACGAGGAAGGACCACTTCCCATTGCCATTCATTGATCAGATGCTAGACAGGTTGGTAGGCAAAGCTTTCTATTATTTTTTGGATGGTTATTCAGGTTCTAATCAAATTGCCATCACACTTGATGATCAAGAGAAGACTACGTTCACGTGCCCATATGGGACGTTTGCGTTCAGAAGGATGCCATTCAGCCTACGCAATGCACCAACAACGTTTCAACGTTGCATGATGTCTATTTTCTCTGATATGATCGAGCATAACATGAAAGTGTTCATAGATGATTTCTTAGTGTTTGGAAAAATATTTGAAGAATGTCTTCAGAGTTTGGAGCAAGTCTTGAATAGATGCATATAGACAAACATAGTGTTAAACTGGGAAAATGCCACTTTATGTTGAAAGAGGGCATTGTTCTCAGGCACAAGGTAACTGAGAGAGGGTTAGAAGTGGATTAAGCAAAAGTTGAGGTAATTAAGTAGCTACCACCTCCAACGAGTGTTAAAGGTATAAGGAGTTTTTTAGGATATGCTGGTTTTTATCGGCGTTTCATTAAAGACTTTTCGAAGATTGCTAAACCTGTATGCTTGTTGTTAAAACATAATGCCACTTCTGCATTTAACGATTATTGTTTGAGAGCATTTCAGGAGCTTAAAGAGAAGTTAATCAATACCCCTATAGTTGTGGCACCGAACTGGAATGAGCCCTTCGAGCTCATGTATGATGCAGTGACTATGCCGTTGGAGCAGTCTTGGGACAAAGGCATGGCAAGGTTTTCCATGCCATCTACTATGTCAGCCGAACCTTGAACGAAGCACAACTAAACTACTCTACAACCGAGAAAGAATTTCTTGTGGTTGTATTTGCTTTTGACAAATTTAGATCATATTTAATTGGTAACAAAGTCGTGGTTTTTACAAATCATTCGGCATTAAAGTATCTCTTGGCAAAAAAGGATGCCAAGCACAGACTAATCCAATGGACGCTTCCACTTCAAGAATTCGAGCTTGATATCCAAGACAAGAAGGGCAGTGAAAACCTAGTAGCTGACCATCTCTCACTTTTAAAGCATCATCTTGAAGATGGAAAGACCAATTCGATAAGAGATGAATTTCCTAATGAGTATTTTCTTGTAGTTAATGTCATGCCATGGTATGCCGATATTGTCAACTACTTGGTAAGTAACATTCTTCCACCAGCCTTGGCATACAATGCCAAGAAAAGGTTGCGAGAAGTCAGACAATACTATTGGGACGAGCCAATATTGTTCAAACAGTGTGTTGACCAAGTGATCCGTCAGTGTGTGCCTGAGGATGAACAACATAACATATTGCATCTATGCCATGCCGCACCATATAGAGGTCACT
This sequence comes from Hibiscus mutabilis, assembly GCA_019671005.1. Classification (NCBI taxonomy): domain Eukaryota; kingdom Viridiplantae; phylum Streptophyta; class Magnoliopsida; order Malvales; family Malvaceae; genus Hibiscus; species Hibiscus mutabilis. The sequence goes on along the minus strand of CM033739.1, from coordinate 21,934,227 downwards.
TTGCTAGGGTAAAGACTGCTGCCAAGGTACTCCAATCAAGATTCTTTTGGCCCACACTATTTAAGGATGCCCACCAGTTTGCCAAGGCATGTGATCGATGCCAATGGACAAGAAACATCTCTGGCAGACACAAACTACCGCTTCAAAACATTATGCCTGTGGATTTATTTGATGTATGGGGGATAGACTTAATGGGTCTTTTTCCACCCTCATTTGGTAATGTATACATTATTGTGGTTGTTGACTACGTATCTAAGTGGGTAGAAGCTGTTGCTCTGCCAACAAACGATGCCAAGGTTGTTGCCAAGTTCTTGCATAAGCATATCTTCACTAGATTTGTCACTCATAGAGTGATTATTCATGATGAGGGCACTCATTTTAAATGTAATCTAATTTCTAAAGCCTTGTGCAGGTATGGTATGTAGTAGAGAATTGCCACGACATATCATCCACAAACAAACCGGCAAGTTGAGATTTCAAATAAGGAGATCAAAAACATCTTAGTGAAGACTGTTAATCCATCAAGGAAGGACTGGTCCTTGTGACTAGATGAGTCATTGTGGGCTTACAGGACTGCATTTAAAACTCTTTTGGGTTCTTCACCATTTAGACTTGTTTTCGGAAAACCATGCCATCTTCCAGTGGATCTTTAGCATAAATCCTACTGGGAGATCAGAACACTTGGCATGGCATGGAGAGCCGCTGGAGAAAAGAGGTTACAAGACCTAAATGAGTTGGAGGAATTCAGAACACAAGCCAATGAGAACACCATGATCTACAAGGAAAAAACAAAACTTTCGCATGACAGTAGGATAATGCCAAGAGAGTTTGAGGGAGGCCAATGTGTTTTGTTATTCAACTCACAGGCTTAAGTTGTTTACAAGGAAACTCATATCAAGATGGACGGGCCCTTATGAAGTTGTGAAGCCCTATGGCAATGAGCTGTGGACATCAAGAATTTGAAGATGGGTGAAATCTTTAAGGTGAATGGCCAACATTTGAAGCACTACATGGAAGGTGATCATAACAATGCCAAATAGGTGATCCTCTTGGCAGAGGTAACATGAAAACACCATCAAGTTTGAACCTTTGTAAATATTAGGATAGATATTTTATTTGTTTTTTAGGTTTTAGGGTTTTTATTTGTTTTTTCTTTCTTTTTAAGTTTCTTGTTTTCATTCCTTTACTGTGTTGAAAGGTTTCCTTTGAGTTGTGCAGGTTCATTATGCCAGGAACACTGCCAGGATCGCTGCTAGGGGCTAACGCTTCAATCTGCCAGATGCAATGTCACAGTAGCTTGGCATATAGCGGTGCAAAAATAGAAGGAAGAGAAAAAAACCCTAGTTTTATCGGTCCAGTAAAATAAGATAGAGTTATTTTTATTTGACTTTAAACCCTAGCCGCCAAAAATTTTGATTGGAAATTAAACTTCAAATCAATCACCTTATCACTCCAATCTCTACCCTATCTTATCACCTATCACCTTATCACTTCAACCTTATCACTCCATCCTTTTCTTTTTTAAAATTAATTCTTCTTCTCTCCCATCATTATCCCTAATTACTACTCCCATTAAAACACTCAACCAACCCAAAACCTTTCACTTTCTCACCTAGCCGGTTAAAAGAAACCCAAACAACTCTCTCACTTTTTACTTTCCTTTAGATAATCAAGTAAAAAACCCAAATCATCCTTTTTTCTTCATCAACATTTCAAGTTTCCTCAACGAGTTTCAATGGCTTCTTCCTCTACTTCCTTCAAGCAATTATTCAACGAGGAGATCGAGAAAAAGTTTGAATCCAATTTTGCCTCGAGGAGTTTTTGCTACGAGAATCACTTCGACCTCAACACAGAGACGAACAATGGCTTCCCTCCGAAAGTCATGTCTACGATTAACTTGCACAAATGGACTCTGTGTTGCCAGCAAAAAAGGGAGCTTTATGCCACAATCATCCAGGAATTCTATGCATACCTTGTGACCGAGGATTTGCCATTCTTGATGATTAGAGGTAAATGTGTTCGTTTCGATGACGGGTATATCAATAATATGTTTGAGTTATATGGTGCAGAGGATGGGTATTTTGAGTACGTTAATTCAATGAATGATGCCAATAGAAAGAGGCTACTGGCAGATCTGTGCGAGCCTGGCACGATAAGGACAGTGTCATCAAAAGGCACCGTACGGTGAAGAGGATGGCATTGAAACCCCAATGGAGAGGATGGAATCACTTTTTCAAGGCAAATCTGATGCACACATCCCATAACGAGACCATGTTAGAAGAAAGGATGATACCATTGCACACCATTGTTATGGGGTGCAAAATCAATGTTTGCAAGCTCATTATTGAGGAAATCTACAAGTGTACATCGAAAGGTACTGGCAACTTGTTTTTCCCTTTGTTGATTTCTAACGTTTTTATGTTCTACAATATGCCAAAGCTTGAAACAGATAAAGGGCAAACGATCAAAGGAACAACGATTACTGCTGCTATATAGAGAAATCTAGTTGCTACCGAGCCCAAAGACAAAGGCAAGGGCACCCACTCCGAAGCCCAAGGAGTCAAAGGCCACGCCAGCAACCACGCCAGCAACCATGCTAGAAACTGTGCAAGACAGTTCACTGGCACTGCTGTCCCAAATTCACCAATGCCAAGAGATTATTCTCCAAAAGCTAGAGAAGGCTGAGGAGCTGAATGTCAAGATGCGACACTACATCCAGGACAGGGATGTTATGATCAGAGAAGCTCTTACAAAATTATCAACTGATTTTGTGCCAGAGTTTACAGACTTCCCTGCTGAGCTCTCAACCAGTGATAATGCCATGCCAGCTAATCCAGTTCATACCCCGTCTGCTGCCATGGTCTCATTGTCTTCAGTTGAAGTCGAGTCTGCCAGTTCTAATTCTTTATCTAAATCGAAGTCTACCAAAGTCAAGTTGCTAGTAACACCTGCTATCCATACGCTATCTGATGCCACCGATGCACCTGCCATATCGGGTCCTACCAATGAAAAGGATGAAGTTAGAGCCTCCACTGCCGCTTCAAAACTGAGCCTGAAAAGGAAGAAGCACATGGCCCCTGACCGAGGGCCATTTGTGAGAAGAAAAACTCATTTCGTACGGTACATAGTCTCTGAAGGGGAGTCATCTTCTTCCTAAACCCCTTTACATTTCATTACATTGCATTTACATGACCATGCATTTTATTTTATATATATATGTTGTTTCATGCATTGGGGACAATACACATCTTGGGTTTGGGGGTGTGCATTCCCTCACATTTCTGCCATACATTTCATGTTTAATTTCTGTTGTCATGCCATTTTCCATGCCATATAGGTCATTTAGGGATAGATGCATACCTAACCACTAAAAAAATTTGCCTCAGTTTAATTCTGAAAAAATGTTAACATTTGTTAGGCAAGTTTAATTTGATCTAGGTATCTGTCCAATAAGGAAACTCTAATCTTTAGTTGTCATGACATGCCAGCAAAGTAGTATGCCAAGTTAGCTTGGAAATTGATCTCTAGTTTAGGGAACTAAAATTTCAATTAACACGTAGTATGTATCTAGTTCCTTAGCAAACTTAGACTTTTTGAAACTATGCTCAGATTAAAAAAATAATGATGCTAAGGTAAAAGAAACTAATAAGGCAACAATGTTCTGCCAAGGCAAGAAAAAATAAAACTCTTATGTACCTTAGGGATAATAAGCTACTTGGGATCATGGTTTGCTCCCTCTTAGTTCTCAATTCCAAAACCTTAGGGTATGAGTTGAAGAGAAAGCCTAGTGATGTCTAGATTAAGGTGGGGATTCGTGGTATGCTCCCTCTTATCTCTCACGCTAAATAGTGTCACGAAGCAAGCTTAAATGAATGCCAGCAGAAACCTTTGGCAAAGAAAGAAAAAATGAAATGAAAAACAAAAGAATATGAGTTTAGGTAGTAAATTTTGTCTAAGGGAGTGAAAGGATACTTGATGCATATTGCCTACACATCATGCACTCTCCATGAACTTAGAATAGAGTTATATTGCTGCACTTGAATTACTAACTGCTTGGCATTATTGCAGTAAGATACCGAGGATAGAAATAGAGCCAAAATTTGCTTGCCAGTACTTGTTGCATTCGAACCAAAATTTTGTCGAGGTAACATTTTCACAGTTTTTATTTTGTTTGAATTACTTGAGGACAAGTAATGAGTTAGGTTTGGGGGTGTGTTACCTCTCCAAAAGTAATATTTTTAATGTCAATCTTACAATGCTTTTGCTTGTTTTTAGGTACATTTAGTTGTGTTAGAATCATGCATTTGCATAAGGAGTTTAGAATTCTGTCTATGCCAGTGTGAAGGGTTGTTTTGTTGGCAATTTTGCAGGTTTGGCATAGGATTTGGCCCAGAAAAGCAACACAGGAAGGAGTACCAGAGAGAATGCCGAGTGCTATTGGCATAGATGGATCAGACAATGCCAAGCACCGGTTGGCAGAGAAGTGAACTTGATGCCATGCCATGAGGCTGTTGGACCCCAAAAAAATGGGACATGATCAGGCTCCGAAAAGATAACAATTTGATCAATCTCTAAAAAAATAGCGGATAAGATGGTGCCAAGACTTGTTGGCAGATTCATGCCAAGCTTGGATGCCAAGGCAGCGTCAGTAGTATGACGTCATCCCTAGCCTGATCAGCTCTCATTTAAATTTGGATAAGATGATAATCTCTTATCCCTTGGGCAGTTGAAATTCAAAATTCAAATGAGGAGCTCATCCTATCCATTCCCCACATGCCTATTTAAACACCAACCGAGCTAGACTTAAAAGGATGAGAGATTGGATCGTGGGGAGTTGGTGTGTGATGATTGACAACCACCTGCACCGTCGAAGGGTGGTCCGACCAACTTGGCCGAGACCCCTTCTAGCCCATTCTCTCTTTTAAGTTATTTTATCTAGTTTTTAATAATAAATCTGCCTTGGCAATGTTTTCACTATTCGACATACTTTAATATTTCCTAAATACTATGCCAAGCGAGAGCTGGCACTGTTGGCCTATTGCTCCTCAATATCTTAATAGACTTGGGGTGGAAATGATTGATTTGTTTAATACTAAGGAGAGAAACTTTGAGAGAAGTCGTTCAAGTAGATGAACTTACTTCAGGAGTGAAATATACCCCTTAGGAGTATAGATTAGATCTTAATCAAATTGGTTTATTTAAAAGCAAGCACTATAGAGATATAGGGTTTCTACATGATCAATTTAGGGCAATGACCATCGAGAGAGGCTTTGCTAATTTTGAATCTACTCGGCAAACAATGCAAAGAAAGGTTGTTGTTAAAGGCTGGCACAACATGAATAGCGTGAAAACCAGGCATTCTCTGCCAACGCTCATCATTCATTAGAACACCTTCTTTGCCAACGTCTTTACTTTACTTTCATTTCCTTACTTTTTAATTATTTTCCAAAACCAATTTCAAATCAAATCAACTTTTTCTTAAGGCAAGTAACAATCAAGGCAATTGAATTCCAAGTCAATCTCTATGGGATCGATACTCAGCTTACCGACTGTATTACTTGCAGACCGTGTATACTTGCACGCAAAAGACTCCTTTTGGCATATTCTTATATTATCCAAGACATATTTTCTGCCACTTTTTCCAGTATTCACTCAGAGAGTCTACAAGTATCATGCTTTAGACTTATATTTTTGAGAAACGGGACTGAGACGAGAGATGAGAGCTTATGTGGGGGATGTTATGGATGGAAAATATGATGAGTTGACTCATCCTCCACCGATTCCTCCTATTGGTGTTGGTGTTGGAGTTGATGGTAGTGTGCCTCAGGCACCGCAAGGACCAATTTTTGGGGATATGACATCGTTGATCCAAGCGATGACTGGAGCATTTCAAGCAGCTATAGCTAGAGTGTAACTTCCTACACTGGCACCTGTAGCAGCTGTTAATACCAGGCTTCTGTTAGAGTATTTGCATAGCTTGAGAGGTAACGAGTTTAGGGGTTTGACTCTAGAGGCAGCTGAGGATTGATTTTCTAGCACAGAGAGGATTCTTGGGCAAATAGAGTGCACAGATGTTCACAAGTTAGGCTACATAGTATCTTTGATTCAAGGTGATGCACATAGTAGATAGACGACTTCTATTGCGGGTACGACACCTACTGATGTGATGTGGGAGTTCTTTTGTGCTGCTTTCCAAAATAAGTATTTGAGCTCTTATTATCAAGATGAAAAGAAAATGGAGTTCATGGCATTGGAACAGGGGAACATGTCCATGTCAGAGTATGAGATTTAGTTCGTTCGATTGAGCCAGTGCGTACCTGAGCTAGTTCCTGATGAGTGTCAGTGATGCAATAATTTTTATTATGGGCTGGTTAAGGAGGTGAAGACTTATATGTTGGCTACAAATTATACTGAGTTTGATGTTTTGGTTTCTCAAGCTAAGGACATAGAGCAGAATTTGGGTTTGTCCTCACATTCAAGGAGTTTTTCTGTTGGGAAGAGGAGTGCTAAGTCAGATATAGGCAGAGATCGATACAAGAGGCATAAAGATAGGAGGTATCATCTAGATCAGAGATGCGGAGGGAGTAATGTTGGGCGTGGTCAGCAAGGCTAAATACCTACTCTAGAGTACCCGAGTGTAGGCACTGTGGTAGAAGACATTCGAGAGAGTGTTGGGGTAACTTTGGTACTTGTTGGAGCTGTGGATCACAAGATCACATTATGCGTGATTGCCCGTAGTGGGCTAGGGAAGGACAGGCTCCTGCACCTATTTTTGTACCATAAAGAGGTTGTGGGCGTGGTCAATGACGTTTTCGGCGTAGAGATGATGGTCAAATGACAGTTGCTCATACCGTAATAGTTCAATCTGAGGGTGGTGGACCGGTGAGGGTTTTCGCGCATCGTGTAGGAAGAAATAATACATATGTGATTGTAGGTACATTTACTTTACAGTCTATACTATTGCTTTCTTTGATATATTATGGTTCTACATATTCATATATCTAGCGCGAACATGCATGGTTGCGTGATATACCTGTAGAGGTGTTAGATGTTGGTATACGGGTAACTAGTTCTTTTGGTCAGACAGTAATTGCTAGGAGGTTGTATAGGAGATGTCCTTTGATGGTTCAAGGTTATGGGTTTGAGGCTAATTTGATGGAGTTTTCGTTTTATGGTTTTGATGTAATCCTAGGGATGGATTGGTTGTCTGAGCATAAAGTTGTGGTTGATTTTGAAACCAAGCGAGTTTCTTTGGAACTTGCTGAGGATTATGAAGTGGTGGTTGTGGGCGAGAATGTTAAATTCTTGTCCAATGTTGTTTCAACTTTGGAAGCGCAGAAGTTATTAGAATCTGGGGGTCAGGCATACCTAGCTTATGTCATGAATCCAGATATGAAGGAAGTGTGAGTCTAAGATATCATCATCGTTTTTGATTTTCAAGGGCGTTTTCAAAAGAGTTGCTTGGATTACCGCCAGATAGGGAGGTAGATTTTTGCATTAAGACATAAGCGGATACGACTTTGGTGTCAATTGTAGTGTATCATATGGCATCGAAAGAATTAAAGGAGTTGAAGATGCAACTTTAGGAGATGTTGGATCATGGTTTCATTCGGCCTAGTGTGTCACAGTAGGGAGCACCAGTGTTGTTTGTGAAAAGGAAAGATGGCACAATGAGAATGTGCATTGATTATCGGCAACTAAACAAGTTGACGATTAAGAACAAGTATCCTTTGTTGAGGACCAATGATTTGTTTGATCAGTTTCGGGGTGCTACGTGTTTTCCAAGATTGATCTAAGGTCTAAACATTATCAGTTGAAGGAGAAGGATAAAGACGTACCGAAGATAGCTTTTTGAACGCTCTACAACATTATGAGTTCTTAATAATGTCGTTTGGGTTGAGAAATGCACCTGCAGCTTTTGTGGATATAATGAATTAGGTGTTCTGTGAATTCTTGGATCAGATTGTGGTAGTGTTCATCGATAACATTCTTGGTACTATCGTACCGAAGAAGATCATGATCGACATTTACGAATTGTGTTGCAAGTTCTGTTAGATAATAAGCTTTATGCTAAGCTGGGCAAGTGTGAGTTTTGGATCAAGCAAGTAGTTTTTCTTGGTCATGTTGAATCCGTAAAAGATTGAGGCAGTTGTGGAATGGAAGCAACCTAAGTCAGTTCGAAGGTTCATAGTTTCCTGGGGTTGGCAGGGTATTATCGATGCTTCGTGGGTGGTTTCTCAAGGATTGTTGCTGCTTTGACGACATTATTGCAAAAGGATGTAAGTTTTGAGTGGATAGATGGTAGACAACAAGCGTTCGATAAGTTGAAGGAAGCTTTGACTCAAGCTCTAATCTTGATTCAACCTGAGTAGGGGAAGGAGTTTGTAGTTCATAGTGATGCATCCTGCGTTGGTTTGGGATGTGTATTGATGCAAGGAGGAAAGGTTGTGCCTTATGCATCTAGGCAGTTGAAGGTGCACGAGCGCAACTATCATACGCACGATATGAGCTTTCCTGCGATGGCGTTTGCATTGAAGATTTGGCGGCATTATCTTTATGGTGAGAAGTGTATTGTATACACGGATCACAAGAGTTTGAAATATTTGATGTCGCAAAAGGAGTTGAATCTTAGGCAACAAAAATGGTTGGAGATTCTCAAGGATTATGATTTGATGATAGACTATCGTTCGGGTAAGGCTAATGTTGTAGCCGACGCCTTAAATAGGAAGAAGGCAGTAAAGTTGAGAACAATGTTTGCTCGGTTGATGTGACACAAGATGGTGGTTTGTTGGCTGAATTGCAAGTGAAGCCATCGTTTTTGTAGTTGATCAAGGAGAAACAACCGTATGATGATTTATTGGTACCACATGTCAAATGTATTATGGATGGAAATCAGATGGAATTTTGTTTTAGTGATGAAAGAGTTTTGTGTTTCAAGAGTCGAGTGGTTGTGCCAAAGGATGAGGAGTTAAGGCACACTATCTTGACATAGGCACATTCAAGTCCTTTTGATGTGCATCTAGGAAGAACAAAGATGTATCATGATTTGAAAAAGGTATATTTTTGGGTTGGTTTGAAGAAGGATGTCGCGAATTTTGTTGCTCATTGTATAGTATGTCAACGTGTTAAGGTTGAGCATCAGTTTCCTTCTAGGTTGCTGCAACCGTTAAGGATTCCGAAATGAAAGTGGGAGAGAATTACCATGGATTTTGTGACCGGTTTGCCTTTAACACCATCAAAGAAGAATTTTGCGTGGGTAATTATGGATAGGTTTACGAAGTGTGCACACTTTATGGCTGTGCATATGACATATACTTTAGATAAATTTCCAAAGTTTTATATTTATGAGATTATAAGGTTCTATGGGGTGCCTAAGTCTATAGTATCAGATAGAGATCCGTGCTTCACAGCAAGGTTTTGGGAGTGTTTGCATAAGGCTTTGGGTACGCGGTTAAACTTCGGTACTTCGTATCATCCTCAAATAGATGGTTAGACTGAACGCGTTATCCAAGTGTTGGAGGATATGTTGCGGTGTTTCATCATTGATATCCTAGGATCATGGGAGAAGAAGTTACCTTTGGTGGAGTTTACCTATAACAATAGTTATCATACTAGTATCCAAATGGCTCCGTATGAAGCTTTGTATGGTAGAAGGTGTCGCACGCCACTTAGTTGGGCAGAGGTAGGAGAAAAGTATGTTTCTTTGCCTGATGTGTTGAAGAATACCAATGAGAAGTTGAAGCTTATTAGTGATCGGTTGAAGGAAATTTCGGATCGGCAAAAGTCATATGCTAACTTGAAGTGTATGGAGATTGACTTTGCTGTTGGTGATCGAGTGTTTCTTAAGGTTTCGCCTTGGAAGAAGGTGATGAGGTTTGGACAAAAAGGCAAGTTGAGTCCAAGGTTCATTACAACTTATGAAGTATTAGAGCAGGTTGGTCCAATTGCTTATAGGTTGAGCTTGCCTGGGGAGTTGGAGAAGATACATGATGTTTTCCATGTATCAATGCTTCGGAGGTACATATCGGATCTTTTGCATGTGTGCATGTTGAGGAGATTGAGTTGAATCCAGATTTGACCTATGATGAGGAGCCGATGAGAATTCTAAATTCAAGTAGCAAGGTTTTTCGTGGAAAGACCATGGAGTTGGTAAAAGTGTTGTGGTAACATTGTGGTGTCGAGAAAGCCACATGGGAAAGTAAGGAGGACATGAAGAAGCAGTTTCCTCATCCTTTTACGCCAGGTAAATTTTGAGGACGAAATTTCTTAAGAGGGGGAGAGTTGTGGTGCCCTGAATTTGCGCCTAGATGTTAGATAGATCAATTAGACGGTTCAGGAGAACCAGATTAGACAATTCGAGCTAGTTTCGGGAATTAAATCTTAATAAATTGTTTTTGGCTAAAATAAAATATGGAAAATGCTAGAAAATACTTCATTAATATTTTAAGGATTTTGGTAAATTCAATTTGAAGGAATAAAACCGGATTCTGGGACATTTATGTCTAGTGACTAAAATGTAAAGTTTTCAAAAATATTTTTGGTGACTAAATCGTAAAAAGGTCAAAACTTAAAATCTCTAAGGAGCTAATTAACCAAAATTTTTCATTACATTTTCCCCTTAATTTAGGCTATTTTAAAAATGTTTTTAAATGGTTTTAATATTAAAACAAAATAGAATTGATAAAATGATTTTAATTCAAAAAATCTATTTTTTACGTAACTACTTTTGCTCTCAACTTTTCTCTCAACTTTCTCAGAATCCAAACTATCAATTTCATTCCAAAATTCACAGAAATCAATCTCTTTTGATTTCTTTTTGATTTCCTATTTGATTCCTTTGATTTCTACATCAAAATCTACTTGGTTTCTTGAAGTTTTCATCCAATCTTTTCAAATTAAGGGATAAATCAACAATTAGATGTGAATTTCATTTATCTCCTCTAATTAAAGGTTCCTTATTGAAATTCCCAAGTTCTTGTTCATTTACAACTAATTTTTGTTATGGAATTATGATTAAATCATGAATATGCTAAATTGAGTTTTGATGAGGAAATTGATATGGATCTATTATGTATTGAATCTGTAGCGACCTTTTAAAAATTTTCGGGTTCGCTAAACGTACGTAATTTGATTTTCTTTACGTTTTTGGAACTGTTTAAAAAAGACGGAGAAGTCCTTTAAAAATTCGTGTTTTTGAAAAACAATAAAACCTCGGAGTCTCCACCGGACACTAAGGTAGGCCGGATACCACAAAAACTAAAGATTCGTTTGAAAGCAGGTTCGGGAGTCGGTTACGGATGGGAAAGGTTTTGGCACCCCACACCACCCAAAAATTGGTACCGTAAAAAGAAAATAAATAGTTACCGCTTTGTTAATATTAAACTTTGTGAATTAAAGTGACGATTAATTTAAAATCTGGTTATACATGCGAGTCTATTTTAAGGGCCTCGTTATTCGAAAGTAAACAGCAAGACCACCATCACTACATTTGATATTGGTCGCATTTACCGCCGAATAACGAGACTCTGCATTGACATAATTCAATATCCGAATGCAAACTTAAACAAGGCATGGCAAATAAGCATAAACAAAGAAAATATAAAAACGGCATAAAGTAAAATCATGAAACAAAAACAGGATTTCGAACAATAAAATACAACACGGTATGGCATGACTCAAATATTATGTTAATAGCGTATCATGAAACTAAATTATATACACGACAATATATCCTAAAATATGCATACGTAATAGTACATACTTATACAGTTATAAGGCAAATAAATAAACATATATACATACCTATTTATGACAAAGAAACTAAAATACTATTATATTTTATACATATTAATATAAATTACATTATATAAAAAAATTAAAAGAAGCGCACGTGTACATAAAAAGGTCATATATATATAGGATATAATACATATAAATACATAAAAAAATGGTTTTGGCAGTAGCCATATTTTTGTACATATATATATATATATATGAACCGTGTTATAAAGTGTACAAGTTATATACAAATATATATATATAATACATTATATACAAAATTATATGGAGAGTATCTGTACACATAATATGTAATGAATATTTAAAAAAACATAAAGGAAAAAAATACGAACTTAAAGGCATATATTAATACATTCAAAACAACAAATAAGAAACAAACTGAAAATTAAAATATGCATGCAAGATTAAGTTAAGACAAAAAAGAAACCTAGGGGCCCATGGAGTAATTTAAAACACTGTTAGGGGTTAAATTAAAAAGATTTAAAACAAATAGGGACCAAAATTAAGAGAAAACGAAGTAGAAAAGGGCGAGATTAAAAACAAATTAAAACTATGAAGGGCTGAAACTGTAGTTAACTCGTGACTAAATTGGATGCGGAACAAAAGTCTGAGGACTAAAACTGCAAATAGACCCTCAACCGTAATGTGCGGATCCTCCCCGGATCCGGGTCACCGCGCGGGTTGAGAAGGTCTCAAAATGATGTCGTTTCGTTGTTGATATAAATAAGGAAAACCAGGCCGAAATTTGGCCTTAACCTTCACTTCTCCTTAGCCCACTTTAAAACCAAAACAAAAAATGCTCTGAAAACCCTTCCTCCCTCTCGTCTAAAACCCAGAATCTGGTGATATCATCGCCACGTGCCGCCGGGTTGGCCGCCAGCTACCGGCAGTATGCGAGTCCAAAATCCCTTATCTTTATCTCTAAAAACTGGATCTAAACTTTTCTTGTTAAAATGATGGCTCGAACCTTCTTGCCTTCAAAAGTTGAGCCCAAACCCTAGTCTTTTTTTAAAACACTTTTAAGAAAACAACCTTTTTTTGTTTTTGTAGATTTGGCCCTCAACCTTCCACTAGTTCACCGCTACTGACCCGAAGACCGTGGGTTTATCTACGGTGGAAGATCTTGGACGTCGACGACCAAACCGAGATAGGTAAAAAAAACCTTCCGCTTTTAGATCTAGATCTCTTCGATTAAATGCTCTTTTTTGTATGCAATAGCAGAAACAGATAATACCTTTAAGCATTTTTTTTGTATTTTCTCTCGGTGAAATCTCCATTGGGTTTTAAAATGATTTTGGGTTCGGCTATATAGCCGAAAATTACAAGAAAGAAAAAAATAAAATTGCTATGCATCCCCTGAAATCCTAGGCTTGCCCATTCTGAAATTTCTGATATTGTGGCTTGTTTGTATCTGCCATTTCCATTTTCGTTGTAGCATTGCCTCTGAAAAATATTTAAAATATCTAATCTCTGCCCTTTTTTGTGTTGCCTTGCATGTGATGGTCGTCCGGAGAAGGGGAGCAGGGGGTCGTCGCTGTCGCGACTGAGTTGGCCATTGGAGAGCCAAGTGCGTGTATCGCATGCAGGGTACGAAAGGCCACGAGGAAGCCAAATCGCCTTGCGCGTGGATTCCACGATCACGTGGATGATCTGATGCGCCGCGCGTGGGCGCGTGGCGATTCTAGAACTCGCATCAACTTTAATCCATACCGTTAGATCGAGAACAGATCCCACAACCCTTGTGTGGCTGCGCAGAGGATAAAGTGTATCATATTAGGGCTTAGGGATATATTATTTGGGCTCTAAACGGGCTAACATGTATAATATTTATTTTTTTGGCTTAATTTGTAAATGGACTGATATTTGGACTTTAATATTTATTTTATTTAAATAGCCTTTTTATTTAATTAAGGTTTTGTTTGTTTTTGTTTAGAATAGAATAGAATAGAATAGAATAGAATAGAATAGAATAGAATATAATATAATATAATATAATATAATATAATATAATATAATATAATATAATATAATATAATATAATATAATATAATATAATATAATATAATATAATATAATATAATATAATATAATATAATATAATATAATATAATATAATATAATATAATATAATATAATATAATATAATATAATATAATATAATATAATATAATATAATATAATATAATATAATATAATATAATATAATATAATATAATATAATATAATATAATATAATATAATATAATATAATATAATATAATATAATATAATATAATATAATATAATATAATATAATATAATATAATATAATATAATATAATATAATATAATATAATATAATATAATATAATATAATATAATATAATATAATATAATATAATATAATATAATATAATATAATATAATATAATATAATATAATATAATATTTTTTGTGTTTTTCTTAAATCATAGAGTAATATATAATAGTATTACATTAACTGATTATACTTATAATCTTCTGGGTTTTTAATTATAAATAGATAGTAATAAAAAAGAATACTAACAACAAATGAAGTATATTAATAATATTAATACTTTTTTGGTGTTTTCATTGATAAATACAACATTAATAATATATAAAAGGTATTAAACCAAAGCCCATTATTATATATAAAAAGTACTAACAAAAATAAAAATGGGTTAAAACCCTGGATAAAATTAGTGATTACAGTTACCCCTATTTACTTATCCTTGTAAAACAAGAATAAAGCAAAGACCATAAGCACTAATTTTATCTGACTTCCCTGTCTGGAGATTCCGAGCTGCGAGTCCTTCCTAAATAGAACCATTCGCCCTTTCTCTTCCCGAAATTCTAGAACTCCAAATTCTTCCCATGTAAGGCATGAAGAAGTGAAGCCCCTAAAATGATGCCTTGATCCTCGATCTTCTTACACCAAATGACATCTCGCTTTGAGCCTTCTAGCATGCCCTCGATCTTCATCGCCTTGGCATGCAGTGGTACCTCGCCTTGAGGTTCCAAAAACTAATGTCTTGCTTTCTGATTGTCTTTACACCAAATATCCCGCTTTGAGTCTTCTAAAGTGCCCTCGATCTTCATTGTCTTCGCATGGAATTATACATCGCCTCAAGGATCCCGTCTGATGATGTCCCGATCGCTGGTCGTCTTGACACCAAATATCTCACTTTGAGTCTTCTGGAATGCCCTCGATCTTGATCGTTTTGCCATCAAATGTTCATGGCTCCCAAATAGCTAAAATATTTCTTTACTCACTGTTGGAATCTATTTCTTCTTTTCTGTTGTTTTTCAAATACATTAAAGAAATAGACACAATGATTTGATGATGCTAGTTAGCATGCACCTACCTCAATAGTGCCTAACTATTCATGATGCATGGGTGGAATCATTTTTAAAACTATTAGGGAAAACCCTTTCTTTTCAGTCGGTCAGCCTTAGCTTCCACAAGCCCTTTTGTCGTTGGCAAATTCTTTATTTTTTGTCCGTTCTTAGAATGGTGCTGCTGATTTGCATTGACCATAACATAATATGTCACTTCCTTGAGGTTTAATTCTGGATCATTGTCCCTACTCCTCTTGGACTTAAATGTTGTCTCTTCAATGATTCTTCATGACGGGGTCTTCAACATTATGGTGAACCCATGCCCCCAAGTCTCCAAACCTTTCCACTTCTATGAAGTCCAATCTTCACCTTCCTGAACCAATCTTTATCTCTACTGGATCTCTCTCCCCACTTGAAAGGATCGTTGGCTTGCTCCGGTCAGAATCGAATCTATCATTTACTGAAGTCCAAAGTCATGACATCACCCTTACTCGATTGTTATTTCTTCTACGTCTCTTTATGATGAGCCACATTCTACCTCGGCATAGGGATGAACACATGCCCCACAAGCTTCCAAGCTTTCCTTACTTCGACAGGGTCTAATTTCCAATTTTTTGAACGAAGTAAAGTATTTCTTTTTTCTTTGCTGAATTTCAATTTTTGTCTCATTCTAAAAGGCAATTGCTATCTCTTCCACATGATTTTGAGCCATATGACACATTGTGGTAGAAATTTACTTCAAATCTCTGAATTGACTAGCATATAGAATCATGTTGTTGTTCTTAACACAATTTCTGGCAAATTATTCTTTCACGCTGGGTCGACCATGTAGATCTAAAACTTCATCCCTGAAGCTATACAGAGACATATTCTTCCGGTTCTAGATCTTTGCCCTTGGGTTTGACTATTATTTGGTCTTGACCTGTCGGTACAATCTTTATTCTATCTCAATGTAGAGCTATAAACATGGCTTCAAAATCTCCAAACATTCATTCCTTCAATAAAACTCAATCATCATTTTGCAGATACAATCAATTTGAGTCCTTGAACTGTACATCACACTGAATCTGGCTTTTATTCTCTTTAGGATCACTGGCAGGTTTTTGTATTAGGTCGACCATGTACATCTTTGACCTAAAACTCTATCCAGAAGCTATGTAGAAGAATAACTTGTCTCGCCTTCGGGTTCGACCGTTAATTTTTGCCTCTGATCCAATGGGTTGGCCTTTCTTCTATCTCAACGGTAGGCCAAAACACACCCTAAAGCCCCCCAAATTTTAACTTCTTCGATGAGATTCAATCTTCGTTCCTTTGAATCGATCAAGGCATTGCGAAAGACACTCACTTTGATTCATTGAACCATGTGGCATACCAAGGCTTGCTACATTTCCAACCCTGAACTATAAACTTTATTCTTGAAACAAGACAAAAACACAATTCTTCCTATTTTCTCTCTTTTATTCTATTATCTCCCTATTTTCTCTCTTTCTTTTTTGCTCTCTCTCTCTTTTATCTATGCCAATTTGCCAATTAACATTTCAATAGAGGATGCTTTTTGGATTAATATACAAAACCAGAATCAATAGAAAGAGAATAGAATGCTCTAGATATCAAATGCAAGAGCGGCATAGATTCAATCCCTCGGTGATCAATAGTTTGCCTTTGAATGTTGTGGCAATATTTAAAATTGTGAAATTCCTGCCAGATTGCTCAATTCATCCTCATGATTATGGTATTTGTTTGATTTGTTCGGAAACTACTCATTCTAGTTCTCATTGTTTTTCTCTAAAATACGTTAATTATTTCTGAATTTGCTTAACACATTGAGTGTAAAAAATATCAATTTAAAAAAATTAGCACAAGTATATAATTTCAATTACAATTAATATCGTGTCAGTGTCTTCAAAGCATCATCTCTGACACTAGGGTATTGAACAGATGGAGCATAGCTCCTTATTAGATTTGTTCTTGACCCTACGGGTCCATCAGGATGCCCCGAGACTTATTTGATTGTTCATTCATTTCTTAACTTTTAAAATGTCTTTTCCTTTTCGGGAATTCAACTCATCACAGTACTTTGTCTCGAGAATAATGATGGAGCAAACAACAATACCCCAGGTTGCTCGGTATAGTCATGATTTTAAAATTTACTCATATAGCCAATGCTTTGGACTCAATTAGTGGAGCAAAGCATCCTTATTTAGCCCTTTTGCTATAGCAGAGTGCCCTTCTAATTGAACTTTTCTTTTAAAAACACACTTTATTTTTTCCCTTTTTTATATTAAAATTTCACATTCTAGCAACTTTATTGAACTTTTCTAGGAGATTTTTTATTATCATCGAACATTATTGAAGGAGTAATAATCTTATGTCTCACGTTTTACCAACCAGAGCAGACTGAGCAGGAAATCATACTTCATCGTGATCACAACATTCAATTGATCCTTTATTAGAATCAATGTCGCATCATGCACGTGATATCCGAGACTCTACGAGGGTAAGAAAGAATATACATATATATTTACTTAACATATGCATCCTTTCATTAAAATGAAAATTAGGCAAACATAACATGTGCCCTTACAAAATGATCCTTGCTACCTTTGGGCAAACGGTAGCAAAGTTAATATGATGCATCATTACAAAAGAACATGAGCACAAGAAATCATTCAAAGGGATATCAGCACCTTCCCACAACACCCCTATCATCTTCTCTCTCACCACCTCAAAAGGCCGACTTCAATCAGTCCTTGGACCTTATTCTTTAATGCTCTATAATTTTCTGTCGTATGGCATGTACTCCCTATGTGGTAATCACAAACTGCATTGATGTCATAATCCCCGGGATAGGGATGACCTTTTGGCTTGGATGAGACAAGGGTTAGCAATTTCATTTCAACAAGCATAGGAAGCAGCTTAGTGTAGGAAATCGGTAGAGGGATGACAAGCATTTTCTTCTCCTCCCTCTTTACGTCTAACCCTTGAAAAGCGTTCACGTCTTGACCTCTGTGGTTCTATAATGGATTAATTTCCACGTTAAGCCTTTCACACTTCAAGACTCCGGCTTTTAACATGCTCTAGACCACTTTCTTGCATACCGTGCAATTTTCTATCGTGTGTCCCGCTACTCCGGCATGGTACTCACAATGTGAATTAGCATCATACCACGAGGGATAAGTCGGTTGAAAAGGAGTAACAAAGCATGGTCGAACCAGATTGACCTTGTACAGCTGCAAGTACAACTCTGCATATGAAATCAATAGAGGGGTAAAAGACTTTTTCTGTGTCTCCTCCTTGAGACCCCAAGTATCGTTTCTATTCAAGCATAGCACATTCCTGGTGATGGCCTAGGGTGAAGAGATTATCATCTTTGTGGGGGCTTCGCAGGTGCTCATGTTGCCTATCCCAAGATCTATTTTCTTAAATTGCTCCCAGGCTGGTTCTCTATTGGTTGGTGAAGACCAAATTTTCAAACGAGAATCTTCAATCTTATCCAAAGATGACTTGATGGGACATCCAAAGGCAGTACAGACTACCTCATACTGCTTGGCAATATCTTGGTCTTCATAAAACAAAGTCTTTTCCTCCATAGAGCCGTAATCCCAACTCTTTTTATATATCCAACATTCCCTTGTATGAACGAGTCTTCAGCCAAAACCTTTCCTTTGGTTATTGTAGCCATCATACCTCTTAGTTCATTGATTTGCCCCATAGCTTCCTCTTGGAACTTCTTCACATATGCCATTATCTCTTTTTGATTTCCAACCAGCAATTCTTGGTTCTCCTCGAGCTTATTTACCCTAGTCACTGGGTCATTCATATTTCTGAAACTGTACTGGCTCGAAGTCTTTCCTTGACTCTATCTATTTCCAAAGGTGAATGCTCCCCTTACACTGGATTCCATCTTAGCAAAAATCCTTTCCATTTGCTTTCTTTCGGTGTCGAGAAAAGTATGAATATAAAATATTTAATTACTGTCACAAAATTCCCCAACATTAATCTTGTTGTTTAATTACTTAATGCGTGATATATGCTTTATGCGATGCATGGAACAAATAAAATACATGGATGTATGCAAGTAAAGGCCTTGATTCCATTAGTAGTCACCCTCGAGCAACTTTCATTATAGATTAAAAGGTTCCCATTACAAAGAAAAGTGAACTTCTTCAGATATGCACCAGCCCTAACTCGTAGCTCTTTGATAGCTTCAAGCAGCTGAATAAACTTGGGTGCCTCCCTCATGTCCGGAGCCATAAAAGAAAGAAGGGTTTCAGCCTCATTGGCTAGGTTTCTCACGTGTTGGGCAACCTCTTGCACTTGCACCATCAGGTCAGTGTTATACTGATCTCGATCTTGAATTATGCGAGTAGCATCGTGAAGGGGCCTCAACCAATAATTATCTCCTCCCTTAGTGGCTTCTTCAAGAACTATGATTCTTCCGAAGTATTCTTGAACTGTGGCCTCTAAAGTCTCAATCTGAACTCGGAGTGTTTTGTTCTCTTGTCAAGTAGCTTATAGCTCAAGAAAGCCATTTCAAGCATGGTATGCATGAAGGGACTGATCTAGCTCCTCAACCCTTCCTTCGAGTTGGGCATTCTGGACTTGGCTTTGACTCAGGCTCTAAAGGGTAGACTTATACAGGCCTTGCAACTCTAGCAGCCAATTCTTGCTTTCTTGGGACTTTCTCTTCTACGGGGTGTCATCCATTACTCTCTTTCCTTTCTTAATTTCTTGTTTAGCCCTTACTTAAGAGTGTCACTTTGGTAAAGAGCATTTTTTCCTTCCAAATCCGTGCTGAGCTTCATTAATTGTTTAATTGTCCCGTCTTGCTTATTCATATCTAAACTGACCTGATAAAGCTTGCCTGTGTGCTCGGTTTGCAAAATGTCCATTTTCTTCTTAACCTCTTCTGGCTCACTTCTTAGGATGTCGGCCTTGGAAGGAACCATTCTCACATGTTCTTCAAGTGACATAGTCGGCCCTTGAAGTCTTATTATTAATTCTCTCGTGCATTCAAAAGACATAGTCTAGGGTAAACATAAACTTACTGTCTTCTTCCACCTTTGAACGATAGCAATGATCCTAAGCCCTAAAAATAGTTTGAACCTTTGCCAACAGTGACAGACACAAACTGTCGAGATTCGAATTGCCTTGACACCAACAAAGGAGCGCAAGCGATCCCATCATACAATCCTATCTTTTGCCAATCATGATCTCCACCACTTATATAAGAAATGAAGGACGCTACCGACAAAAGGCACTCTCCACACAATGTCCTCATTTTGAATATTCTTGAAGATGGCCGTCCATTTCTGTTTATCCGGCTCTTCCCACCATTCTTTCACTAAGTATTCTCGTAGAGGGTAAAAGTTTTCAGAAAATATTTTGGGTAAAACCCTAGTCGATATTTTCCAAAGGTGACTCTGAATCTATACCTAAAGCACCCTTCTTCTTGATTTCAAGGAAATAAAAACTTCAGTCAGGATTGCCGATATCGGGTTAGCCTTCTTCTTCAACTACTCGAACAAAGTCAAAATGGCTACGTCAATGTTGCCCAAACTATATGGAGAATGATCAAACCGTAGACCCCCAGAGTGAATTAGTCTATTTTTACTCCCTCGTCCGGGTTTGTCAGTTTGATCTGTCGGATACACCCCCATGAAAAAGTAGTACTGTCACCTCAGACTTGAATCAAACCCTTGACCCAATCTTCACTCATCTCGGCTATGGTTTTGAGCTTCAAAGGGTAATTCTGAGACCTAGACGGTCTTGTGTAGAATGAATATTCTTCTGATTAAGCAAGGCTGTATACTCTTCGATTGTTGGCGTCAGGTCCTTCCCATTGAAAGTAAAGCAATAGAAGGTGGGATTCCAAACTAAAAGATGGCTCAGAGCATAGGCTGATTAATTCAAATATACATCAAATGTGCTTTGTCACCATAATTTTCCGGGAGCAAATTTTACAATCGCCGGTCATATCCTTCCCAAATCTGTTTCAAATCTCGTAGATGTAGAAGATTGACATATGCATACCCCCGCCACAATGTGCTTACTCGGTAAATTGTCACCTTGGACTATTTTGTTGACCTCGGACCAATGTCGAACTGCTGAGTTAATTTCCTCCTACTTGAGGTACCTTTTCTCCATGATAAAAGATTTCAACTTGAAAAACCACTCGAATCAACACCTCCATGTTATGCAATGTAGGTACAAAAATATATGCAAAATATAAATAACAAAGAAGAAACAAGTCAGTACCGGGTAAAATCAACACACATATAAAAACGAGAAACAAGAAAAAAATATTAGACAAAACAACCCTATTTACATCATTTCTATAAAACCTAGGTTTAACCGCATGGCTCTAATGGGGTGGGTTATCTATGTTCTCTACATGCAGTTTTGGTTCTAAACGGTACCCGAACTATCCTCGCTATCATCTTATAAAGAGTAGAGAGGCCCCCGGTCATCACCCATTATAGGCTCCTCTCAACCGAGTTCGATTCAGGGGGACCCTTTCGCTATGTCCGCACGAGGAAACAATATTCCCAAAAAACATAGGGTAGTCGAGCCCAGAAGGTACTTACTAGGCCCATACGGAGGGACAATATCCATACGAAAGCACTAGCATTTTCACTTAAAATGACGAGTTTAAATGTCAGTTTTAAATGCGTTAAAATAAACATGCATTTATAAACGAATATTTTGTTCTTTTTGAAAAATAGCCTGACTCTCTTTACTTTTAAAAATCAAAACTGGCCCCCAACGGATTCGCCAACTATAGAGACCTTTTAAAAATTTTCATGTTCGCTAAAAGTACGAAATTTGATTTTCTTTACGTTTTTGGAAATGGTTAAAAAAGACGAGGAAGTCCTTTAAAAATTTTTGTTTTTGAAAAATAATAAAACTTTAGAGTCATCATCGGCCACTAGGGTAAGCCGGACACCACAAAAACCAGAGATTCGTTTGAAAGCAGGTTTGGGAGTCAATTATGTGTAACCCCCCTCGACCCCGCCTATTCGCCATACCGAGCGAGCTATATTAGGTTTACCAAAGTAAACTGGGAAGATGAAACCTAAAACGCGTCCATTTTTTTCTTTTATCTTGTCTAGATGCATTATTACTTTCCTACATGTACATACTATTCACTGGTGAGGACTCAACTCAATCGGACATCGAATCGATATCCAATTGGACACAAACACAAATTAGGGACTAAACTATAATTTCAGCAATATACAGGGATTTTTCCCAATTTTAAGTTACCAACCTTTAATTAAATATATTTCATGCTTACATGTCAAAAGTCAGCTCAAAACGATCATCCATACACATCTAATTGCATCCACAACATTTAGGGACCAAAATGTAAGAAAACATAACTTCAGAATATTCCATATAACCAACTTAACTATCACTCATATCGTTACGGGTACTCGTGTTTCGGTATGGCTTCATTACCTTGAATACCCTAGATTCCAGAAGCCAAAATCCGTTTCGATACGCACCCGCATATCAAAACACCCTTCAATGAATTACTGTGCTGTATCGAAACTGGTATCCGCGTATCGAAACGCTGGCTTAAATTGCTTTACTCAGTACCGAAATAGATGCCCGCGTACCGGTACGCTAAGCCTGAAATGGCCTACTCGTACCAAAATAGGGACACCCGTACCGGTATGCCTAGACCTGTAATGTCCATTCCAGCAGGTTAAACATACTTTCAGCCAAACTGATCCACCATAACATGCTTCTAACGTGCATCCAACATACTCAGGGTTCAAACCACATCAAAGCATCGCAGACTCAACATCGATTCATGGAACCTTGCATCAAATGTAAATCTACAGGCATCTTCCTAGATAACCATTCAAACAAAACACCAAACTTCATACTATCACCAAAAATAAACCATAAAGGCCATTTACAACTCAAGAGCAACCAAACAAACTTGCTCAAACAGGGAGTTCAGCAAAACATCTCCCAAAAACAACGGAAACCCCCATTGCCCTTATCACTTATAGTCTGGTTCAAAGATACTTGGTTACCAAGTCTTGTACCGATCCCTTGCTTCCCGCTGCCTTCCAAGCTTCTAATTCTCTGCATTGTTGGACAGAGAGAGCGTAAGCACACTAGGCTTAGTGAGGAGTGCTCAAAAACATGCACTTTTCATCTTTAAAAACCAATATATTAAACAATATACAATCTGAATCATTTACACCAGCAAATTCCATTGCTAGACCTCAATTTAAGCCTTCCCATGCATAACAACCATACGCAAAGCTTAAAGAGTAAGCGTACAACATGTATCATTAACCAACAACAAGTTCCATTGCTAAATCTCAATTTAAGCCTTCCCATGCATAACAACCATATGCAAATCATAAAGAGTAAAAATGTATAAATCACATTATACAACATAAACTTTCCAATGATACATCAACGATTATATTGGCTTACAAGTGATCATTAAACAAGTACATTAACAAAAGACTTCATCGGATACATGGATTCAACAAGTGTTCAACCAACATTTCAAGCTATCTCAACCGAAATAGCGATACAATAACAATCGCGGTACATTACCAACCGGGTACACCTTTCAACCCACGGGGACACCAACTCCAATAATCGGTTAGACGCTTAATCCACTAATAGGAGTCTACGATACTGTTTAACCCCTCTACTGTTAGGGTACTCAGATGGAGTTTACGGTACACGGATCTAAACCCCTCAATATCCAAGGCTACTTATTATAGTGCACTCAATCCTATAGCCGCCCAACTATATCTGATAACAATTTTAAAACCACATCACTTGCCAATATAATTAACCACTTAACATTTACCTCACTGTTTTTAACAAGCATTAACCAAACCATTTTTCCAAAGCAACAACCATGCTCTAAATCTCAAGTTTAAACCATATACCTACAAGGATCACTTACCATATGCATCCTTCAAAATTTCTTGATTATAAACAGCATATCAAACACTTTAAATCATGCTTAAACAGTAGGTAACATGTAAATGAAAATAAGTGCATAAAACCATTTAACACTAGCTCGACCGAGAGAGAATATCCATTTTACTTACTTTCGAGTGTAAACCAGTGTATCAAGCTAAGTTTAAACTCCCATAAACCACCTTAAAACATTCCAAAGCTGGAATCCACGTTCTCACTCACTGATACGCAAAACCTTGATTCGCCGACGCGAAAACAAGTGTCTGAAGCCTCCAAAGCTTCATCGATCACTTCCGGATCCATCTCCCTTGTTTTAGCCATATAACAACAGAGGATTAATGCATATCCATGCATTTACAACACTGCAACAACAGATCCTCACGGACTTTTACATTCACCTCACAATTACCCAACCACAACAACTGAAAACATCATCTAATCCCTTCCAAACAAACCCCAGCCACAACCTATCAATCTAACATCGCATTAATCATCAATTAACACCTAAAACCAAAACCAAAGCAACCTTACACCTCCAGCAAACACACAGCCACCATAACATCTTAAAAAGACAAATCTAGCAACCTAAACAATTCGAGATTCAAGAGTTTCAGGATTTCATTGATAAAATTAACTTATCAACATCATTTAACATCCAAAATATGTTCAAAAACAATCTCTAACACTGAAAATCAGATTTAATTCGAATATTTCATCATTTCATCAATTTTACCTAATTAAATCTATATAAAAACACAAAATCAGATTATAAACCGTAAATCAAGGATCAAATACTTGGGAATATCAATAAAGAACCATTTAACAGAGGAGATCATGGACCTTACCCCTGTTATGTGATTTCTCCCTCAACCGACTTGTTTAAAGCTAAGAAAACATAAGATTTCAATGAGATTTTGTAAAACAAAGTTAAGAATCAAGTTAGAATTAAAAATCTGAGTGAAAAGGATCTCTCACCTCTGGATTTTGATGAAATTCTGAGTGTTTGGCAGAAAAGAAGTTGAGAGAAAAGGTTTAGAAAAAAGTTACATAAATTTTCTTTAAAAGCAAATAACTAACATAGATATTTTAATCCCTCTTAATCACCCTTTAAAACACATGTTTAAAATGATTTAATTGAAGGAGAAACCACCACCAAAAACTTGGTAATTTAGCTCCTTAAGGATTCTAAGAATTTGACCCTTTCATTTTAGTCACTTTAAAACAATTTTCAAAAATCGCATTTTGGTCACTAACCAAAATGTCACATTTCCAAATTTCATTTTCCAAAATTGATCCACCAAAAATCAATATATATTAAAAGATGATTTTTAACTATTTTCGACATTTTTATCTTACCAAAAATTAGACGGTCCCGAATCTGACTCGAATCTCTAACCTGGTCCACCGAACTGTCTAACAAACCTCAAAACTACTATGCTCAAGACCAGGGCATTACAACTCTCCCCCACTTAAGAAATTTTGTCCCTAAAATTTGCTCGAAGGTAACCAAAAGTAGAAACCGCTCCAACATCTCCGACTCACATTCATACGTGGCTTCCTAACACTACGGTGTCTCCGCAACACCTTAACAAGGCCAACCATTATACCACGCAAAACCCTACTGCTGGCAACAAAGATCTCCGCGGACCCTTCACACAAGATAACTTAGATCTCAACACAATGCCTTTCACCGGCAAAACATGCGAGGAACCGGTAACCCCTCGACCCGGCCTAAACGCCCGACCGAACTGAGAGTGCCACATTAGGTTTACCGAAGCAAACCAAATAAAGGTTACGAAAAGTTAGTCCATTTTTTCCACTTTTATCTTGTCTAAATGTAAATTAATGTTCCTACATGTTCATACTCGCAGCGGATAAGTTCACAAATGAAACGAGTCACAAATAGCAATCAATTGAATTATATTCAAAATTGAGGACTAAAATGAAATTACTTTAAATTACAAAACCAAAATTGAATTTAAGAATACCAATCCTCAATTAGTCCATTTACATGCCCACATAACAAATTTCATGTCAAAATGATCATCTATGCGCATTCAATTACATTTTCTAGACTTAGGGACTAAAATGCAAGAAACCAAAAACTGACTTCCATGACATTACTTGAATATACTGCCTCGCATACCGATACATATGTATCCGTACCGATACGTAGCAACCATGCCTACCGTACACAATATACCGTATCGGTACGCCACATCAGTATGTACAGTATTAAATCCATATCGGTACAAGCCCCTTGGTGTATCGGTACACAGGTTTTCCTTCAAAAAGTGATTTTCTAGTAACGAATCCCCGTACCGATACACTCCATCCTGTACCCATATGCCAAGCTTGAATTACCTAACCTTATCGGTACTCGTATACCCGTACCGATGTTGCCTGCCTTAGTTTGCCTTTGCATACCGATATGGTCCCTTGCGTATCGGTACTCAGAGGCCTCTAATGTCTTTTTCTACAGATTTTCACCTAAATCTATATGTATTTAGCTCCTAGTAACTTGCATACTTGGATACGAACATTCAACAATACCTATATCAACCCTTAACCGTGGTTTAACCACCATACAAGCTCATGTTAGCCAAAAGAATCAATCTAAAGGCATGCTCCCTACAACATTTCACCAAACATACCAAAAAGTCCAACTAAGCAATTATTAGCAAGAACACCACACCAACAACACATCAGTACCATGCTCAACAAGATTAGCACATCTAAGCTTACCATCAAAGCAAGACCATCTAGATGCATACCTAGGAGACCTCACAACATCAACAATAGGTAACAATGCACAACAAACTTAACAACATCAATCAAACTCTGAAATCACAGCATTACACATGCTTAGAATTAGGGAAAAACAGAATTACAATTCCCAAAATCCTTGGCGAACACATTGCTTTATTAGCCGGAAACTAAAATCGAGTCCATACTCAAAAGTATTATTTTTGGATCACTTAAACCTTGCGTTTTCTGCCACCAAGCTTTAATGCTCTGCTTCATTAGAGAAAAGAAAGCGTAAGCACACTTGCTTAGTGAGGATGCTCATAAAGACGATGCATTAAACAAAACCTTGAAAACCAACTCTTGTTTCAAACCATGCTCACGAACTAAGCAAGTTCCAATAGCTTCAAATCAAAAATGTATATCAACCATATGCAAAACATTATATATATGTATTCCACATGCTTAATCCCAAAGCATCAAATAACGAACCCTACTTAAATCCCAAAGCTTTATAAAATAGGTTCAACATTAGAATTCTCAAATATTGGCAATTATAGTGACCCCGGATAGTCGACCACTATCCTTGATTAGCTTACCGCTAACCTTTAGTTAACCAACTATTAACTTTACACATCGGATACACGGATCTCCCTTAATGACCGGCCATCATCAAGACTACCCCATGCCGACCGCATGACTTCACAACCTTACCGACCGCAGGCTTTACATCAACAAGGGGAGCCGACCGCTCAACCCAAGTGATAACAACATAGTCCGGGTAGCCGGCCGCTATACCTCATGGACTCTTAATCCCATGATCGATTTTAACCATATTATAGTGCACTTTATCCTATGGCATGCCAATTATATCCAAATGTTTCCTCACCTTGTCACATAGCCAATATATCATTTACAAAACCATTTACTCACTGTTTTACACAAAATCCCCACATATGCAAATCATATTTCCATAACAATATCACATTCCCGACTGGAGTAAAAACTAATGCACACTAGCATTAAATATACCTTTAAGACACCGCATATGTACCTTAAAATCATGCATTAACAGTAGGTAAAGCAAACCATGTTTACGTCTAAAACATGAATCACACATACTCATATCCGAACCGATATTGAAGAGCAAAAGAGGGAAACTTACTTCCGAGCTCAGGTAAGTGTTTCAAACTTATCCTAAACTCTCAAAACCAAACCTTTGAGACCGTTTCCACTCAACAATTTCACTTCGCCTTGTTTGCTACCACGAAACAAGCTCCCGACAAGTCTAGGACCACCTCAAGATGCTACGCCTTGACTATCCCTTGTTCCGGCCACATAAAACCAGAGGAAACATGCATTAAAATGCATCCAATACTCTGTTACAACTCAAAATTCCGTAGCTCTCAAGATGCCCACTCAAAACTCATCCGAAACCTACCGAATTCAACCTCAAACACTACTCAATCTTAACTCAGCCACACTATAACGATTAGAAACATCAAACCTCATCAATTAATATCTAAAAACTCATTCCCAACATCCTTTTACTTCCAGCAATGATTAAACACCCCAAAAACCCTTAGCTAACAACCTAACAATTAGAGATTCAACCAATTTCGGGATTCCATTATTAAAAACAAATTATCCACATTACAATAAATCCAAAATAAGATTGAAATCAATCTACAACACTGGAAAAATAGATCCAAATAAAAAATCACAAGATCCTTCAATTAAACCTCAATTAAGCTAAAATACATAATTACTTAATCAAAACATATCAGAAAAACATATGTAAAGAGCCAAGAACTTGGGAATTTCAGTAAAGAACCTTTCATTAGACGAGAAGAACGAAACTTACCTCCAATGAATGAGTTTCCCCTTAATTGGATGGTTTTTCCTCTTGAAAAGCAAAGAAATTCAATAAGATTTGTGGAAAACAATTTAAGAAATCATTTAGCAAATCAAGAAGTTAAGAAATTAAGATCATTACTTTAAACCTCTGATGGAAAAAGAGTGTTTGGCTGAGAGTGTTTTGAGAGAAAATGTGAGAAAAGAAAAGTTACGTCAAAATGTATTTTAGAAAGATGAGTACCTTTTTAACTAAATCCTTTTTAATTCTTTTAATTAAAACCATTTTAAAATAATCCTAATTAAGGGAATACTCAGATTAAACCAAATGGTAAAATAGCTCCTTAAAGATTCTAAGTTTTGTCTCTTTACAAAACGGTCACCTTTTTAAAACGGTTTTCATAAATTACATTTTGGTCACTAGCCAAAATGTCGTCCTTCCAAAGCTCATTTTCCAAAATTGCTTTCACAAATATTTTTAATACAATAAAATATGATTTTTAAACATTTTTCTATAATTTTATCTTTTAGAAAAATATTTGCTCCCGAATTCGACTCAAATCTCTAACTCGGTCCATTGGACTGTCTAACCAGCCACAAAATCGCTAGGCCCAAAACGGGGCGTTACAGAACCCAACCGATACCATCGCGACATCATCACATAAAACACATCATGGAACCCCTCCAACACAGGAGGTAACCTCAAACAATAAGTAACAGGACCCACACGCCCAACAAACTCGTATGGTCCACTAAACCCATCTCCTTCTTCCAAGGCGATTCCATCATGATCATCCGACCATCAACAACACACGTAGAAACACTAAGCCTCAAATTCACGTAGAATTTCTGACGATCCGAAACTGCTCTCAAGCGCTTACACAACAACTTCACCTTTTCATCGATGCCTTTCTACACATTAGACATGGGAACATAATCTTCCCTAATCTCAGCCCAACACATGGCCGTACGACACCTCCAACCACACAACGCCTCGTACGGTGTCCCTTGAATACTTGTCTGATTACTGCCATTAATGCAAGCTCTACCAAAGGCATATGCCTTTCACACTTTCCTGGAGCTCAATGACACACAACCCAAGATGTCATTTAAAACCTGAATTCCATGCTCTATCCTGTCATCCAACTGGGAAAGATATGTAGTACATACAATCAAGTTCAAGCAACATCTCTAGAACCTTGCTGTAACTCACGGATCTCCGTCCAAAACTATAGTCTCAAGCACACAGTACAACCGCACTAACCCATCATACACAAATCTGTCTCCTATTCCAAATCATACAGCACAAGCATAGACATAAAGGTGCGCACACTTCACAATTCAATCAACAACCACCCACGAGGAATTCTTTTCGATCAGAATCAAAAGCAACTCAAACACATAATCCATGATGATTCTTTCCCACATCCAATCTGGTATCCTCAACAGTTGCTACAACCCAAAAAGAAACTGAGGCTCAGCTTTCACTCGCTGTCATACTATGTATCGATCAACAATATCAGCCACATCTTCCTTTAAACCAACCCCACAAGAGCTGGCATGCGCCTCCATCAAAACCATACACCTCAACTCAACATCAAGAGACGTCACCTCCCGATCTTTAAAACACAACACCCTATCACCTTTATCATGAAATTCCATCAGATTTCTTCTCCCAATAACCTGAACGTGGGTATAGATGCATCATCACACCGTTACCTTCCTTTAAACAACTGCGGCCAGAATGACTTCACTTGCAATTTAGCATCAAGCATCATACCCAACCGCGTAAACAACATCCTCAACTCCACAGTAACCCTCATAAACAAAGCATCGACTATAACCCTAGGTAGGACGACATCAAACTATAACTCTTAAACAACTCCAACCATCCAAGTAGTCAAAAACTCAAATCATCATTCATTTTTTTAACCACACATGATCTGTGTACACGACACACTTTTCATCATATAATTAATGTCTTCAAAACATTTAAACAACCACCATCGTAGCAAGCCTCACATCATGCGTAAAACAAAAGAGCTCGTGCACCGGTAACTATCTAGATGCACAAACCACAACTTCACCTGCAATACTACAACCTCAACAACTTTCAATGCTAAGAACTAGATCTTACCAACCTACAAACTGCCAATTCTAACTTTGGTCGCTCAAGAACTAACACAAGGCACACTCCCAAGAACCATATTACCAAAACCACCTTCATACATTACCTTACCTAAACCATCACTCCATTGATTTTCAATCAGTCATCCGTAAGTGTGAACATATGTATGCATGATCACTTATATGCCCTCATAGATGTCTATGTGTATGTATGCAAAACCTCTAATGTGATACCCAAATGTATGCATGTATTGACATATTTACATATACATATAAGTGTTTTTTCACTGTGCATGTTTATCTGTTCACACTTACTAATAACATTCTCAGAACCAAAATTCTTAGCAACATACCCAAAACTCTTACTTCCTAAACAAAGAGAAACATTTGCTTCCCCCAAAAAAATCTACCAAACCAACCATACATATCAATCAAAACACTTTTCGATACTGCTGTACACGGAAAGACCATCAATCAGCACAACAACCAACTAACCTAAAAACTCATGAACTACTCAACTCATCATATCAATGAACATAACCCATGCATCGGTCAACCTAAATGGCATAACCCAAATATGCATACTGCCGCAACCCTTACAGAAGTCATATCTAAACACAAACATATTCTTTACACTCGACAAATGACACCTAGGCCTCGAACCAATCTTATAAACCACTGAAGCACCTCTAAAAAGATCAACAAAACATCAACTTACTCATCTACCAAATCCCCATGCACAACTTCATCACGCCATCCTCATTTCCCACAACAACATTGGAGCAACCCCGACAAAACTCTAAGCCTAACAAAACCTTGATTAAGCAACTCTTTCGAGCCATGCATAGAGAGCAATAGACACTGGAGCTTCATTTTCATACAACTCAATGCTAAACTCGACCTCTCAATCCAATGGCAAACCCGGTCGTTTCCTTGAAAACACCTAGGAACTCACATACCGTACGAATATCCTAAACACGTACATCCTTTGACCCAAGATTCATAACATAGGTTAGGAATACTTTACAACCAATAATCTATCAAACGACTCGCTCCAGTGCCGAAATAGCATTAAACAAGAATTTAATATTCTCGCCCGTGATTACCACCTCGTAATCATCAGTAAGTTTCAAGGAACTCGCTAGGATCTAAAACCAACCACAACTCCCTGATCGAGCCACTAATTCATACCCAGAATTACATCAAAACCTATAGAGCAGCAACTCCCACAATCAATCGTAACCTCTGGATTTAAACCACCAAAGGGTATTTCAAACATTCATCCTGTAATAACCGTCTCACCGGGAGAACCAACCCCCAACAACCGCACAACTGTCATCTATGAGACGATCGTTCAAACCACAATTCTCACAACTATCAATAACAACAAGCACAAGGGTTCACACTCTAAATATCAAATGCGGATAATCCCGCCTCATGAGATCACACAATCCACATGCCTAACATGCATTAAATATTGTTCTAGTCTGTATACTCTCACCCCGCGATCCTCACCCAGCACTGTAATCACCTCTCCACAACTTAGGGCAATATCTTTTATCACACCTCTTTTAAATTGAACATTTTTTAAACTAGAATCCATATTTCCCTTCCCAGAGCCAGAACCTCCCACACTAAACCAATAAACCCAGGTTCTGCTTAATGTACTACGCCCGTGTACCAACACGTCAAAAAGGGTGTAGTCGGAAGCCAACATGTACACCCCAATATCCTATACCAACTCATAACAAATTTGGTCACAACGATACTTCTCTATCGATACCAGTTCAGGAGCATACTGGCTCAACCAAACAATATGTACCTTAAAATCGGCCACATACACACAGCCTTCAACCCAAGCCATGAACTCTAATTCCTTTTTATCCAAGTGTCTAAACCCCAGACACTTATTCTTAAAGACAGCATGAAAAGACTCCTAATCCACCTTATGGGGTTCCACGCTTGCAGATACAATTGTCCACCAACTAAGAACATCACCTTGCAACAAGGATTCAACACATCCCAACTTACGGGTACCTATACACCCTATTCGATCCAAACCCGGATAAATTTGGCCATCCCAAAATCAGATGCCTCAGATGACACCCCACGGTACCCAACTTCTCCCAAACTATAGAGATATTTCAACAGCAACCTCATTTACCCAACCGTCGGTGCAACCACACGCCCTCTAGCAATAACAGCTTAAAAGCTCAAACATCGTCTATAGCAAGGCATCCTATCACCCAACACTAGCCCAACCAGAACATGCGGTACAACCTTTGGGGTGACAAACCCCCAGGAGACACAACACTCTCCTCACTCAGTGCCCGAAGGAAACAACATCATGCTAATTCTTATTCCTCCTCTCTGTCATAACATAACACATTTTCTAAGGCATGATAATCATTTCAAAACAAAATTAATCAGGCTAGCTTCAAGCAAGGATCCAAGACCTTCATTTCAAAATCATAACATTTTAGACTATAATAATAAGGCAACGAGTTTCCCAAATTTCCCCTAACATAGCATAAAGCAATCAACGTGCATTTTACAATCCCCGTCCATAACAAATAACAGAGTTCAACTCTTAATAATATCACATCAATCATAACAACTCATATTTATCGCAAACCCAACTTTGATACCACAAAATATAACCGCCTCGACCCGGCCTAGTCGCCAGACCGAACCAAGTGAGCTACATTAGGTTTACCGAATTAAACTGGAAGATGAAACCTAAAACGCGTCCATTTTTTCTTTTATCTTGTCTAGATGCATTATTACTTTCCTACATATACATATTGTTCACTGGTGAGGACTCAACTCAATCGACATCGAGTCGATATCTAATTGGAGAAAAACACAAATTAGGGACTAAACTGCAATTTCAGCAATATATAGGGATTTTGCCCAATTTTAAGTTATCAACCTTTAATTAAATATATTTCATGCTTATATGTCAAAAATAGCTCAAAACGATCATCCATACACATCTAATTGCATTCACAACATTTAGGGACAAAAATGTAAGAAAACAAAAATTTATAATATTCCATATAGCTAACTTAACTACCACCCGTATCATTACAGGTACTCGCATTTCGGTACAACTTCATTACCTTGAATACCCCATGTTCCAGTAGCCAAAATCCGTTTCGATACGCCCCTACGTATCGAAACACCCTTCAATGAATTACTGTGCCGTATCGAAACAGGTATCCGTGTATCGAAATGCTAGCTTAAATTGACCTACTCAGTACCGAAATAGCTGCCTACGTACCAGTACGCTAAGCCTGAAATAGCCTACTTGTACCGAAATAGGGACACTCGTACCGGTACGCCTGTACCTATAATGTCTATTCCAGTTGGTTAAACATATTTTCAGCCAAACTAAGCCACCCTAACATGCTTCTAACGTACATCCAACATACTCAGGGTTGAAACCACATCAAAGCATCATAGACTCAACATCGATTCATGGCATCTTGCATCAAATGTAAATCTATAGGCATGCTTCCTAGATAACCATTCAAGCAAAACACCAAACTTCATACTATCACCAAAAATAAACCATAAAGGACATTTACAACTCAAGAGCAACCAAACAAACTTGCTCAAACATGGAGTTCAACAAAACAACTCCCAAAAACAACGAAAACCCCCATTGCCCTTATTACTTATAGTCTAGTTCAAACATACTTTGGTTACCAAGTCTTGTACCTATCCCTTGCTTCCACTGCCTTTCAAGCTTCTAATTCTCTGAATTGATGGACAAAGAGAGCGTAAGCACAATAGGCTTAGTGAGGAGTGCTCAAAAACAAAACACCATCAATGCATTTAAAACCATTTCTCAACAACACATGGAAATCTCATTTCAATCATTCTTTAAGAATCATTTAAACATTACCATTGGAACATCATGCCTTGAAAACCATGCACTTTTCATCTTTAAAAACCAATATATTAAACCATATGCAATCTGAATCATTTACACCAGCAAATTCGATTACTAGACCTCAATTTAAGCCTTCCCATGCATAACAACCATATGCAAAGCTTAAAGAGTAACCATACAACATGTATCATTAACCAACAACAAGTTCCATTGCCAAACCTCAATTTAAGCCTTCCCATGCATAACAACCATATGCAAATCTTAAAGATTAAACATGTATAAATAACATTATACAACATAAACTTTCCAGTGATACATCAACAATTATATTGGCTTGCAAGTAATCATTAAACAAGTCCATTAACAAAAGAGTTCATCAGATACACGAATTCAACAATTTTTCAACCAACAATTCAAGCTATCTCAACCGGAATAACGATACAATAATAATTCTGGTACATTACCAACTTGGTACACCTTTCAACCTACGGGGACACCAACCCTAATCATCAGTTAGACGCTTAATCCACTAACGGGAGTCTTCGATACTGTTTAACCCCTCTACCGTTAGGGTACTCGGATGGAGTTTTTGATATACGGATCTAAACCCCTCAACATCCAAGGCGACTTATTATAGTGCACTCAATTCTATGGCCAGCCAACTATATCCGATAACAATTTTAAAACCACATCACTTCCCAATATAATTAACCACTTAACATTTACCTCACTGTTTTTAACAAGTATTAACCAACCATTTTCCCAAAGCAACAACCATGCTTCAAATCACAAGTATAAGCCATATACCTACAAGGATCAGTTACCATATGTATCATTCAACATTTCATGCTTATAAACAGCATATCAAACACTTTAAATCATGTTCAAACAGTAGGTAACATGTAAATCAAAACAAGTGCATAAAACCATTTAACACTAACACAACCGAAGAGATAATATCCATTTTTACTTACTTTCGAGTTTAAACTAGCATATCAATCTAAGTTTAAACCACCTTAAAACATTCCAAATATGGAATCCACGTTCTCACTCACCGATACGCGAAACCTCGATTTGCCGACATGAAAACAATAGTCTGAAGCCTATAAAGCTTCATCTATCACTTCCAGATCCATCTCCCATGTTTTAAACACATAACAACAGAGGATTAATGCATATCCATGCATTTACAACACTACAACAACAGATACTCACGGACTCTTACATTCACCTCACAATTACCCAACCACAACAACCGAAAACATCATCTAATCCCTTCCAAACACAACCCAGCCACAACCTATCAAGATAACATCACATTAATCATTAATTAGCACCTAAAAATAGAACCAAAGCAACCTTACACCTCCAGCAAACACACAGCCACCATAACACCTCAAAAACACAAATCTAGCAACCTAAACAATTAGAGATTCAAGAGTTTCGGCACTGATAAAATTGACTTATCAACATCATTTAACATCAAAAAATGTTCAAAAACAATCCATAACACTGGAAATCATGTTCATTTTGAATCTTTCATCATTTCATCAATTTTACCCAATTAAATCTATATAAAAACACAAAATCAGATTATAAACCATAAATAAAGGATCAAATACTTGGGAATATCAATAAATAACCATTTAATAGAGGAGATCATGGACCTTACCCTTGTTATGTGATTTATCCCTCAATTGGCTTGTTTAAAGCTAAGAAAACATAAGATTTCAATGAGATTTTGTAAGACAAAGTTAAGAATCAAGTTATAATAAAAAATATGAGTGAAAAGGATCTCTCACCTCTGGATTTTGATGAAATTCTGAGTGTTTGGCAGAAAAGAAGTTGAGAGAAAAGGTTTAGGAAAAAGTTACGTAAATTTTCTTTAAAAGCAAATAACTAACTTAGATATTTTAATCCCTCTTAATCACCCTTTAAAACACATGTTTAAAAAGATTTAATTGAAGGGAGAAACCACCATAAAAAACTTGGTAATTTATCTCCTTAAGTATTCTAAGAATTTGACCCTTTTCATTTTAGTCCCTTTAAACAATTTTCAAAAATTGCATTTTGGCACTAAGCAAAATGTCACATTTTCAAATCTCATTTTCCAAAATTGATCCACCAAAAATCAATATATATTAAAAGATGAATTTTAACTATTTTTCCATATTTTTATCTTACCAAAAATATATTGTCCCGAATCTGACTCGAATCTCTAAGCCGGTCCACCGAACCGTCTAACAAACCTCAAAACCGGTAGGCCCAAAACTGGGGCGTTACATTACGAATGGGGAAGGTTTTGGCACCCCACACTGCCCAAAAATTTGTACCGTAAAAAGAAAATAAATAGTTACCTCTTTGTTAATATTAAACTTTGTGAATTAAAGTGACGATTAATTTAAAATCCGGTTATACATGCGAGTCTATTTTAAGGGCCCCGTTATTCAAAAGTAATCAGTAAGACCACCATCACTACATTTGATACTGGTCGCTTTTACTGTCGAATAATGAGACTTCGCATTGACATAATTCAATATCCAAATGCAATCTTAAACAAGGCATGGCAAATAAGCATAAACATGGTAAATATAAAAACGACATAAAATAAAATCATGAAACAAAAACAGGATTTCGAACAATAAAATACAACATGGTATGGCATGACTCAAATATTATGTTAAAAAGTGTATCATGAAACTAAATTATATACACGACAATATATCCTAAAATATGCATACGTAATAGTCCATATTTATACAGTTATAGGGAAAATAAATAAACATATATATATACCTATTTATGAAAAAAGAAACTAAAATATTATTATATTTTATACATATTCATATAAATTACATTATATAAAAAAACAAATTAAAAGAAGAACACGTATACATAAAAAGGTCATATATATATATAGGATATAATACATATAAATACATAAAAAATGGTTTTGGCAGTAGCCATAATTTTGTACACATATATATATATATATATATATATTTGAACCGTGTTATAAAGTGTACAAGTTATATACAAATATATATATATAATACATTATATACAAAATTATATGGGGAGTATCTGTACACATAATATGTAATGAATATTTAATAAAGCATAAAGGAAAAAATTGAACTGAAAGTTTAAATATGTATGCAAGATTAAGTTAAGACAAAAAAGAAATCTAGGGGCCCATGGAGTAATTTAAAACACTGTTAGGGGTTAAACTAAAAAGATTTAAAACAAACAGGGACCAAAATTAAGTGAAAACTAGAAAAGGGCGAGATTAAAAACAAATTAAAACTATGAGGGGCTGAAACTGTAGTTAACCCGTGACTAAATTAGATGCAGAACAAAAGCCCGAGGACTAAAACTACAAATAGACCCTCAATCGAAATGAGTGGATCCTCCTCGAATTTGGGTCACCGCGCGGGTTGAGAAGGTCTCAAAACGACGATGTTTCGTTGTTGATATAAATAAGCAAAACAATGCCAAAATTTGGCCTTAATCTTCATTTCTCCTCGGCCCACTTTAAAACCAAAACAAAAAAACGCTCTGAAAACCCTTCCTCTCTCTCGTCTAAAACCATAATGCGGTGATATCACCGCCACGTTAAAATGACGCCTCGAACCTTCTTACCTTCAAAAGTCGAACCCAAACCCTAGTCTTTTTAACACTTTTACAAAGACAACCCCTTTTTGTTTTTGAAGATTTGGCCCACAACCTTCCACTAGTTCACTGATACTAGCCCGAAGACCGTGGGTTTATCTCCGGTGAAAGATCTCGGACGTCAGCGACCAAACCGAGACAGGTAAAAAAGACCTTCAGCTTTTAGAACTAGATCTCTTCGATTAAATGCTCATTTTTGCATGCAATAGCAGAAACAAATAATACCTTTAAGCTTTTTTTGTATTTTCTCTCGGTGAAATCCCAGTTAGGGTTTACAATGATTATGGGTTTGGCTATATAGCCAAAAATTACAAGAAAGAAAAAAAATAAAATTGCTACGCATCCTTTGAATCATAGGCTTGCCCGTTCTGAAATTTCTAATATTGTGGCTTGTTTGTATCTGCCATTTCTATTTTCATTGTAGCATTGCCTCTGAAAAAGCATCTAAAATATCTGATCTCTGCCCTTTTTTGTGTTGCCTTGCATGTGATGGCATTCCGGAGGAAGGGACTAGGGGGCCGTTACTGTTGCGGCTGAGTTGGCCATTGGAGAGCCAAGGGCGTGTATCGCACGCGGGGTATGAAAGGCCACGGGGAAGCCAGATCGCCTTTTGCGTGGATTCCACGCGCTCGTGGCGATTCTAGAAGTCGCCTAAGCTTCAATCCATGTTGTTAGATCGAGAATAGATCTCACAGCCCTTGTGTGGCTACGCAGAGGATGAAGTGTGTCAGGTTGAGGCTTAGGGTTATATTATTTGGGCTCTAAATAGGCTAACATGTATAATATTTATTTTTTTGGGCTTAATTTGTAAATAAACTAATATTTGGACTTTAATATTTATTTTATTTAATTAGGATTTTTTTAATTAAGCTTTTGTTTGTTTTTGTTTTTAATATAATATAATATAATATAATATAATATAATATAATATAATATAATATAATATAATATAATATAATATAATATAATATAATATAATATAATATAATATAATATAATATAATATAATATAATATAATATAATATAATATAATATAATATAATATAATATAATATAATATAATATAATATAATATAATATAATATAATATAATATAATATAATATAATATAATATAATATAATATAATATAATATAATATAATATAATATAATATAATATAATATAATATAATATAATATAATATAATATAATATAATATAATATAATATAATATAATATAATATAATATAATATAATATAATATAATATAATATAAAAACTTAATAATATTTTTTTGTTTTTGTTAAATCATAGAGTAATATATAATAGTATTACATTAACCAATATACTAATAATCTTTTGGGTTTTTAATTATAAATAGATAGTAATAAAAAAATAATACCAAAAAATATACGGTTCTGAAAATGACTCGAATCCCTACTCTAGTCCACAGAACCATCTAATAAACCACCAAACTGCTAAGCCCTAAAACCAGGGCATTACAGATTTCCCAAGTGGTTCGACCACTTCTCATACGTCCTTGAACTGGAGCAGCCCTCAACGGTTATAG
Organism: Hibiscus mutabilis; assembly: GCA_019671005.1. Classification (NCBI taxonomy): domain Eukaryota; kingdom Viridiplantae; phylum Streptophyta; class Magnoliopsida; order Malvales; family Malvaceae; genus Hibiscus; species Hibiscus mutabilis. The sequence goes on along the minus strand of CM033739.1, from coordinate 21,894,277 downwards.
TGTATAAATCCACCAGTGGGAGAATTGGCACACTCTTGACCCCTCGACCGCTGTGGTTCTCATGGTGGAGCATGGCACACTATTGACCCCTCGACACACATGAGACGACTTATTATACTGCACTTTAAACCCTATGGCTAGCCAACTATATATGATAACATTTTTACTTGAGCCACTTGCCAATATACTCAATAATAACCTTATTAATTTACTATTTTACATATGCATCATTTCAAATCATTTTGCAATGCATTAAAGCATGTATTCTAGCATTCTCAAAATACTTTCATAAATCATTTGCTATGCTCAAATCTTATCATATATAATCATTTGCAATCTATTTCTTTTCTAAAACATGCATATAATAGTAAGTAATCAAATCTATGAACATGTGCATGAGATTGTATTTTGCAAAACTTACTTCCGAGCCTATAAATGTGTTTCAAACTTATTCTAAACTCCCAAAACTTCTTTCAAACCTTCTAATAGCAGTAAAACACGTCGATAAGTAATCAAGCTCCCGAAGCTTCCACAATGCCTTCAAAAGCTAAGGAAATCAACTACCCTACTTTACCCAAACAAAAACAGAGGATTAATGTACTTTCATGCATCTCAAATCCCCAGCAAACAACAAACACAATAGATCCATCAAACGCCTCTTTAAAGCATCCAAAAACATCATCAAACCTCAACTAAACAAAGCTCAGCCAAAACCTATTGATTCTAACATCTCAACAACATCAATTAACATCCAAAAACATCTTAAACATGTCTTTATACCTCTAGCACTACCACTACACCAAGATCATATCAAAAACAAACTATAAGCAACCTAGAAAATTAGCAATTCACATAGTTTCAGTATCCCTTTAATTAACATGTTCTTTTAACATTAAAACACATCTTATAAGAGATCTAAATCCATTAGATTTATTACAAATAGATCCAAATCAGTTTTTATCCAATTTCCATACAAAATTTAATTTAATTACCACATCTATGTTTAAATCATAATTCCATAACATAAATCAATAGCAAGGGATCAAGAACATTGGAATTTCAATAAAGAACCTTCAGTTAGAGGAGAGAAACAAAAATCACCTCTAATTGCTGATTCCTCTATTAATTGGAAAAGTTTGGTTAAAATCCGAATAGATTTTGTTGCAAGAATCAAAGAATTCAAGTAGGAAATCAAAAGGAATTGATTACTAGAAATTTGGGAAAGATTTTGATAGTTTGGCTGCTGAAAAAGTTGAGAGAAAAGTTGTATCGAAGTTAGTTACGTAAGAAAGTGATTTTGTGAAAATGAAAATCCTTTCAATAATTCTATTTTGTTTTACTATTAAAACCATTTAAAAATACTTTAAAAATAGCCTAAATAAAGGGGAAAATATGATAGAAAAGTTTGGTCAAATAGCTCCTTAAAGATTCTAAGTTTTGACCTTTTTTACAATTTAGTCACCAAAAATAGTTTTGAAACTTTTCGATTCAGTTACCATACCAAAATGTCCCAAAATCATAATTATCTACTTCAAATTGAATTTACCAAAACCTTTAAAATATCAATTAAATATTTTATATCATTTCCATATTTTATTGTGACCAAAAACTATTTGTTAAAATTTTATTCCCGAAACTAACTCGAATTGTCTAACTCGGTTCTCCCAAGCCGTCTAATTGATCCGATTAACTTATAGGCCCAATTTCTAGGCACTACATGAGAGCTTCAGAAACTAAGGTGAGTGTAGTCGGAGTCTAGCGGTTTGGGCCTAGTGGTTTTGAGGCTTATTAGACGGTCCAATGGACCAGGTTAGAGATTCGAGTCGGATTCGGGACCGTATATTTTTTTATAAGATAAAATATGGAAAATGGTTAAAAATAATCTTTTAATATATGATTAATATTGTTGAAATCAATTTTGGAAAATTAAATTTGGAAGTGTGACATTTTTGCTAGTGACCAAAGTGTGATTTTTGAAAACTGTTTTTAAAGGTGACTAAAATGAAAAGGATCAAATTCTTAGAATCCTTAAGGAGCTATTTTAACAAGTTTTTGTGGTGATTTATCCCTTCAATTAAATCATTTTAACATGTGTTTTAAAGGATAATAAAAAAAGATTTTGGATATTAAAGTTAGTTATTTGGTTTTAATGAAAATTGACGCAACTTTTCTCTCCACTACTTTTCTACCAAACACTCAAGTTTTCATCAAAAAACAGAGGTGAGAGATCAATTTTACTTATATTCTTGATCTACAATTGATTATTTAACTTTGATTTACAAAACCTCATTGAAATCTTGTGTTCTCCTAGCTTTAAACAAGCCAATTGAGGGAGAAATCACACAATAGGGGTAAGGTCCGTGATCTCCTCTATTTAATGGTTCTTTATTGATATTCCCAAGTGTTTGATCATTGATTTATAGTTTATAATCTGATTTTGTGTTTTTATATTGAATTAATAGATTTAAATGGGTGAAATTGTTAAAAAGGAGAAAGTTTCGAATTGGATCAGTTTTCCAGTGTTGATGATTGATTTAAACATATTTTGAATGTATTATGATGTTGTTAAGTTGATTTTAACAATGGAATCCCGAAACTCTTGAATCTCTAATTGTTTAGGATGTTAGAATTGTGTTTTTGTGGAGTAGTGGTGGCTGTGTGATTTTTGGAAGTGTTTGGATGTTTTGATTCTGTTTTAAGGTGTTCATTGATGATGTTGAAGTAGTTTAATTGCTAGTTTAAATGCATTGAGATGCATTAATCCTCTGTTGTAATGTGGTTAAAATAGGGGAGATGGATCCGGAAGTGATCGGGGAAGCTTTGGAGGCTTCAGATGCTTATTTTCGCGTCAACGAATCGAGGTTTTGCGTATCGATGAGTGAGAACGTGGATTCCAGCTTTGGAATATTTTAAAGGTGGTTTATGGGAGTTTAAAATTAGCTTGATACGCTGGTTTAAACTCGAAAGTAAGTAAATATGGTTTTTCTCTCTCGATCGTGCTAGTATGAAATAGTTTTATGCACTTGTTTTGATTTACATTACACCTACTGTTTGAGCATGATTTTGAGTATATGAGATACTGTTTTCAAGTATGAAATGCTAAAGGATGCACATGGTAACTGATCCTTGTAAGTATATGGTTTAAAGCATGTTGTTGCTTTGGGAAATGGTTTGGTTTAATGCTTGTTAAAAACAGTGAGGAAAATGGTAAATGGTTAATTATATTGGCAAGTGATGTGGTTTTAAAATTGTTATCGGATATAGTTGGCCGACCATAGGATTTATATTGTAATATAATAAGTCGCTTTGGATGTCGAAGTGTTTTATACGGTGTACCGAATACTCCATCAAAGTACCCTAATAGTCGAGGGGTTATATGTTACTGTAAACTCCCGTTAGTAGATTAACCATCTAACCGATGAAAGGGGTTAGTGTCTCTGTGGGTTGAAAGTGTACCCGGTTGTTAATGTACCATGATTGTGATTGTATCGCTATTCTAGTTGAGATAGCTTGAAGTGTTGGGTAAACACTTTGTTGAATCCGTGCATCCGATGAACTCTTTTGGTAAATGAACTTGGTTAATGATCACTTGTGAGCCAATATAATTGTTGATGTAACATTGGAAAGTTTATGTTGTATAATGTGATTTATACATGTTTACTTTTTAAGCTTTGCATATGGTGGTTATGCATGGGAAGGCTTAAATTGAGGTTTAGCAATGGAACTTGCTGTTGGTTAATGATACATGTTGCATGTTTACTCTTTAAGCTTTGCATATGGTTGTTATGCATGGGAAGGCTTAAATTGAGGTCTAGCAATGGAATTTGCTGTTGGAAATGATACATGTTGCATATGGTTTAATATGCTAGTTTTTTAAAGATAAAAAGTGCATGGTTTTCAAGGCATGATGTTTCAACGGTAATGTTTAAATGGTGTTTAAAGAATGATTGAAATGAGATTTCAATGTGTTGTTGAGAAATGGTTTTAAATGCATTGATGGTGTTTTGTTTTGAGCACTCCTCACTAAGCATAGTGTGCTTACCCTCTCTTTGTCCATCAATGCAGTGAATTAAAAGCTGTGAAGGCAGAAGGAAGCAAGGGATCAGTACAAGACTTGGTAACCAAAGTATGTTTTGAACTAGACTATAAGTAATAAGGGCAATGTGGATTTTCGTTGTTATTTGGGAGAAGTTTTGTTGAACTCCCTGTTTGATCAAGTTTGTTTGGTTGCTCTTGAGTTGTAAATGGCCTATATGGTTTATTTTTGGTGATGGTATGAAGTTTGGTGTTTTGCTTGGTTGGTTAACTAGGTTGCATGACTATAGATTTACATTTGAAGCAAAATGCCATGAAACGATGTTGAATCTGTGATGTAATGTTGTGGTTGGATTTTAGGTTATGTTGGCTGTATGTTAGGGGCATGTTAGAATGTTTTGGTAAGGTTTAAAGCATGTTAAACCAGCTAAAAATGACATTACAAGCGAGGCGTACCGATAAGCGGGGGATCATATTGGTATAGCTTGGCAAATTCATGCACTTCAGATCGGTACAGGTATGTGTGTACCGGTACATATCGACAATTTAAACTTGGCATACCGGTACAGGATAAGGCGTATCGGTGTGGGAACTCATTACTAGAAAGTTGCTTTTTGGGAAAAACCCGTGTACCAGAACAATAAAGGCTCGTACAAGTATGGTATTAATATTTTGTAAGCTGATGTGGCGTACCAATACTGTACATAGTGTACCGTTATGGGTGGCTACTCCATATCGGTATGGCTGTGATCGTACCGGTACTGGTGGCCGTTAATTTTGTTAATGTCATGGGAATGAAGTTATATTTTTTGTGTTTTGGTCCCTGATTATTGTGAATACAATTGAATAAGATTGGATGATCGATTTGAGTTGAATTTTGGCGTATGAGCATGTAATCTGTCTAATTAAATAATGGTAACTTAAAAGTGGGCTAAGTCCTCGTAAATTTCTAAAATTGCAATTTGGTCCCTAAATTACAATTATATTCAACTGGATGTCAATTCAATGCCCGATTGAGTTGAGGTTTCACCTGTTGTCAGTATGAACATGTTTGAGTTTCTTCTATATAGTTTACTTTGGTAAACCTAATGTAGCTCGCTCGGGTCTATCTTGTAACTAGGCCAGGTGGTATCAGAGATAGGTTTGAGATAGTTGGTAGTTGGTAGGATTGATGTAATGTTATTATGTGTTGAACTTTGTTGTTTGCTATGCACGGTGATTGTAAAATGCACAGTGATTGCCTTATGCCATGTTGGGGGAAAATTGGTAAACCCATTGTCGTATTATTATAGACTGAAATGTTATAATTTTGAAATGAAAGTCTTGGATCCTTGCTTGAAGCTGGCATGACTGTTTTTGTTTTGAAATGATTATCATTCCTTAGATAATGTATTATGTTACGACCGAGAGGAGAAATGAGAACTAGCGTGATGATGTTGCCTTTGGGCAGTGAGTTGAGGAGAGTGTTATGTCTCCTGGGGGTTTCTCACCCCGAGGTATATACCACCTGTACCGGTTGAGCCAGTGTTGGGTGATATGATGCCTTGATATAAGCGATGTTTTGAGCTTTTAAGCTGTTGTTGCTGGAGTATGTGTGTTTGCAATGGCAGTTGGGCAAACAAGGTTTTTGTTGGAATATCCCTACAGTTTGGGAGGAGTTGAGTATCGTGGGTTGTCAATCGGAGCATCTGAGATAGGGATGGCCAATGTTATCCAGGTTTGGACCAAGTGGGGTGCGTTGGTACCCGTAAGTTGGGATGTGTTGAATCCCTTTTGTAAGCTGATGTTTTTTAGTTGGAGGACAAATGTATATGCGCGCATGTAGATTGGGAATCTTTGCATGTTGTCTTTTGGAAGAAGTATCTAGGGTTTAGATACTTGGATGACAAGAAATGAGAGTTCATAGCTTGAGTTTAAGGTTGTATGTGTTTGGCCAAGTTGGGGTGTAATTTGTTCAGTTGAGCCAGTATGCTCCTAAACAGGTACCAGTAGAGAGGTATTGTTGTGATCGATTCTGTTATGAATTGGTACAGGATGTTAAGGTGTATATGCTGGCTTCCGACTATGCCATTATCGACGTGTTGGTACACGGGCGAAGTATATCGAGTAGAACTTGGGTTTATTGGCTTCGCGTGGGAGGTTCTGGCTCTGGCAAGAGAATTACGGATTGTAGTTCCGGTAGTGTTCAGTTTAAAAGGAATTGCGATAAAAGATATCATCCTGAGTTGAGGCAAGGTTATGACAATGCTGGGTGAGGACCACGGTGTCAGAGTATCCAGCCTAGAATAGTATTTAATGCATATTGGGTAAGCGGATTGTGTGATCTCATGAGGCGGGACTATCCGCATTTGATATATGGAGTGTAAACTCATGTGCTTGTTGTTGTTAACGTTTGTAGGAATTGTGGGTTGAACGATCATCTCATAAGTGTTAGATGTAGGAATGTAAGTGGCTAGATCCTCTGGTGAGATGGTTGTTGCAAGAAAGATGCTTGAAAGTGTCCTATGATGATTTAAGGTCTTGAAGAAGCGGTTGTTTTGTTGGAGTTGTCGCTCCACAGTTTTTGATGTAATCTTGGGTTTGGATTAGTGGCTGAAACACAGAGCTGTGGTTGATTTTGAATCTTAGTGTGTTCCCTTGAACCTTATTGATGATTGCAGGGTGGTAATCACGGGCGAGACTGTTAAATTCTTGTCTAATGCTATTTTGGCGCTGGAGGCGAGTCGTTCGGCAAAATTTGGTTGCAAGGTATTTCTAGCCTATGTTATGAATCTAGGGTCAAAGGAAGTACGTGCTCAGGATATTCGTACGATATATGAGTTCCTAGTGTTTTCGAGGGAATGGTTGGGTTTGCCATTGGATTGAGAGGTCGAGTTTGACATTGAGTTGTATGAAAACATAGCTCTGGGGTCTATTGCTCCATGCGCATAGCTCGAGGGAGTTGCTTGATGAAGGGTTTATCAGGCTTAGTGTTTTTCCGGAGGTTGCGTAAGTGTTGTTGTGTAAAAAAAGAGGATGGCAGGATGCAAATGTGCATGGGGCTTTGGTAGTTGAATAAGCTGATGTTCTGTTGATATTTTTATTGGTGCTTTGGTCATTTGTAAGTTTGGTTTGAGTTCTGGTGTTATCAATTGAAGGTAAATGATGTGTTTGTGTTTAGATTTGCCTTATGTAAGGGGTGCGACAGCATGCATTTTTGGTTATGCCATTTGGGTTGACTGATGCATGGGTTACGTTTAGAGTTATGATGAGTCATGTAGTCCTTGAGTTTTTGGATCAATTGGTTGTGGTGCTTATTGATGGTATTACCCTGTACAAAAGCATCGAGAAGGGTTTTAATCGATAAGTATGGTTAGTTTAGTGGATGTTTGGGAGAAGTGAATGTTGTTCTTTGTTTGGGAAGTACGACTTTTGGGTATGTTGCTAAGAATTCTGGTTCTGAGAATGTTATTAGTAAGTGTGAATAGATAAACATGCACAGTGCAATAACACTTATATGTATATGTAAATATGTCAGTACATGTATACATTTGGGCATGACATTAGAGGTTTTACATACATACACATAAACATCTATGAGGGCATATAATTAATCAAGCATACATATGTTCAAACTTACAGATGATTGATTGGAAATCAATGGAATGATGGTGTAAGTAAGGTACCGTATGAAGGTGGTTTTGGTGATATGGTTATTGGGAGTTTGGCTTGTGCTAGTTTTTGAGCGACCAAAGTTAGAATTGGCAGTTTGTGGGTTTGCTAGATCCAGTTCTTAGCATCGTGGTTTGTTGAGATTGTAGTTTTGTAAGTGAAGTTGTGGCTTATGCATCTAGATAGTTAAAGGTGCACAAGCGTTTTTGTCCTACGTATGACGTGAAGCTTGCCGTGATAGTGGTTGTTTAAATGTTTTAGAGACACCAATTCTATGATGAGAAGTGTGTCGTGTTCACGGATCATGTGTGGTTAGGAAAAAAAGTGAATGATGATTTGAGTTTTTGACAACTTAGATGGTTGGAGTTGTTTAAGAGTTATAGTTTGATGATTGAATATCGTCCAAGCTAAGATTATAGCTGATGCTTTGTTTATAAGGGTTGCAGTGGAGTTGAGGATGTTGTTTATGCGGTTGGGTATGATGCGTGATGGAGGCTTGATGGCCAAGTTGCAAGTGAAATCATCTTGGTCACAGTTGATTAGAGGAAGGTAACTGTGTGATGAGGCTTTAGTATCATATGTCCAGGTTATTGGGGGAAGAAAATCTGATGGATTTTCACGTTTATGGTGGTAGGGTGTTGTGTTTTAATGATCGAAAAGTGATGTCTCTTGATGTTGAGTTGAGGTGTATGGTTTTGATGGAGGCACATTCCAGTTCTTGTGTTATGCATTTCGGTAATATCAAGATATCTCAAGGTTTGAAAAGGGATTGTTGTTGGGTTGGTCTAAAGGAAGATATGGTTGATTTTGTTGTTCGATGCATGGTATGTGCTGGTGATGTATGTTTTGGACAGATCTATATATTGCTGGGTTAGTGCTTTTGCACAATGTGCCTGAGTCCATAGTTTGGACGGAGATCCGTGGGTTACAACGAGGTTCTAGGGGTGTCGCTTGAGCTTTAGTGTATGTACTTCATATTTTTCCCAGTTGAATGGTTGGTTGGAGCAAGGAATTCAGGTTTCGTAAGATAAGTTGGGTTGTGTATCATAGAGTTCCAGGGGAAGTGTGAAAAGCAAATGCCTTTGGTAGAGTTTGCTTTAATCGCAATTATCAGGTAAGTATGCAGGTGGCACCGTAGGAGGCGTTGTGTGGTTGGAGGTGTCGTACGCTCGTATGTTGTGCTGGAATTAGGGAAAAGTATGTTCCCATATCTGATGTGTTGAAAGGCGCCAGTGAAGTTGTTATGTGAACGTTTGAGAGCAGCTTCAGATCGTCAGAAATTCTACACAGATTTGGAGCGTAGTATTTTAGAGTGTGTCATTGATGGCCGGATGATCATGATGGTATCGCCTTAGAAGAAGGTGATGCGTTTCGGGCAGAAAAAGAAAGCTTAGACGAGGTTTTGTGGACCATACGAGTTTGTTGAGCGTGTGGGTCCTGTTGCTTATTATTGAGGTTATCTCCTGTGTTGGGAGGGTTCCATGATGTGTTTCATGTGACGATGTTGCGAAGGTATCGTTTGGATTCCTCTCATGTTGTGCCCGTGGAAGGCATTGTGATGGGATCAAATTTATCTTGTAATAAGGATCCAGTGGAGATCCTTGATGCCAGCGGTAGGGTTCAGCGTGGTAAGATGGTTGGGCTTGTTAAGGTGTTGTGGAGATACCGCAGTGTTGAGAAGCCACATGTGAATATAAGTCAGAGAAGTTGGAGCAGTTTCTGCTTTTGTTTCCTTCGGGTAAATTTCGGGGACGAAATTTCTTAAGTGGGGAGAGTTGTAACACCCCAGTTTTGGGCTTAGCGGTTTTGAGGCTTATTAGACGGTCTAGTGGATTAGGTTAGAGATTTGAGTTAGATTCGGGACCGTATATTTTTCAGTAAGATAAAAATATGGAAAAATGGTTAAAAATATTATTTTAATATATGATTAATATGGGTGAAATCAATTTTGGAAAATGAAATTTGGAAGTGTGACATTTTTGCTAGTGACCATAATTCAATCTTTGAAAACTATTTTTAAAGGTGACTAAAATGAAAATGATCAAATTCTTAGAATACATAAGGAGTTATTTTACCAAGTTTTTGCTAGTGATTTCTCCCTTCAATTAAATCATTTTAACATGTGTTTTAAAGGATAATAAAAAGAGATTTTAGATATTAAAGTTAGTTATTTGGTTTTAATGAAAATTGACGTAACTTTTCTCTCCACTTCTTTTCTGCCAAACACTCAAGTTTTCATGAAAAACCAGAGGTGAGAGATCAATTTTACTTAGATTCTTGATCTACAATTGATTATTTAACTTTGATTTACAAAACCTCATTGAAATCTTGTGTTTTCCTAGCTGTAAACAAGCCAATTGAGGGACAAATCACAAAATAGGGGTAAGGTCTGTGACTCCTTTATTGAATGGTTCTTTATTGATATTCCGAAGTTTTTGATCCTTGATTTATAGTTTATAATATGATTTTGTGTTTTTATATTGAATTAATTGATTTAATTGGGTGAAATTGATGAAAAAGAGAAAGTTTCAAATTGGATCTATTTTCCAGTGTTGAGTATTGAGTTTAAACATATTTTGGATGTATTATGATGTTGTTAAGTTGATTTTAACAATGGAATCTCGAAACTCTTGAATCTCTAATTGTTTAGGTTGTTAGAATTGTGCTTTTGTAGAGTTGTGGTGGTTGTGTGATTTTTGGAAGTGTTTGGACGGTTTGATTCTATTCTTAGGTGTTCATTGATGATGTTGAAGGAGTTTAAGTGCTAGATTATGGTTGGGTTGTGTTTGAAAAGGATTAGATGATATTTTCGGTTGTTGTGGTTGGTAATTGTGAGGAGATGGTGGAAGTCTGTGTGGATTTGTTGTTGCAGTGTTCTGAATGCTCTGAGATGCATTAATCCTCTGTTGTAATGTGGTTAAAACAGGGGAGATGGATCCGAAAGTGAGCGGGGAAGCTTTAGAGGCTTCGGATGCTTGTTTTCTCATCCGTCAATCGAGCTTTAGAATGTTTTAAAGGTAGTTTATGGGAGTTTAAACTTAGCTTGATACACTGGTTTAAACTCGGAAGTAATTAAATGTGGTTTTTCTCTCTCGGTCGTGCTAGTATGAAATGGTTTTATGCACTTGTTTTGATTTACATCACACCTACTGTTTAAGCATGATTTTGAGTATATGAGATACTGTTTTTAAGCATAAATGCTGAAGAATGCACATGGTAAGTGATCCTTGTAAGTATATGGTTTATACTTGTGGTTTAAAGCATGGTCGTTGCTTTGGAAAATGGTTTGGTTTAATGCTTGTTAAAAACAGTGAGTTAAGTGGTAAATAGTCAATTATCTTGGCAAATGATGTGGTTTTAAAATTGTTATCGGATATAGTTGGTCGGCCATAGGATTGATAGTGCACTATAATAAGTCGCCTTGGATGTCGAAGGGTTTATACGGTGTACCGAATACTCCATCCAAGTACCCTAACGGTCGAGGGGTTATATGGTATCGTAAACTCCCTTTAGTGGATTAAGCATCTATCCGATGAAAGGGGTCGGTGTCCCTGTGGGTTGAAAGTGTACCCGGTTGTTAATGTACCACGATTGTGATTGTATTGCTATTCTGGTTGAGATATCTTGAAGTGTTGGGTAAACACTTGTTGAATCCATGTATCCGATGAAATCTTTTGGTTAATGATCACTTGTGAGCCAATATAATTGTTGATGTATCATTGGAAAGTTTATGTCGTATAATGTGATTTATACATGTTTACTCTTTAAGCTTTGCATATGGTGGTTATGCATGGGAAGACTTAAGTTAAGGTTTAGGAATGAAACTTGTTCTTGGTTAATGATACATGTTGTCGTTTACTCTTTAAGCATTGCATATGGTTGTTATGCATGAGAAGGCTTAAATTGAGGTCTAGCAATGGAATTTGTTGTTGGAAATGATACATACTGTATTTGGTTTAATAAGCTGGTTTTTTAAAAAGTGCATGGTTTTCAAGGCATGATGTTTCAATGGTAATGTTGAAATGATATTTAAATAATGATTGAAATGATATTTCAATGTGTTGTTGAGAAATGGTTTTAAATGCATTGATGGTGTTTTATTTTGAGCACTCCTCACTAAGCCTAGTGTTCTTACGCTCTCTTTGTCCATCAATGCAGAGAATTAAAAGCTGGGAAAGCAGCAGGAAGCAAGGGATCGGTACAAGACTTGGTAACCAAAGTATGTTTTGAACTAGACTATAAGTAATAAGGGCAATGAGGGTTTCCGTTATTATTTGGGAGAAGTTGTGTTGAACTCTCTATTTGAGCAAGTTTGTTTGGTTGCTCTTGAGTTGTAAATGGCCTTTATGGTCTATTTTTGGTGATGGTATGAAGTTTGGTTTTTGCTTGGTTGGTTAACTAGGTTGTATGCCTATAGATTTACATTTGATGCAAAATTCCATGAAATGATGTTGAATCTGTGATGTAATGTTGTGGTTGGATTTTAGGTTATGTTGGCTGTATGTTAGGGGCCTGTTAGAATGTTTTGGTAAGGTTGAAAGCATGTTAAACCAGCTAAAAATGATATTACAGGCCCAGGAGTACCAATACGCGGGGGACCGTATCGGTACGGCTAGGCCAATTTAGGCACCTGGGATCGATACGGGTATGTGCGTACCGGTACGTATAGGCAATTTAAGCTTGGCATACCGGTACAAGATAAGGCGTATCGGTACGAGAACTTGTTACTAGAAAGTTGCTTTTTAGGAAAAACCCGGGTACCAGAGCAATGATGGCTCATACCGGTACGATATTAATATTTTGCAAGCTGACATGGTGTACCGATACGGTACATAGTGTACTGGTACAGTGGCTGCTCCATATCAGTACGGCTGTGATCGTACCGATACCGGTGGCCATTAATTTTGTTAATGTCATGGGAATGAAGTTCTATTTCCTTGTGTTTTGGTCCCTGATTATTGTGGATGCAATTGAATAATATCGGATGATCGGTTTGAGCTAAATTTTGGTTTGTAAGCATGTAATCTGTCTAATTAAAGAATGGTAACTTAAAAGTGGGCTAAGTCCTCATAATTTTATAAAACTGCAATTTGGTCCCTATATTTCAATTGTGTTCAATTGGATGTCAATTCGATGCCCGATTGAGTTGAGATTTCACATGTTGTCAGTATGAACATGTAATTATTTAATTTGCATCTAGAGAACATAAAAAGAAAAAAAGGGCGCGGTTCGTGTTTCTTCTATACGGTTTACTTCGGTAAACCTAGTGTAGGTCGCTCGGGTCGGTCTTGCGACTAGGCCGGGTCGAGAGGGTTACAGCTAATGAAATATTGAAATTGAAATGTTTCCATTGAATATTGTATTGAGCTATTGTTATTGCTCATTGGCTTTAAGACATGACTATTGAACTGTTGTTATTGATCCATTGTTAAGGAAATAATGATATTGACTTATTGTACCAAATTACTGCTATTGAAATTATTGTTACCAGACTATCGTTATTGAACCTTGGATTTGAATAGGATTGGATACAATTGGCATGCCAAAGAATTCATGAGCTAATTGGTACGGGTGGACTACGGTCCTTAGGCTACGGCCTTTATTGTGGTACGATAGAGGTATGATGTGTTTTGTCATATTGGTGCGGCGGAGGGACTATACCACTATTGATTTTGGTGTGGCGTACGAATTCGCGTATTCATATACCTTACATTGATCCAAGGAAACCCATCAAAATGCAATATGAATTGCTATTAAATATCGTTATTGCATTGATTAGTGTAGCACATTGGTCATTGATATTGAGTAAACTAGTTGTTGAAATACATGTTCATGATCCTATTGTCATTGATAAAATAAAAGCATGTTAGAATGTATACCTTGGTTAATTCATTGTTGATGACTACCTCACTAGGAAAAGTATGCCTAATGCAATCATCTTTCATGCATTTCAGGTTAAGAAGATTTTGAGATCGAGATTGAGGTTGGAAAAGGTGGCGTGCGACACTTCTTGCCATACAAAGCCTCGCACGGAGCCATCTGGATACTAGCTTGATAACTATTATTATAGGAAAACCCAACTAAAGGTAACTGCTTCTCCCATGAACCTTGAAAATATATAATGAAACACCACAACATATCTTTCAACACTTGGATAACGAGCTCATACTGACCATCCGTTTGAGGATGATATAAAGTACTAAAATTCAACTGCATACCCAAAGCCCTATGCAAGCACTCCCAAAACCTTGCTGTAAAACGTGGATCTCTATCTGATACAATAGACTTAGGCAACCCATGCAACCTCACAATCTTTGCAATATATAGCTCCGCCAGCTTATCCAAAGTATACGTTGTATGCATAGCCAGAAAATGTACACACTTCGTAAACATGTCCACAATTACCCAAACAAAATTCTTATTTGATAGTGTCAAGGGTAAACCGGACACAAAATCCGTGGTAACTCTTTCCCACTTCCCTTCTTGTATCTTCAACGGTTGCAACAACCCCAAAAGAAACTGGTGCTCAGCCTTAACACGCTAACAAACCATAGAACGAGCCACAAAATCCGCAGCATCTTTCTTCAAACCAACCCATCAATACTCGTTTTTCAAATCCTGATACATATTTGTACTCCCCGGATGCATTGCAAAAGGACTCGAGTGTGCCTCAATCAGGATAGTGCGCCTTAACTCCTCATCCTTCAGCACCACTACTCGACCATTGAAACACAAAACTCCGTCACTATTGAAACAAAAATCCATTTCATTGGCATCCAAGATTCTTGCTTTTCAAATCCTGATACAAGTCATCATACGATTGCTTCTCCTTAATCAATTGTATCAACGATGGATTCACCTGCAAATTCGCCAACAATCCACCATCTCGTGTTGTACTCATCTGAGCAAACATTGCCTTCAACTCCACCGCCACCTTTTTACTTAGCGCATCAACTACCAATCTAGCTTTACCTGAATAATATTTAATTGTCAATTCATAATCCTTAAGCAACTCCAACCATCTTCGCTACCTAAGATTCAACTCTTTCTACGACATTAGGTACTTCAAACTCTTGTGATCCATGTACATAGTACACTTCTCACCGTAAAGATAGTGTCACCAAATTTTCAACGCAAACACTACTTTAGCTAGCTCAATGTCGTGTGTGGGATAGTTGTTCTCGTGCACCTTAAACTGCCTAGATGCATAAGACACAACCCTTTCTTCTTGCATCAGAACACAGCCCAACCCATGTAGGATACGGCGCTATGCACAACAAACTCATGCTCTAACTCAGGTTGAAACAAGATGGGAGCTTGCGTCACAACTTCTTTTAGCTTGATGTCTACCTTCTGTCCACTCAAAACTCATATCCTTCTGCAACAGCTTCGTCAAAGAAGCAGTAATCTTTGAAAAAATATCCTGCCAACCCCAGGAAGTTACGAACCTCCGACACCGACTTTGGTTACTTCCAATTCACAATAGCTTCAATCTTTTGTGGATCCACACGAATACCTTCGACTGAAACAACATGACTATTATATTGAATATTGTATTGAACTATTGTTATTGCTCATTGGCTTTAAGACATGACTATTGAACTATTGCTATTGATCTATTGTTATGGAAATAATGCTATAGACTTATTATACTGGATCATTGCTATTGAAGTTATTGTTACCGAACCACTGTTATTGAACCTTGGATTCGAGTAGGATTGGATATAATTGGCATGCCATAGAATTCATGAGCTCATTGGTACGGGTGGACTACGGTCCTTAGGCTATGGCCTTTATTGTGGTACAGTGGACGTATAATGTGTTTTGGTCATATTTGTGCAGGGGAGGGACTAGACCCCTATTGATTTTGGTACGACGCAGGTATTCACGTATACATATACCTTACATCGATCCAAGGAAACCTATTAAAATGCAATATGAATTGCTATTGAATATCGTTATTGCATCGATTAGTGTAGTGCATTAGTCATTGATATTGAGTAAACTTGCCCTTGAAATATATGTTCATGATCCTATTGTCATTGACAATACAAAAGCATGTTAGAATGTATACCTTGGTTAATTCATTGCTTATGACTACCTCACTAGGCAAAGTATGGCTAATGCATTCATCTTTCACGCGTTTCAGGTTAAGAAGATTTTGAGACCGAGATTGGGGTTGGAGAATGTCTTGGCAAGTCACCTCGTCGTTAAAAGAAAGTAAATCACCTCTATAGAATCCTAGTATGGTGGCCTAAGTGTTGCACAAGTCATTTTTACCCCTTTTGATATGTATTTATCATTGGTTGACTTGTGTAGGTTTATAGGCCTATGATTGAACTTTTAAAAGTGGCTAAAATGATCAAATATGCATAGTAGGCCTGAAAACATAGTAAATGGATTCATTTAGCTTTGAAACTTTGCATGCTCATAGATTTTGACTAAATAAACTTGCTGGTAAAATTTCATTAAATTTGGACATGGTTTGGATGGGAAAATGCTTTTAAACCAGAGTAAAATATGTAGTACATACTCTGTCGCACCAATACGGGTGATGGCATATTATTACGGGCTTGTATATTTAGAATTGAATTAAAGGGCGTACAGATACGTTCGAGCTGTACCGGTATAGGATTTTAAATCTAGAAAATTACTATAGCTCGGTATCAATATGATACCGATACACCTTATCAAAACCAATAATATTAAATAATTATCATATGCGTACCGATACTGAGTATCGGTACGAGCATAGTGTAGTTAATCATTTTAACGGTCTTGGTCAAGGCGTATCGATACAGTTGTAGTCGTATCAGTATGACCTTTTGAATATGTAAAATCTTTAAGTTTTACTAAGCATAACGTATCGATACGATAGAGCCCGTATCGGTACGACTACCCTTAATTTGTAACTGATTTATCAAACCCCATAGAGGCGTATCGATACGACCCTATGGCGTATCAATACCCGAGTGTTAAAACTATTATAAGATTAAAATAAAATTTGATTTTGTGCAAATTGGTCACTAAAACTTATGAGCTTATATTGAGTTGGTCAATGAGGTCTGATTGACATGAAAATTTTCAGACATACTGTTTATAGTTTGAATTGCATTGTGCTATGTTTAATTCCAGTATTGGATCCTTAATTTATCAAAATTATAGTTTAGTCACTAAAACTTGTAAAAGTTTAAAATTATTCCAAAATTACATAAGACTGTATCGTATCAATTTACCAGTAATATTGTAATAATCATTGTATCATTTCAAACACTGACTTATTGTTTATCAACTAAAATACTGTATCGAACATCATTTAGTCACCGATAACACATCCCTACCTAGATTCCTACCAGACCCGTAAAGGGGTGTTACATGTTCCTTAATCAACTGCGACAAAGACAACTTCACTTGCAACTCAGCCAACAAACCTCCATCATGTGTTATACTCAACCTCGCAAACCTTGACCTTAACTCCACAATAGCTTTTCTACTCAAAGTATTGGCCACAACATTTGCCTCGCCCGGATGATACCGGATTGTTAAATCATGATCCTTGAGCAACTCCAACCATCTATGTTGGCTAAGATTCAACTCCTTTTGCGACATCAAATACTTCAAACTCTTATGATCCGTGTACACAATACACTTCTCACCATAAAGATAATGCCTTCAAATCTTCAACGCAAACACCACCGCAATAAGCTCTATATTATGCGTAGGATAGTTGCGCTCATACACCTTCGACTGCCTCGATGCATTAGCCACAACCTTCTTGCCTTGCATCAATACTCACCCTAAACCAACGTAAGACATGTCAATATAAACCATAAACTCTTTTCCTGACTCAGGTTGAATCAAGATCGAAGCTTCCTTCAACTTCTCAAAAGCCTGTTGTCTAGCCTCCATCCATTCAAAACACACATCCTTTGTAACAACTTTGTAACACCCCCTACCCAGGTTGGCAGGAAACCAGTTCGGGACAACGAGGTAAATTCATCCCATTTTTGAAGAGGTAAGGCTGCCTCTTTAAATGTTTCTACAAAAAAGTGAAGGGAATGAGATCATCTTTGTAACAGCCAAAAATTGGGCCTAGAAGTTAATCGGATCAAATAGATAGTTCAAAGAAACCGAGTTAGGCAATTTGAGTTAGTTTTGGGAATTAAATCGTATATAAAGGTTTTTGGCTAAAATAAAATATGGAAAATGTTATAAAATTCTTAATTGATATTTTAAGTATTTTGGCAAATTCAATTTGAAGTAATTAATTCTAATTTTGGGACATTTTGGTCTAGTGACTAAAATGAAAAGTTTACAAAATTGTTTTTGGTGACTAAATCGTAAAAGGATCAAAACTTAGAATCTTTAAGGAGATATTTGATCAATCTTTTTTATCAGATTTTTACCTTAATTTAGGATTTTTTAGAGTGTTTTAATTGGTTTATTAATAAAATAAAATAGGATTTAATTAAAGGATTTTAGTTTTACAAAATCACTTTCTTACGTAACTACTTTTCATCCAACTTTTCTCTCAACTTCTCCCAGTAGCCAAACTAAGATTTCCACTTCAAAAATTTCCAGAAGTCAATTCCTATTGATTTCCTTTTTGTTTCCTAATTGTTTTCTTCAATTTCTATTGCTAAATCTACTTGGATTTCAACCAAACTTTGCCAATTAAGGGAGAAATCAACAATTATAGGTGATTTTCATTTTTCTCCTCTAATTAAGGGTTCTTTATTGAAATTCCCAAGTTATTGATCCTTTATTACTGATTTTGTTATGGAATTATGATTTAAACATGGATTTGGTAATTAAATTAAATTATGTGTTGAAATTCAGCAAAAATAGATTTGGATCTATTTTTAATTAATTTAAATCTCTTATAAGATGTTTTTTGACGTTAAAAGGAAAGGTTAATCAAAGAAATCCCAAAACTATATGAATTGCTAATTTTCTATGTTGTTATGTTGGTTTTTGATTTGATCTTGGTGTTATAGTGCCGTTGGAGGTATGAGGACGAGTTTAGAATTTTTTTGGATGTTAATTGATGTTGTTAAGATGTTGAAATCAATAAATTTTGGCTGGGCTTTGTTTAGATGAAGTTTGGTGTTGATTTCGGTTGTTTTGGATAGGTGATTGGTGGTTTAGAGGTAGGCAAAGTTGAGGTTGTTGTATGCTAGGGATTTGTGATGCATGGAAGTGCATTAATCCTCTGTCTTTGTTTGGGTAAAGTAGGGGAATCAAATCCTTTGGCTTTTGTAGACATCGGGGAAGCTTCGAAGGCTTGAACGCGTATTGGCAAGTGGGCGATTGGTTGTCGGTGAGTGGAAATGTATTTTACTGCCTTAAAAAGGTTTTGAAAGAAGTTGTGGGAGTTTAGATTAAGTTTGAAACACTTATCTAAGCTCGGAAGTAAGTATCGGTTGAGCTCTCTCTCGTTTTTGGGTTTGAAAATACAATCTCATGCACATGTTTATAGATTTGATTACTTACTGTTATATGCATGTTTTGAAATCAAAAGATGTTGCAAGTGATTATACATGTTGAGCTTGTGTAAAGAAAATGATTTATGAAAGCATGTTGAGGTTGCTTGAATACATGTTGAAATGTTTTGATAGAAATGGTTTGAGTTAATGCATATGTAAAACAGTAAGTTAATGTTGTTTTGATGAGTATATTGGCAAGTGGCTGTGATAAAAATATAATCAGATATAGTTGGCATGCCATAAGATTGTTTGTGCACTATAAAAAAGTCTCATCATGTGTGTCGAGGGGTTGTAAGTGTACCGTAGACTCTACCATGAGAACCGTAGCAGTTGAGGTGGGTAAAGGTTATATTTTCTCTCACTGGTGGATTTGTACATCCAAACATTTAAGGTGGGTAAAGGTTTCATTACCCTAGTTTGAACCATAGAGGTGGGCAAGTGTACTGTTACTCTAGTTGAGGTATGTATATGAAGTGGTTGTGGGAACCACTTGAAAAATCCACGTATCCGATGTGTTTTGTAAAGAGATTGGAAACTTGTTCTAAGTCACTTGAAAGCCAATATACTAAATGATTTATCATGATAAATGGATTATGTTTGTATAATTTGGTTTATACATGTGAGACTCTTTAGCTAGCTATATAGAGATGTTGGCATTTGAGGCTTAAATTGAGGTAGAGATGTAATCCATGATACATGCGTTGTAAATGTTTGAAAATGTGTATTTGAATGAGATTGTTGAAGCATGAAATATTTTTTCCATGAACAAGTAGATTTGGCTTGAACTAGAATGGTTTTAAATTACAGCATTGATGAGTGTTTTAACAAATCCCACATTAAGCTTATAGCATACGCTCTCTTTACTCATCAATGTGGAGAAATAGCCCACTCGGACAACAAGCATGCAAGGAAGGATCCAAGAGATGTGACTTTTCAAAGTATGGTTTTTTATGGACTAAGTAGTGATAAAAGGCAATGTGACCAAGATGTGTTTGGGAGGTTTATTTCGAGGATTACCTGTTTGTATAAGTTTGATATGATGTTTTAGATTTGTATGAAGTTTAAACCTTGGTTTTGAGGGGTTGGGGAACTTTATGCATGCTTGGGTAGAAATCATGCCTATAGGGATTCGTCTTGAATATGCCATGTTATGAATGAACTTATACCTTGTTTCTATGTTTGAGAAATTGATGTTTGTGAAGTTGTATGATGTTTAGATGATGTATGGAGTATGTTAGATTGAGCTGAAGTGTTTTATGTTGGACCAAGGGGTCGTTACAAGTCTGTCTGTACCGGTATGGGTCCTCAAGGATCGGTACTTTGGGACCTATATCAACTTAATCTGGGCAAAATAGCCTAGGTGTACCAATATGCCTGGTAACCGTATCGGTACGCATAGCTAAAAAATAAGCATGGTTTCAGTATAGTGGTTACTGTATCGATACAGTCTTTTGTTACTTAAATTCTAAATTTTCAATATTACATACACATATCGATACGCTTGAGGATGGTAACGGTATGCCTTGCATTCTAACCCCTTATCGACACTAAGTGTACCTATACCAGTATGCAGGTAGTTAATTTGGTTAAGATGTTTTCTAAAGTTTGCTTTCTTTGCAATTTAGTCCATGTTTCTTGTATATGCAATTAAATGAGTTTGCATGGTTAATTTAAGTTGTAATTTAACCTGAATGCATAAATTACAACTAATTAAGGATTTGTAACTTGAATTTCATATAAGTCCTCTTAATTATTTGAAATTATGTTTTAGTCCCTATATTACGAAATCGAACAATTAGGTGTCAATTCTACACCCGATTGAGTTATAGTCTTCACCATAACAAGTATGATCACCTTAGCACTTAATTATGCATTTAGATAAGATAAAAGAAAAAATGGACCATTTGACTATAAATCTTCCAGGTTTGTCTCGACAAACCCTAATGTATCTTGCTCAGTTCGGTCTTTCAATTAGACCAGGTCAAGAGGGTTATATTTGTTGGTATCAAAGCCATGTTACGATTGTTGGGAGGTAGATTATGGTTGTATAATTGATTGTTGATGAATGTTTTCGCTGATTGCTATGCACGGTGTTTGAAATTGTGAGATTATGTACTATATGTGAATGTTTGAAGTGTTTAGCTTGGGGACACGTTGCCTAATTACTACTAGAGCTAAATGATTTTGTTTTTAGACAAGAATGACTTGGATTCTTGCTGCAAACTAGCCTAATTGTTTTGTTTTATTACATTATCATATTTTAGACTCTTTTTGCGAATGGAACCGAGACGTGAAACGAGAGCTCATTTAGGCGGTGTAGTGGATAGACATGAGGATGACTTGCCTCCCCCACCACCAAATCCTCCTACTAGGGTTGAGGGTGGTGTTCCTAAGGCACCACAAGGACCTGTCTTTGGTAATATGACACCTTTAGTCCATGTGATGACTAGAGCTTTCTAGGCGCCCGTAGCTGGGGTGCAAGTACCTGCATCGGCACCTGTAGCTATGAATACTAGGCTACCCTTGGATCGTTTGCATAGCTTGGGTGGCATAGAGTTTAGAGGTTTGGCTCCTAAAGCGGCCGAGGAATGGTTTGCTAGTACTGAGAGGATCCTTGGTCAGATGGAGTTCTCTAATGCTCACAAGTTGGGTTGTGTTATTGCTCCAGGGAGATGCTTACAATTGGTGGACAATTGTTGTTGTGGGTGTATCACCTGCTGATGTATCATGGGAGTTCTTTTGTGCTGCCTTCCATAAGAAGTATTTGGGAACCTGATATCAATATAAGATGAAGAGAGAGTTTATGGCATTAGAACAGGGAAACATGCCTATTTCCGAGTATGAGATCCATTTTGTTCAGTTGAGAAAGTATGCTCCTGAGTTAGTTCCTGATGAGCGCCAACATTGTGAACGGTTCCATTATGGGTTGGTGAAGGAAGTAAAGACGTATATGTTGGCTATCGACTATACATAGTTTAATATCCTGGTTTTCTGAGCAAAGGACATTGAATAGAATTTGGGGTTGTCTACTTGATCTAGGAGTTCTTTTGTTGGTAAAAGAAATGCTGAGTTAGAAGGTGGCTGAGACCGTTACAAAAAAGCCTAAAGATAGGAGATACTGACCTGATCAGCGACACGGTGGAACAATGCTGGACGATGTCCACAAGGTCAAAATGCTTATGCTGGAGTACCCGAGTGTAGGAGATGTGGAAGGAAGCATACAAGGGAGTGTTGGGGTGCTTCGGGTACATATTGGAGTTCAGATCGCAGGATTATCTTAGGCGAGATTGTCCACAACCGGCTGGTGAGGGACAAGCTACTGCACAAGCTATTGTACCACAGAGAGGCCGTGGGCACAATCGTGGGCATTTCCAGCGTAGAGATGATGGGCAAAGAGTGGTTGCTCACACCATCACGGTTCATCGTGAGGATAGTGGACTGGCGAGAGTTTTTACATACCGTGTGGGAACGAATGATACCGATGTGATTGCAGGTATATTTACTTGGTAGTCTATACCGTTGCTTTCTTTGATAGATTATGGTTCTACACATTCATATATCCTGCACGAATATGCTTGCTTGCTTGCTATACCTGTAGAGGTGTTAGATGTTGGTATGAGGGTAACAAGTTCCTTTGGTGAGACGGTAGTGGCTAGGAGGATGTATAGGAGGTATCCTTTGATGGTTCAAGGGCAGCATTTGAGGATGACCTAATAGAGTTGCGCTATCACGATTTTAATGTAACTTTGGGGATTGATTGGCTGTCTGAACATCAGGCTGTGGTAGAGTTTGAGACCAAGCGAGTTTCGTTGAGACTTATTGAGGATTATGAAATGGAAGTTGTGGGTGAGAATCTCAAATTCTTGTCCAATGTTGTTTCAGCTTTGGAAGCGCGAAAGATGATAGAATCTGGGGGTCAAGCATACCTAGTTTATGTTATGAACCCAAATATAAAGGAAGTACGCACTCAGGATATTTGCACTATTTGTGATTTTCTAGGAGTGTTTTTGAGAGAGTTGTCAGGTTTGCCTTCGGATAAGGAGGTAGAATTTTGTATTGAGACGTACGCGGATATGGCTCTGTTGTCGATTGTATCATATCATTTGGCACTGAAGGAATTTTAAGGAGCTGAAGATGCAGTTTGCAAGAGTTGTTGGATCGAGGTTTCATTCAGCCTAGTGTTTCACCGTGGGGAGCATTAGTATTGTTTGTAAAGAAGAAAGATGGCACGATGAGAATATGTATTAATTATCGGCAACTAAACAAGTTGATAATTAAGAACATATATCCTTTTTTCGAGGATTGATGATATGTTTGATCAGTTTCAGGATGCAACCGTGTTTTCTAAAATTGATATGCGGTCTGGATACTACTAGTTGAAGGTGAAGGGTAAGGTTGTACCAAAGACGGCTTTTCGCACGCTCTACGGGCATTATGAGTTCCTAGTGATTCCGTTTGGGTTGACAAATGCACTAACATCTTTCATAGTTATGATGAATAGGGTGATCCATGAGTTTTTGGATCAATTCGTGATTGTGTTCATTGATGATATTCTGGTGTACTCACTTACCGAGAAAGATCATGATCGACACCATAGGATTGTGTTGCAAGTTCTGTTGGACAATAAGCTTTATGCTAAGTTAAGTAAATGCGAGTTTTGGATAAAGCAGGCGGTTTTTCTGGGTCATGTGGTCTCAGCCGAGGGTATTCGCGTGGATCCTTTGAAAATTGAAGCCGAGGTTATTCATGTATCGGAGGTTCGTAGTATTGACGCTTTGTGGATGGTTTTTAAGGATTATTTCTCCTTTGACGAAGTTGATGCAGAAAGATGTAAGTTTTGATTAGATAGAAGGGAGACAACATGCTTTTAACAATCTGAAAAGAGCTTTGACGCAAGCTCCTATCTTGATTCAACTTGAATCAGAGAAGGAGTTTATTGTGTATAGTGTTGCACCCTACGTAGGTTTGGGGTGTGTTTTGATGCAAGAAATAAGGGTTGTAGCTTATGCATCTAGATAGTTGAAGGTGCACGAGAGCAACTACCCTACGCAGACATTGAGTGAGCTGCAGTGGTGTTTGCTTTGAAGATTTAGAGACACTATCTTTATAGAGAGAGGTGCACTGTGTACACGGATCACAAGAGTTTGAAGTACCTGATGTCCTAGAAAGAGTTGAATCTTAGGCAACGAAGATGGTTGGTGTTGCTTAAAGATTATGATTAGATAATTAACCACCATCCGGGTAAGGCTAACGTGGTAGCCGATGCGTTAAGTAGAAAAGTGGCGATGGAGTTGAGGGCAATGTTTGCTCAGTTGAGTTTAACGCAAGATGGTGGGTTTCTAGCTGAGTTGCAAGTGAAGCCATCGTTGATACAGTTGATTTAGGAGAAGCAACCGTATGATGATTCGTTGGTACCGCATGACAAGGACATCTTGGATGGCAATGAAATAGATTTTTGTTTCGGTAATGAAAGAATTTTGTGTTTCAAGGGTCGAGTAGTAGTGCCGAAAGATGAGGAGTTAAGACGCCCTATCTTGACTGAGGCACATTTGAGTCCTTTGTTATGCATCCGGGGAGTACAAAGATGTATCAGGATTTGAAAAAAGAGAATTTCTGGGTTGGTTTGAAGAAAGATGTCACGGATTTTGTAGCTTGTTGCAAGGTTTTCAGCGTGTTAAGACTGAGCACTAGTTTCCTTCTGGGTTGTTGCAATCGTTGAAAATTTCGAAATGGAAGTGGGATAGAGTTACCATGGATTTTGTGTTCGGCTTACCTTTGACGCCATCAAAGAAGAATTCTGTTTGGGTGATTGTGGATAGGTTTGCGAAGTGTGTACATTTTCTGGCTGTGCATACGACGTATAGTTTGGATAAGTTGGCAGAGCTGCACATTGCAGAGATTGTGAGGTTGCACGGGGTGCCTAAGTCCATTGTATCAGATAGAGATCCGCATTTTACAGTGAGGTTTTGGGAGTGTTTGCATAGGGCTTTGGGTACGTGGTTGAATTTTAGTACTTCGTATCATCCTCAAATGAATGGTCAGTCTGAACGCGTTATCCAAGTGTTGGAAGATATGTTTCGATGTTGCACCATAGATTTTCAAGGATCATGGGAAAAGCAGTTACCTTTGGTAGAGTTTGCTTATAACAATAGTTATCAGGCTAGTATCCAGATGGCTTTGTATGGTAGGAAGTGTCGCACACGACATTGTTGGGCGAAGGCATGTTAGAAGTATGTTTTCTTGCCAGATGTGTTAAACGATACCAATGAGAAAGTGAAGCTTATAAGTGACAGGTTGAAAGCTGCTTCGGATTGGTAAAAGTCATATACTGACTTAAAGCGTGGGGAGATAGAGTATGCAGTGGGTGATCGTGTTTTTATGAATGTTTCGCCTTGAAAAAATGAGTTGAGGTTTGGACGGAAAGGCAAGTTAAGTCTTAGGTTTATTGGGCCTTATGAGGTTTTGGAGCGTGTTGGTCCAGTGGTATATAAGTTGCGGTTGCCTGTTAAGTTAGAGAAGATACATGATGATTTCTATGGATCAATGCTTCAGAGGTATAGATCAGATCCTTCGCATGTGATGCCAGTCGAAGAGATTGAGTTGAATCCGGATTTGACCTATGATGAAGAGTCGGTGAGAATTCTGGATTCAAGCAGTAAAGTTCTCTGAGGAAAGGCCATAGAGTTGGTAAAGGTGTTGTGGCGGCATCGTAGTGTTGATGAAGCCACTTGGGAGAGCAAGGATGACATGTTGAAATAGTTTCATCATCTCTTTCCTCCAGGTAAATTTCGAGGACGAAATTTCTTAATAGGGGGAGAGTTGTAACGCCCAAAAATTGGGCCTAGAAGTTAATCGGATAAAATAGACGGTTCAAAGGAACCGAGTTAGGCAATTCGAGTTAGTTTCGGGAATTAAATCATATAAAAAGGTTTTTGGCTAAAATAAAATATGGAAAATGTCATAAAATACTTAATTGATATTATAAGCGTTTTGGTAAATTCAATTTGAAGTAATTAATTCTGATTTTGGGACATTTTAGGTTAGCAACTAAAATGAAAAGTTTACAAAACTATTTTTGGTGACTAAATCGTAAAAGGATCAAAACTTAGAATCTTTAAGGAGCTATTTGACCAATATTTTTTATCAGATATTTCCCTTAATTTAGGATATTTTTAAAGTATTTTAATTGGTTTATTAATAAAATAAAATAGGATTTAATTAAAGGATTTTAGTTTTGCAAAATCACTTTCTTACGTAACTATTTTTCATCCAAATTTTCTCCCAACTTTTCCGAGCAGCCAAACTAAGATTTCCACATCCAAAATTCTCATAAATCAATTCCTATTGATTTCCTTTCCATTTCCTAATTGTTTTCTTCAATTTCTATTGCTAAATCTACTTGGATTTCAACCAAACTTTGCCAATTAAATGATAAATCAACAATTAGAGGTGATTTTCATTTATCTCCTCTAATTAAGGGTTCTTTAATTAAATTCCCAAGTTCTTGATCTTTTATTACTAATTTTTGTTATGGAATTATGATTTAAACATGGATTTGGTAATTAAATTTAGTTTTGTGTGGAAATTGGGTAAAAATAGATTTGGATCTGTTTAGTAATGATTCTAATTGATTTAGATCTCTTATAAGATGTGTTTTGATGTTAAAAGGAAAGGTTAATCAAAGAAATCCCGAAACTATATGAATTGCTAATTTTTGAGGTTGTTTGTAGTTGGTTTTTGATGTGATCTTGGTGTTGTGGTGTTGCTGGAGGTATAAGGACAAGTTTAGAATGTTTTTGGATGTTAATTGATGTTATTAAGATGTTGAAATCAATAGATTTTGGATGGGCTTCGTTTAGATGAAGTTTGGTGTTGATTTTAGTGGTTTTGGATAGGCGTTTGGTGGTTTAGAGGTAGGCAAGCTGAGGTTGTTGTTTGCTGGGGATTTGTGATGCATGGAAGTGCATTAATCCTCTATTTTTGTTTGGGTAAAGCAGGCGAATCGAATCTTTTGGCTTTTGGAGATATCGGGAAGCTTCGGATGCTTGAACGTGTATCGGCAAATGGGTGATTTGTTGTCCGTGAGTGGAAATGTGTTTTACTCCTGATAAGTGTTCAAAAGTACTATTTTTCTTACCCTTTTTACTCATATTATTGTTAGACTTAGGCTCATATTAGTTGCATAGTTAGCCATTCATGCATTAATCCATGTTTCCTTCCATCGTTGAGCTTGATTACATAACTTGGTAGTTTTTGTGGAAAAGATGCTGCTTTGGTGTGCTTTGTGTGTGTATGTGCAGGATCACTTGCCAAAGCAATGCCGAGCTAGTTGCCAGGGCAATGCATGAAGGATATGCTGAGCTAGTTGCCAGGGCAATGCATGAAGGAGACGCCGAGCCAGTTGCCATGGCAATTGTCGACAAAGAGAAAATGCAATAGGGATGTCGAAATTAATGACTTTACAAGCCCAAGATGACATGGAGCAAGGCCCAAGCCCAAAGGAATTTGATTGCCATGCAGAGATTAAAGACGAATTAAATTCCAAGAAGATAGGAGAAGTTCTAATAGGAATAAAATTATAATAAAGAATTATATTCTTTAAAGATAATTTAATTCCAACTCAATCTCCTCCTCAAAGAAGGACTTTGCCCTAGCCCTATAAATAGCAAGGAGATTTCGACAACTTTAGGGGGAGAGCATTAGGGTAAATTTCGACAAGTCCAAGGGAGAAGGCAAGGGGAATTTTCGACAAGCATCTAGGGCAAGGGATTTTCGACAAGCTTCATCTTTTCTTCCTTGTTCGATTGGGTTCATGCTAGGGATTAATTATCTTGTGTTTCTTTGGAACTTAGCCATGAACTAAATTTACTTGGCTATGGTTATTGTGCTTTGTGGCTGTGAGAAACTATTGGTTTTTGTTTAGGTAATAAGAGTTTGGACTTTTCTATTTCAAGGTTTATTCATTCTTGGTTCTTATTGTTGTTTGCGAGTGAATTGGGAGAGGATCTCGTGATTTCATCTATTTATCTAATATCGGGAGAGTTAGATTCAAGAAACGAATGAATATGATCTTTATTCAATCCAATGATGGTGAAGATTAATCCGGCTTAGGAATAAGTTAAGGATTTCAACGGCTAAGAGGAGCGCAAGATTGGTTGTTGTTCACCCTTGATTCACACAGGGATGTATTATCAAGGCATGCACAAGTAGCTAGAGTTTCGACTTAGGGATAAGAAGAAACCATTGAAGAACGCTCTGCCGAACCTTGAAGGTTGCTGCCCAGACGCCCAAGTAGTTGCCCAACTAGTCGCCCAGGCAACCATCGATTAGTTGCCAAGGCAACCCCATTGTGCAAGTTGCCACGGCAACTGAGTTGCCCGTGTACTCTTTTACGAAGACGATCCAATCGGCTATCACACCTCAACTCACGATAACCTGGCCTATCTTTCTCATTCGATCTCATCTTTTCATTTACTTCATTGCTTTGTAGATTAGTTATTAGTTAAAACTTCTATAATCCTTTACTTGTGTTTTTACTTTTTACAGTGCAAGAGACTAGATTCTTGAAGTGGCACCAATCCCTGTGGAGACGATATCTTTTATACTATAACTTGCGACGTGTATACTTGCATAATTGCGTAGCACTTATTACGCGCAACAAGTTTTTGGCGCCGTTGCCGGGGATTGGCAATATCGACTTTGTTTTTATTTTCTTGCACTTTCTTTTTATTTTTCTTGTTTATAATTCAAAGGGCTAACAAACTTTGGTTTTGCATTGGCATATGACCAGGGCGAGACCGACTTCACCAGAATATCCCTTTGATCCAGAAATTGAACGAACCTTACAAAGACTTAGAGGAAGGATAAGAGAAGCAATGGCAAATCAAGACGACAATATGAATCAAGATGTTCGAGCTGGAGGAGGAGTGATTCTTGCACGAAACAGAACTATTCGAGACTATCTTGAAGAAGATCTTGATGGACTTAACCCAGGAGTTGTCGCACCCGAAATTGAAGCCGACCACTTTGAGTTGAAACCGGTAATTTTTAATATGATCAACACAATAGGTCAATTTGGCGGCTCAACAACTGAAGATGCACGACAACATCTGAAATCTTTCCTCGAGATTTGCAACTCGTTCAAGATACACGGAGTCACCCCCGATGTCCTACAATTAAGATTATTCCCCTATTCACTGAGGGATAGGGTGAAAGCATGGTTGAATAGCATTCCTGCCGGATCCATAGCATCTTGGACTGATCTTTGTCGTGATTTCCTTTCTAGATTTAATCCTACAAATTTGACTGATAAGCTTCGTAACGACATTAATTCTTTTCGGCAGGCAGATGATGAATCCATGTACGAGGCTTGGGAGCGATATAGAGAACTTCTACACAAATGCCCTCTACACGGATTCCCGGTGTGGACTCAAGTAACAATGTTTTACAATGCCGTGAATACACCAACAAGGATGATGCTAGATGCCTCGGCAAACGGCATACTCCTAGATAAGTCGCCGGAGGAAGCAATGCAAATTTTAAACAGGCTGGCCAAGAATGATTATCAATTCCCACCTACTAGAAGAGGAGGAGTTAGGCGTAAGCCACAATACATGAACTAGGATCATCATATTCAATTTTGGCACAATTGGCGCTTTAACCAAGATGGTCCGAACATGCAAAAACCAAACAACACACATGAAAGTCAAGGTAATGGATTCTTTTTGTGAGTTATGTGGTGATAACCATAATTCTTACGAATGTATGCGAGAATCGAAATCCGGCTTCTATGTGGGGAATTACAATCGGACAATAACATGATGTTCAATACATACAATCCCAGCTTGGAAGAAGCACCCAAATTTTTCATGGAGTAATCCCAACAATGCTCTAAACCAGAACAATCAGAATGCACAAGCATCGGGATTCAGTGAGAATATGCCACGGCAACAGGTGCCGCAAAGCAACAACCAAGCGACATCTAGTTCTTTGGAAAATTCTCTAAATGCTTTTATGATGAAAACTAAATCTTATATGGCTGAGAATAGTAATTTCATAAAAAGAATTGATGCTTTTATTAACAGGACCGAGATGAGATTGCAAAACCAAGAGGCGGCAATCAAATCATTGGAAAATCAAGTCAGACAGTTTGCTCAAAATCTGAACACTAGACCACAAGGAGGTTTACCTAGTGATACTGAAGTCGCAAGAGGAACTGGCCATGAGCAATGTAAGGCAATCACCACCAGAAGTGGCCAACAACTTAGAGAGGTTCAAACCCGCTCGTCAAACAAAACTCCACAAAAAGATCAAGACGAACCTAGCGGCAAAGCGTCAGATGCTGAACCAGGAATTGCCTCGGCAACCGGTAATAAACTTGCCTCGGCAACCGACGACGCCTCGGCATCTTGTGATAAGCATGCCTCGGCAACCCCAGTTGATAAGCATCGGCAACTCCAGATGTCCCGTCAATGCCGTCAATCAGATTTCAAACCAATGAAAGGATCGAAGATATCCGACTTCCACCACCATTCCCACAAAGGTTGAAGCAACAAAAGCAAGAATACCAATTCAAGAAGTTTCTTGATATCCTAAAGCAAGTCCACGTCAACTTGCCACTGGTGGAAGCAATTGAACAAATGCCAAACTATGCCAAGTTCCTTAAAGACATTGTGTCCAAAAGTACAAGGCTAGGAGAGTTTGAAACAGTTGCCGCAACAGAGGGATGCATGGAAATGTTGCACAATCGTATGCCACCTAAGTTGAAGGATCCCGAAAGTTTCAAAATACCCTGTTCTATTGGAAATCACTATGTCGGGAAAGCACTATGCGACCTAGGGGCTAGCATAAACTTGATGCCTAAATCGGTTTTCCAGAAACTAGGAATCGGGAAGGCAAGACCTACAACAGTTATAATGCAGCTAGCCGACAGATCCTATGTGCATCCAGAGGAAAAAATCGAGGACATACTGGTAAAAGTTGATAAATTTATTTTTCCCACTGACTTTATTGTTTTTGATTGTGCAGCAGATGAGCATGCACCTATCATTCTCGGGAGACCATTCCTAGCGACAGGGAGAACCTTGATCGACGTTGAAAAGGGAGAACTCACAATGAGGGTGAATGACCAGCAGGTCAAACTAAATGTGTTCCAAACACTAAGGCATGCCGATGATCCAGAAGAATGCCAACTACTTCATGCCACGGTAGAGTTTAACTTCGATGAGGAATTTAGTTGCCTCAGCAACTACATTGCCGATCAAGAGGAACCTGAGGAGTATGAAGAACCGGTCGATGAGGAATAACAAGAAGAGGCAAATTGGCTAGTCAACCGACCAGGTACATACTTTGAACCACTGGACTACTCAGGTAAGGAAGGCAAGCTCGAAAAACCCTCTATTGAACATCCACCAATTCTTGAGTTGAAACAATTGCCAGAGCAACTAAAATATGTATACTTAGGGACAGATAATACATTGTCTGTAATTATTTCTTCTAAGTTACAACCTGAGCAGGAAAAGAAGCTGATCAAGATGTTGAAGCTACACAAAAAGGCAATAGGGTGGACAATTGCCGACTTGAAGGGAATTAGCCCGGCGGTGTGCATGCACAAGATCTTGTTGGAAGATGATCACAAACCTTCAATTGAGGCCCAGAGGAGACTGAATCATGCCATGAAAGGGGTTGTAATGAAAGAAATCATCAAGTGGCTTGACGCCGGCATTATATACCCTATCTCCGATAGTACGTGGGTAAGTCCGGTACAATGTGTACCGAAAAAGGGAGGTATAACAGTGGTAAGCAATGAAAATAATTAACTTATCCCAACCAGGACTGTGACCGGTTGGAGGGTTTGTATGGACTATCGAAAGTTAAACAAAGCCACTAGGAAAGATCACTTCCCATTACCCTTTATTGATCAAATGCTTGACCGTCTTGCAGGTAAACCCTTTTATTGTTTTCTTGATGGTATTCAAGTTACAATCAGATTACCATAGCACCAGAAGATCAAGAAAATACAACGTTCACATGCCCATATGGTACTTATGCCTTCCGAAGGATGCTGTTCGGATTGTGTAACGCCCCGGCAACCTTCCAAAGATGCATGATGGCACTCTTTTCAGACATGGTCGAAGACTTCCTTGAGATCTTCATGGATGATTTTTCAGTTTTGGTAATGACTTCGACGGCTGCCTCGGCAATTTAGAAAGGGTGTTAGCAAGATGCGAAGAAACGGATTTAGTCCTCAATTGGGAGAAATGCCACTTTATGGTAGATGAAGGAATAGTGCTCGGCCACAAGATTTCATCCAAGGGAATTGAAGTTGACAAAGCCAAGGTGGACGTGATCGAGAGATTACCCCCACCAAGTTCGGTTAAAGGAATTCGAAGTTTTCTCCGACATGCAGGTTTTTACATGCGGTTCATTCATAATTTTTCTAAAATCACTAAACCCTTGTGTAATCTGCTTGAACAGGATAAAGTCTTCGATTTTGATGATTCTTGCACCCAAGCATTCAAAACCCTAAAGAAAAAGCTTGCCTCGACACCCATTGTCGTTCCACCAGATTGGACACTACCTTTTGAGCTCATGTGTGATGCAAGTGATTTCGCGGTAGGAGCAGTCCTAGGCCAACGTACATGTAAGACCTTCCATGTGATATACTACGCTAGTAAAACTCTTAATGGTGCTCAAGTGAATTACACAACAACGAAGAAAGAGTTACTAGCTGTAGTTTTCGCATTTGACAAGTTTCGATCCTATTTAATTGGTACAAAGGTAATTGTTCATACGGACCATTCGGCAATCAAATACTTATTTTCTAAAAAGGATGCTAAACCTCGTTTGATTCGTTGGATATTACTTTTACAAGAATTTGATATTGAAATTAAGGACAGGAAAGGAACAGAAAATCAAGTGGCCGATCACTTATCACGTTTGGAACGCAATAAGGAGGAGGACACGAATCATGAGATATGTGATGCATTCCTGGATGAACAAATTTTAGTTGCCTCGGCAACCCTCGACGCCTAGGCAACCCTTGACGCCTCGGCAGCCATGGATGCACATGCCTCGACAACTCTCGACGCTACAGCAGTCTTTGACGCACACGCCTCAGCAATCTTGGGAGCAGTCGCCACAGCAGCACATGCCTCGGCAATACCCTGGTACAAGGATTTAGTTAACTTCCTTGTTTGTGGTATTTTTCCTTATGGCATTACTCACCAAGGGAAGAAGCGGTTCCGCCATGATGCTAAGCATTACTTTTGGGACGAGCCTCTTCTGTTTAAACAATATGCAGATCAGGTTATACGCCGATGTGTCCCTGAAGAAGAGCAACAGAATGTACTCCGGCAATGCCATTCTTCACCCTATGGAGGAACTCGTACCGCAGCCAAAGTCTTGCAATCCGGTTTGTATTGGCCAACATTGTACAAAGATGCCCAAGACTATTACAAGCAATGTGATCGGTGCCAGAGGACGGGCAATATCTCTAGACGACATGAGATGCCACTCCAGAACATCATCGAGGTGGAACTGTTTGATGTATGGGGGATCGACTTTATGGGACCTTTCCCATCTTCATTCGACAAACTCTACATCCTACTTGTCGTCGACTACGTGTCTAAATGGGTAGAGGCAGCTGCAGTTCCTAACAACGATTCCAAGACCGTGCAAAGATTCTTGCAGAAAAACATATTTACACGGTTTGGGATGCCGAGAGCAATTATCAGCGACGAAGGCAAGCATTTTGACAACAGACTAATTGCCAAGATGTTGCAACGCTTCGGCATATCACACAAGATCGCCACGGCATATCACCCACAAACCAACGGGCAAACAGAAATTTCCAACCGGGAGTTGAAGGGAATACTCGAGAAAGTTGTAAATCCCTCAAGGAAGGATTGGTCATTAAGACTAGATGACGCACTTTGGGCATATTGCACTGCATTCAAAACACCCTTAGGTATGTCCCCCTTCCGACTTGTCTATGGTAAAACATGTCATCTACCGGTGGAAATCGAGCACAAGGCGTACTGGGCAATCAAGACTGTGAATATGGATTGGGAAAGTGCCGGACAAAAGCGTTTGATGGATCTCAACGAGATAGAAGAATTCTGTGCACTCGCCTATAACAATGCACGAATCTACAAGGAGAAAACAAAGAGATGGCACGACAAGAAACTATTGCCACGGTAATTCACGCTAGGGCAACTAGTTCTCCTATTCAATTCTCGGCTCAAACTTTTCCCGGGAAAGCTGAAATCAAGATGGTCGGGACCATTTGAAGTCGTCAAACCATTCTCCCATGGCGCCGTGATAATCAAGTCCATCTCTGACAACCATGAATTCAAAGTTAATGGACAAAGATTGAAGCACTACAATGGTGCCCATGTGGAACGTAACAAGGAAGTGGTCAATTTAGGAGATGCATGAGCATGCTCCCCCTTTTTTATTTTTATTTTTATTTTTATTTTTTTCGACTATTTCATTATTTAATTTTTTTCCGATTTTTTTTATTTTATTATTTTTTCGATTATTAGTAGTTTTAGGATAGATTTTTTTATTCAAGTTTAAGAATCCTATTACACATCTTTATTTATTTTCTCTATTAATTTATATTTAATTTTAATCCTTATTTGATTTGTCTTTGAATTGTAGGAAAAGAAGTTCAAGATAAAGAAGGAATTCTAAACCAAGTAGGAAAACATCTTCAATAAGGAAACTAAGGGGCTGAATCTAAAGCTTATATAAAGCCTCCAATTCATCCTAACCAAAACCCCCTTGTCGACAACTCCTACAAAACCCTAACCCCTTTTTCGTTTTTTTTTCAATCCCACCCACCTATCTTTTCTATAAAACCCATCACCCTTAACCTATTCCTACTTTCTATCTTGAAACTTTTGAGTTCTTTTTTTTTCTTTGTTTTTACTCACAACCAAGATCATCCATGGCATCCAAGATTAAACTCTTAGTTCACCCAAGTTCCTCCAAAGAACCAAGATACAAGAAGTTTGCTACACCGGTGGTTCAAGAAAGATTTCAATCAAAGTTTGAAAGCCGGAAGATTCATGAAGAACAAGGTTTTGAATACTCCAACTCTCATCAAGATTTCGGCCTTGAACTATTCATCTTCAAGAGGATTGCACATCAAAAGTGGCAAATCTTTTGCCATCAACCAGAACCGGGTAATATCTCATGGGTAAGAGA
The DNA here is from genome assembly GCA_019671005.1 of Hibiscus mutabilis. NCBI lineage: Eukaryota > Viridiplantae > Streptophyta > Magnoliopsida > Malvales > Malvaceae > Hibiscus > Hibiscus mutabilis. Next base: position 21,858,893 of record CM033739.1, on the reverse strand, counting down.
ATTCTATGCTCACTCACCTAACCCGGATAATCCTTATGTTTTTGTTCGTGACAAGGCCATACTTATAAGTCCCGAAAGCATCAACACCTTTTACAGACTTTACATTGAGAAGGACGAGCATCAAGCCTTCGTTGACCAAATCAATCCCAAGCAACTCGACAAGGTGCTTCAAGAACTCACTCAACCGGGAACTCATTGGAACGACGCTCAAAAGATAAGGGTTATCTTTTCTTCCCTTGCTTAATTTCTAATATTTGCAAGGAGATGCATGTCCCGAGTGAGTCCACCGATGATAAGGCCCTACCCAAGTCTGGTTGGAATCAAGCACTAATCTGAAAGCTAATGGGAGAGGCACCGGGAGATTCTTCAAGGCCTCCAATTGCCACGGCAACTCCTGCCGCCGCGGCAATCCCTAATTCCCAAGCACCTAACGCCAGGGCAACTCGGCCATTAATCCCGGGACACTTTGAAGCACTTTTACACCCATTGGCAAGTCGCCTAAGGCAAATTTAAGACCGGCAACTAATGTTCATGCGGTACATGAAGGAGCACAACAATGCCATCACCCAAATCATCCTAGAAAAGAACCCGGACAATCGTGTGCCGTTCCCAATCTTTCCCGCCGAGATCCTTGCCCCGGCAACCAATGAAGCAGTCGCCACGGAAACCAAGGAAGCTGACGCCACGGCAACCAACCCTGAAGATGCCATGGCAACCAAAGCTAAAGACATCCCGGCAACCACTGCAAAAGCCAAAGGTAAAGCACCTATGCCCGAATTAACTCCTACGGAATCATTTTCTGATTTTTCAGATTCGGACGAGTCCTCCATTAAACCAATAAAGACCGCACCAATTGAATCCTCCAAGCGAAAAGCCATTGACATTGATGAAGAGGACGATGAGGACAACCCCGTACGAGGATCGATTCCACCACCGGCAATAAGAAAACAACCATCGCGTTCAAGCAAGATAATCAAGACACCGACTAGAAGGAAACTAATCATCTACGATGACGAACTCTCGGAGTAAGTCCTCGTATGCATTTTTATTTTTATTTTTCGTTATTTTTATGCATGCATTGAGGACAATGCCCCACTCGAGTTTGGGGGGGGATTGTTAGTAGTAGTTACCATGTTTAATTACATTCATCTTAAATATTACATTTAGGATACATAAATTGCTTGCCATGCCTTTAATTGAAACAAGAATTGCTTAGATTTGATGAATATCCGATGATGACTTTGCCAATGCACTTAATTGATAGAATTTTTATTCTAGGATAACCATGGAAAAACTTAGAATTTTACTATGATGCTAAATTTGATGAAACACTGTTGTGGTTTGATTGATTTAAGGAATTCTAGTGAACTTAGGTTGATAATTAACAAATTGGGGGATTAGAATAAAAAATGGATGAACGCTAGAGGTGCCCGAAATTGGCTCTAGCATGTGCTAAAAAAATTGATCACTAGAGGTGCTCAAAACTGGCTCTAGGATGTGTTAAAAAATTTAACTAGAGGTGCCCGAAACCGGCTCTAGTCGATTAAATTAACTTAAGAAAACTAAAAACAAAACACTAGAGGTGCCCGAAATTGGCTCTAGTTAAAACATGTTAAAAAGAACCCAATGAAGTAATTTGAAAACCTATTGTTTGCATAGAATCCGAAAAATCAACTTGCACACAACTCCGCACACACTCACAAGCATTATAGTTTGATTCCGAGTAATTCCTCAGTTTTCTAAAAAATAAAAATCCAATCATAATTTGTGCCCCGGTTCAGAGAATTGAAATCAAGTTCAAAGCTGAGTTTGTGAAAATTGAAGTCCTGGCAGGTAATTATGAGTTTGCATTGCTTGAGGACAAGCAATAGTTCGAGTTTGGGGGTGTGATAAGTGTTAAAAAGTACTATTTTCTTACCCTTTTTACTCATATTATTGTTAGACTTAGGCTCATATTAGTTGCATAGTTAGCCATTCATGCATTAATCCATGTTTCCTTCCATCGTTGAGCTTGATTACATAACTTGGTAGTTTTTGTGGAAAAGATGCTGCTTTGGTGTGCTTTGTGTGTGTATGTGCAGGATCACTTGCCAAAGCAATGCTGAGCTAGTTGCCAGGGCAATGCATGAAGGAGACACCGAGCCAGTTGCCATGGCAATTGTCGACAAAGAGAAAATGCAATAGGGATGTCGAAATTAATGACTTTACAAGCCCAAGATGACATGGAGTAAGGCCCAAGCCCAAAGGAATTTGATTGCAATGCAGAGATTAAAGAATAACTAAATTCCAAGAAGATAGGAGAAGTTCTAATAGGAATAAAATTATAATAAAGAATTATATTCTTTAAAGATAATTTAATTCCAACTCAAACTCCTCCTCAAAGAAGGACTTTGGCCTAGCCCTATAAATAGCAAGGAGATTTCGACAAATTTAGGGGGAGAGCATTAGGGCAAATTTCGACAAGTCCAAGGGAGAAGGCAAGGGGAATTTTCGACAAGCATCTAGGGCAAGGGATTTTCGACAAGCTTCAACTTTTCTACTTGTTCGATTGGGTTCATGCTAGGGATTAATTATCTTGTGTTTCTTTGGAACCTAGCCATGACCTAAATTTACTTGGCTATGGTTATTGTGTTTTGTGGTTGTGAGAAACTATTGGTTTTTGTTTAGGTAATAAGAGTTTGCACTTTTCTATTTCAAGGTTTATTCATTCTTGGTTCTTATTCTTGTTTGCGAGTGAATTGGGAGAGGATCTCGTGATTTCATCTATTTATCTAATATCGGGAGAGTTAGATTCAAGAAACGAATGAATATGATCTTTATTCAATCCAATGATGGTGAAGATTAATCCGGCATAGGAATAAGTTAAGGATTTCAACGGCTAAGAGGAGTGCAAGATTGGTTGTTGTTCACCCTTGATTCACGCAGGGATGTATTATCAAGGCATGCACAAGTAGCTAGAGTTTCGACTTAGGGATAAGAAGAAACCATTGAAGAACGCTCTGCCGAACCTTGAAGGTTGCTGCCCAGACGCCCAAGTAGTTGCCTAACTAGTCGCCCAGGCAACCATCGATTAGTTACCAAGGCAACCCCATTGTGCAAGTTGCCACGGCAACTGAGTTGCCCGTGCACTCTTTTACCAAGACGATCCAATCGGCTATCACACCTCAACTCATGATAACCTGGCCTATCTCTCTCATTCGATCTCATCTTTTCATTTACTTCATTGCTTTCTAGATTAGTTATTAGTTAAAAATTTTATAATCCTTTACTTGTGTTTTTACTTTTTACAGTGCAAGAGACTAGATTCTTGAAGTGGCACCAATCCCTGTGGAGACGATATCTTTTATACTATAACTTGCGACGTGTATACTTGCACAATTGCATAGCACTTATTACGCGCAACAACTGCCTTAAAAAGGTTTTGAAATAAGTTGTGGGAGATTAGATTACGTTTCAAACACTTATCTAGGCTCATAAGTATCGGTTGAGCTCTCTCTCATTTTTGGTCTTGAAAATGCAATCTCATGCACATGTTTATAGATTTGATTACTTACTGTTATATACATGTTTATAGATTTCTACATGTTTTACATGTTAAGCTTGTGTAAAGAAAATGGTTTATGAAAGCATGTTGAGGTTGCTTAAATATATGTTGAAATGTTTTGATAGTAATGCATATGTAAAATAGTAAGTTAATGTGCTTTTGATGAGTATATTGGCAAGTGGTTGTGGTAAAAATATAATCGGATATAGTTGGGTTGCCATAGGATTGTTAGTGCAGTATAAAAAGTCGTGTCATGTGTGTCGAGGGGTTGTAAGTGTAACGTAGACTCCATCATGAGAACCACAACGGTTGAGGTGGGTAAAGGTTCCATTTTCTCCACCTAGTGGATTTATACATCCAAACCATTAAGGTGGGAAAAGGTTTTGTTGCTCCGGTTTGAACCGTAGAGGTGGGCAAGTGTGTTGTTACTCCAGTTGAGGTATGTATGTGAAGTGGTTGTTTGAACCACTTGAGAAATTTGTGTATCCAATGTGTTTTGTAAAGAGATTGGAAACTTGTTTTGAGTCACTTGAAAGCTAATATACTAAATGATGTATCATGAGAAATGGATTTTGTTTGTAGAATGTGATTTATACATGTGAGATTCTTTTACCTTGTTGTATAGAGATGTTGGCATTTGAGGCTTAAATTGAGGTAGAGATGTAATCCATGATACATGCATTGTAAATGTTTTGAAATGTATTTGAAAGAGATTGTTGAAGCATGAGATGATTTTGCCATGAACAAGTAGATTTGGCTTGAAATAAAATGGTTTTATATTGTATTGATGAGTGTTTTAACAAGTCTCTCACTATGCTTATGGCTTACACTCTTTTTTCTCATCAATGCAGAGAAATAGACCACTCGGACAACAAGAGTGCAAGGAAGGATCCAAGAGTTGTGACTTTTCAAAGTATGTTTTTATATGGATTAAGTAGTAATAAAGGCAATATGACCAAGATATTTTGGGAGGTTTATTTTGAGGACTCCTTGTTTGTATATGTTTGATATGATGTTTTAGATATGTATGAAGTTTTAACCTTGGTTTTCAGGGCATAGGGAACTTTATTCATGCTTGGGTAGAAATCATGACTATATGGATTCGTCTTGAATATGCCATGTTATGAAAGATCTTCTACCTAGCTGCCATGTTTGAGAAATTGATGTTTGTGAAGTTGTATGATGTTTAGATGATGTTTGGAGTCTGTTAGATTGATCCAAAGTGTCGTATGTTGGACCAAGGGGACATTACAAGTCTTTTCATACTGGTATGAGTCCTCATGGATCGATACACAAGGACCTGTCTCGGCATAATCTAGGCAAACTAGCCTAGGCATACCGATGCACCTGGTAACCGTATAGCTACGCATACCTAAAAAATAAGCATGGTTTCGGTAAACGGGTTACCGTATTAATACGATCATTTGCTACTAAAATTCCAAAATTTTTAGATTACATACCCGTACCGATACACTTGAGGGCCCTAACAGTACACCTTGCATTCCAACTCCGTATTGACACGAAGTGTACCTGTACCAGTACACCGGTAGTTAATTTGGTTAAGATGCTTTCTGAAGTTTGCTTTCTTTGCAATTTAGACCCCGTTTCTCGTATATGCAATTAAATGAGTTTGGATGGTTAATTTAAGTTGTAATTTAACCTAAATGCATGAAATATGACTAGTTAAGGATTTGTCACTTCAATTTCATGTAACTCCTCTCAATTATCTGATATTATATTTTAGTCCCGATGTTGCGAAATCTAACAATGGGATGTCAATTCAATGCCCGATTGAGTTGTAGTCTTCACCATAACAAGTATGATCACCTTAGGACTTAATGATGCATTTAGATAAGATAAAAGAAAAAAATGGACTGCTTGAATGTAAATCTTTTCGGGTTTGTCTCGACAAACCCTAATGTTGGTCGCTTGGTTCGGTCTTGCAATTAGACCAAGTCAAGGGGGTTAGAATATTGTTCCCTTGGTTGCTCTTCATATCCTTTCCCCATTTTCTTGCAAGAGAATCAAGTAAGGTGAAATATTTGTTCTTTCAAGAAAGAATCTCGGAATTATTGTTGAGAGGAAATTAATCATCACTAAAAGATCTACATTTTGAGGTCAGAATCTCGGTATTTTTTTGTTGAGATTGAACCTTGGTTACTCTTTAATGGAAAATTGTGAAATTGATGTTAATAAGGCTTAAAATTGATAGAAACCGACCCTAAACATCTTTCATAAGTTGTAGGTTAAGTTTTGGGGGTTACCAAGTTGGTTTAGGGGTTAAAGTTGAGAACTTCGAACCCTAGACCTAGAAATCAGGGTTTGCATACCGGTACGGGTGGTTTAGTACATGTACCCTCTTTATGTAAAGAGTCGAAACATGAAGGGTGTACCAGTACGGCTTCTTGAGTATCGGTACCCCTGTTACGAATGAAATTCTAGTAGCATTTTTGTGTACTGATACGCAAGGGAGGCGCATTGGTACGGCTGTTCTATTGAGTTTTGAGGATCAGTATTGGGGTAAACGTACCATTACTGGGTACATGAGGGGGTGTATCAGTACGGGCTTAACACCAAATTCGTTCGAATGCAAAATGAGTACCAGTACTTGAGTAGAGTACCGATACCCATATAGGAGTATCGGTACAAGCAGAGCAATTTGCTCAGAAAAATTGAGTTTGCGTTTGGGGGTTCAATAATTTGAAATAAAAGGCCTAATGGGTCTCCCAAGGTATAAAATGAATTGTAAAACAAATGGCCAATAACTTGGTAAATATTGGATGAGTTGTTTGTGTTAGTTCCCTATAGGGAGCCTTGGGTGAATCAAATAATGTTATGTGGAAATTAGGAACCTTGTTGTTTGCTCAAATGACGTCTATACAGTTGAGTTTCCTTGAGTAATAAGACAATGAGGATTAATGAGTTAAATAATGGGATTAATTGAATACTTCTCCATAATATACTAACAAGTAAAATATTGATGTATTGTTACTTAGCAATAATAGGGGATCCTTGGGATCGTGTTGCTTGTATGCTGGATAGGCATTGGTTGGATTATATGTTGATGTGTCATGCCATGTGCACACCTGATTGATGGGATCCAGATATCAAGTGAAGAGCGTTGCAACACCTCAGTTTGAAATACTAAATGGAGGTTACCGATAATATGTGACCTGGTCCTCATTCGAAGTACTAAAGGGAGAATTCCTAGTATGGGTGTATGTTCCGATGCTATATGACCCGGACTCACCCAAGGTGTATGTTTCGATGCTAGGTGACCTGGCCTGACCTAGAGAGTAGATGCTTGATAGAGGATTCTGAGCAAGGTGAATGTTCCGATGCTATGTGACCCGACCTCACCTAGAGTGTATGTTTTGATGCTACGTGACTCGGCCTCAATCCAGAGTTGTTGATGTTGTTATTGCCTAGATGATATTTTCATATCTTGTAACGCCATGAATTTGGGCTTAGATGTTAGATGGATCAATTAGACGGTTTGGGAGAACCGGATTAGGCAATTCAAGTTAGTTTCGGGAATTAAATCATAGTAAATTGTTTTTTACTAAAATAAAATATGGAAAATGCTAGAAAATATTTAATTAGTATCCAAAAGGTTTTGGTAAATTCAGTTTGAAGGATTTAAATTTGATTTTGGGACATTTTGATCTGGTGACTAAAATGTAAAATTTTCAAAATTGCTTTTGGTGCCTAAATCATAAATGGGTCAAAACTTAGAATCTTTACGAAGATATGATAAGTGTGTAAAAGTATTATTTTTCCTACCCTTTTTACTCACATTATTATTAGACTTAAGCTCATTTTAGTTGCATTTGTAGTCATTCAAGCATAAGTTCGTAGTTTCCTAGTTCAATGTGTTTGGCCATGTATTTTATTACTTTTTGTAGAAAGAATGCTGCTCTTTTGCTTGTTTGTGTGTAGGATGAATTGCTGAGCCAATTGCCAAAGTCTGCCATGGCGTTGAAGGGATCAAAGCGGTTAGGATTTCCAACCGCCCAACTCAAATTCAAAAGCAAAGTATAAATCCCCAATTTTTATTTATCTATCAGTTACATTATCTCCCACATTTGAAATTCAAAATGGAATCCCTATCTCCACCAAAAACTCACACAACAAACTCCCCTCCACACCTATTTAAAGGATTGAAACACAAGTTGATTGGAGAAAGGAAATTCAGGGATTAGATCGAGAGAGAGAGATCGAGGGAAGCTGATCGTGGGAGTGATCGGATTGAGGAGTTCATCTCCTCTCTACCTTCATTGCTATAATCGCACATCATCCTTCATGTTGGGGAAATATTTCTTTGTATTTTCTTTTCACCCGACCATGAACTAAATTAGATGGTTTGGTTATTAGGTTTTGAGAGGTTTTTGTATGGATGATTTAATTTTGGTTCAAGTTTAAATGCACAATGTTGATTCAATTCCTATTCTTGCAAATTAAGTAGTTCAACACTTGAGTGGAGAATCATTTGTTGAAACTCAAATCCCTAAATCAGTGACATCACAAGGGAGAGCGAGATCAATGGTGATTCGTGGTAAGGAATCCCTCTAATGAAGTGACAATCATTGGAGGTTCCTCAACCAAGTCGATTTCCAAACATTACGAAAGTTGATAGAGATTGACGGACTGAATTGAATCCAGGTTTCCTAACATTGTGAGAGCTGAAAGAAATCAATTCCCTCTTGAACCAAGTTTCCGTAAAGTGACAAAGTGAAGGAGCTTGGCGACGGGGAGAATTTCAAGCGGCTAACAAGAGTTCAAGGAAAGATGGTGTTTATTCTTGGTAAAGTAACGTGTGACAGACATATCACTGGGATTTGCGCAAGCATCAGCCCTTCAAGTTAGAGATAACGTGAAGGCAGTGATGAACACTCTGTCGAGCATTGGAGACACAATTAACTTGCCACGACATCGCAATTTTGGCAATAATTACTTGCCAGGCAACCACTTGCCGAGAAGAGTCCTACTCCAACTCAACAACTTGCAATTGCATTTCACTGGTCACAGAGAGTCCTACTTCCAGCAAACTACTTGCTTGGGCAATTACTTGCCATGACAATTTACTTGCCTCAGCATTTCACTTGCCTCCGACATTCACCTTGGCAAAGCAACTCATTCGGCATACCCTCAATCCTTATAATCCAATCAACTCTCTCATTGATTACCTTGATTCCTTTACAATCTTTAGTTTTGTTTTATTTTCTATCAACATCTATCATCACAGCTATTCTTTTCTTTCATTGCAAGGAGTTAAGAGTCCAAGTCCTTCATACCAGTCCCTGTGGAGACAATACTCTATACTTATCACTTATTACTTGCGACGTGTTCGCTTGCACATTTACGTAGCACTCAAAACACGTAACAAGTTTTTGGCACCGTTGTCGGGGACTGTACAAGACTAACAGCACAAGACTATTCACTTGAACCTGAGATTGAACGTGTACTATGTAAGAGAAGAAGAGAACTATGCACAGTTATGGCACATCCAATTGCCAATGGCAATCAAAATGTCGCAGCAGGAGGCATTGCAGTCGTAGCGGATCAACCAGTTTGAGTACAAAACAAACCCATTCGAGATCACTTACTACCAGAACTTGGTGATCTCAATTCAAGAAATGCTACTCCAGAGATTCAAGCCGCAAACTTTGAATTGAAGCCCGTAATGTTCAATATGCTAAATTCAATTGGGCAATTTGGCGGCTCAGCAAACGAAGATCCCAGACAACATCTAAGATCTTTCTTAGAGGTTTGCGATTCTTTCAAACAGCAAGGAGTCCATGAGGATGTCCTTAGACTTAGACTTTTCCCTATTCACTGAGAGATAGGGCAAGAACATGGTTCAACAGAATATCACCAAGCACTCTAGAATCCTGGACAGATCTATGCCAAAGTTTTCTTGTCAACTACAATTCTACTAGCATGACAGATAAATTGCGTAATGATATCACTTCTTTTCGTCAAGCAGATGGCGAATCGATGTAGAAGGCTTCGGATCGTTACAAAGAGCTTCTTCGCAAGTGTCCCATGCATGAATTATGAGAATAGACGCAAGTAGTGATGTTCTACAGTGGAGTCAACGCACAAACTAGAATGATGTTATATGCCTCGGCAAATGGAACACTCTAAGATAAATCACCAGAGAAAGCGTTTGAGATTTTTCATAAACTTGCCAACAATGACTATCAATTTCAAATCGCTAGGAGGGGACAAGCAAGGCGACATGCCACGACAATTGAGCTTGATTAACTTGATGCCATCTCAGCACAATTGGCCGCAATAACCAATATGGTTAAGAATATGCAGCGTCCCAGCAACACACATGAGGTAAAGGTAGTAGATTCATCTTGTGATTTTTGTAATGATAGCCATGATTCTTCAGAGTGTCCATAGAACCCGAAAACCAGTTTTTATGTTGGAAACTACAATAGAAACAACAATATATATTCCAACACATATAATCTAGAATGGAAGCAGCATCCAAACTTCTCAAGAATTAGGTAGAATGGATACAACAATGCATCTCGACAGAATAATGAAGCATCAGGATTCCAATAGAACATGCCACAACAACAGAATCAATTACCGCAACAACAATCAACATCAAATTCTTTGGAAACCACCCTCAATGCTTTTATGCTTAAAACTGAATCTTATATGGCTGAAACACATATAACCGGTATGCATGAAACCTAAACAATTAAGTTTTGGTAAATTTGGATTTAAGAAAGTCTCATAATTTAGTAAAATTGTAATTTGGTCCCTGAAGTGCAATCTTGTTCAATTGGATGTCAATTTGATGCCTAATTGAGTTGTAAATTTCACCCATGCCAGCATGTTCACCTTAGGACTTAATTATGCATTTAGATAAGATAAAATGATAAAAAAGACCATTTTCTAAGTAATTTGTTTGGTTTGTCTAGGAAAACCCAGTGTAGCTCAATCAGTTCAGTCTGTCATCTAGGCTAGGTCTAAGGGTTACATTTTGTGGTATTAGAGCCAGGTTATTATTGTTGGGAGGTGGGTTATGGTTGCTTGATGTATTTTTGATTGTATGATTATGTTGTATGGCATGTACGGTGTTTGATTTTGTGAGTTTATTACTACAAGTGTAAAATGATTTTTGTTTTGAAATATGTGCGACTTGAATTCTTGCTTCAAGCTAGCCTGATTGTTTTGTTTTGTTGCATTATCATGCTTTAGACTTATATTTTGAGAAATAGGATTGAGATAAGAGACGAGAGCTTATATGGGTAGTGGTTCAGATGGGCATAATGATGAGTTGTCTCTTCCTCCACGGATTCCTTACGTTGGTGCGGGAGTTGAGGGTGGTGTGCCTCAAGCAACGTAAGGACCAATTTTTGGGGATATGGCATCGTTAATCCAGGCGATGACTAAAGCATTTTAGGCAGCTATAGTTGGAGTGCAAGTACATGTACTGCATCTACGATAGCTATAAATATGGAACTTCCGTTGGAGCATTTACGTAGTGTGAGAGGTACCAAGTTTAGAGGTTTAGCTCTGAGGCAGCTGAGAAGTGGTTTGCCAGTACTGAGAGGATTCTTGGACAGATAGAATGTATGGATGTTCGTAAGTTAGGTTGTATAGTATTTTTGCTTCCGGGGGTGCTTCTAACTAGCGGATGACTTCTATTGCGGGTATGGCATCTACAGATGTGACGTGGGAGTTCTTTTGTTCTACTTTCCAAAAAAAGTATCTAGGTTCTCGATACCAGGATGAAAAGAAGTGGGAGTTGATGGAATTGGTAGAGAGGAGTATGTCCGTGTTAGAATATAAGGTTCAGTTTGTTTGATTGAGTCAGTATACACCTGAGCTGGTTATCGATGAGCGACAGTGATGTGATCATTTTTTATATGGGCTAGTTAAGGAAGTGAAGACTTATATGCTGGCTACAGATTACACAGAGTTTGATGTCTTAGTTTCTTGATCTAAGGATATAGAGTATAATATATGATTATCCTCTCGATCGGGGAGTTCTTCTGCTGGGAAGAAGATTGCTGAGTTGGACGTTGGTAGAAATCGATATAAGAAGCATCAGGATAGGAGGTATCACCCTGATCAGAGACGTGGTAGGAGTAGTGATGGGCATGCACAACACAATCTGAGCACCTATGTGTGGGCGATGTGGTAGGTGACATTTAGAGGAGTGTTAGGTTACTCTTGGTACATGCTAGAATTATGGTTCACGAGATCACATTAAGCGTGATTGTCTGTAATTGGCTAGGGATGGACAGGCTTCTGCACCTACCATTGTCCAGAGAGAGGTCTTGGGTCGAGTCGAGGTAATTTTTAGCGTAAGGAGGATAGTTAGAGGACAAATGCTCATATTATGGCGGTTCAACTTCAGGGTAGTGGACTGACATGGATCTACACGTATCGTGTGGAAAGGAATGATACATATATGATTGTAGGTACTTTTACTTTGTAGTCCATATCATTACTTTCTTTGGAGATTCTGGTTCTACACATTCATACATATTGCGCGAACATGCATGTTTTTTTGATATACCTGTAGAGGTGTTAGACATGGGTATGGGAGTAACTAGTTCTTCTGGAGAGACGATAGTCGCTAGGAGGTTGTTTAGGATATGTCCTTTGATGGTTCAAGGTCGTATGTTTGCAGTTGATTTGATTGAGTTGTCATTTCTTGGTTTTGATGTAATCTTGGGATGGATTGGTTGATTGAGCATAGGGTTGTGGTTGATTTTGAGACCAAGCAAGTTTCATTGAAACTTATCGAGGATTATGAGGTGGTGGTTGTAGGGGAGAATGTTAAATTCTTGTCTAATGCAGTTTCAGCTTTGAAAGCGTAGAAGTTGTTGGAGCTTTGGGGTAAGCATATCTAGCTTATGTTATGAACCTAAATGTGAAAGAGGTGCGAGTCTAGGATAAAACATCCCAATTCCAATATTTTCAAAATTCCCAATTCCAATAGTTCAAACCCGTATCGATACTATAATGCCCCAAATACCAGTCTAGAAGTATGTTAAGATTTTGAAACTTACTTGTTCGATTCATTTTAGAATAAAACTAGAAGTATTAGTATAAGACCTTAAAACCAAATTAGAGTAAATAAAAAGCGGAAGGCTATTCAATTAAGGACTAAACTGAATGCTTTGGCAAACTAAAGGATTTCATGCTACATGGAATATAAGTTAAATTGTTATAAAAATCTAACCTATAGGACTTATTAAATGTATTAGGGTCAATTTAGAAAGAAAACTTGAATAGTCATTTGAGAATGGATAAAATCGAACATTAAGTGAAAGATGGTGTTTGCGTAATAAAGGAATTCTTCTTGAGGTCTTGTACCCATGGCACACAAAGATGAAGCCATGAAAGGGGAAAGATTCATCCACATGGAATGAAAATTCCATATTGTCATCTTCTTCCCCTAATAAACCGAAACTCAATAAGAGAAAGGGAAATTAGATTTGTTGCCATGAAGCTTTGAAGAATTGAGTGTAGTTTGTTCAAATACTTGAGTGTTGTTCAATCCTCAAGGGAGAAGGTAAGTAGCCTTGTTCTCTTATTGTTTTAAAGTTTAAATTAAGGATTAACTGTGAACCTCTTGTAATATCCCAAATAAGGGCTTAGTTGTAAGCTACGAATTTGATCGAATGTTACTATGATATGGAAGTGTCACCAATTAGATTTATTAAGTAGGTTGGGATTAAATCGAAGAATTGAATAGCAAATTTTTAAGGACCAAACTGAATATTTAGATTAGTTAGTGTTTGCATGTTAATTAAAAACTAATGCAAGGTCATGTATACTTGTCAAACCAAGTTTAAGGCAAGTGTGGGGAAGGGGGAAATCTCTCGGCACTTGGATGAGAAAGATAAACCAAGTCTTCATCTTCCTATATCTTTTCTCTCTATGGCTGAATCTTTAGTGAAAGAGTGAGGAAGCTTGTAAAAGCATGGTTCATTTAAATTTCGTGCTTGAATTTTCGTCCAATTAACCTTGGGAGAAAGTTAAGTTTATTTTTCTTCCTTCCTAATCAAGTAAAGGTAGTACTTAGTTGTAATGTTTGTTACAGATATTAGATAATGGATTTGGAACTTTGCAAGAGGTTGGTAACATAGTCGAATTGGATATGTTGCTTGATAATGAGCTTTAGGATTAGAGAAAATAATAATCCAATAGATCCCTTTGTTGGATGATTGATGCTTGAGCTTAATTGGGTGATTTTGCTTGCTAATGATTCTATGTGGAACTGTTTTGTATATACGTAAACATTAGAGGACTATTGTGTACATATATAATTGTGTATCTATGAAGTAGGGGCTGAATTAGATATTCGTGAATGTCATGGACAATTTTATGCACTCATAAATGTTTTGAAATTGTTTTCTTTAAAATGTTATAAAGAGATAAACAAGGGAGGGGCTGTCTGATAATTTTAAGGTTGTTAAGAAATGGTTTTGAAATTTTGGGACTAATTTTGTAAATTCTAGGGACTGATTTGCAAGGGAGATGATCAAGGGCTGTTTTTATAATAAAAGGGGGCAGATTGTAATTTTAAATTAAGGGGTTGTTTTGTATTAAAGGTAGGGACTATTTTGTGAAAGTAAAGAAATGTGTGGGGCTGTTTTGATAAAGGAAAAATGGACAAAATTTATAATTTAAAATAGAGGATTGCTTAGATATATATATATATATATATATTTATATGTAGGGCTGTTTCACAAGTATAAGTAATTGTTGATATTTTATATGGACTGCTTTGGTATGCATATTTGTGAACACGATTAAATTTGGGAAAGGTTGTGCATGAATGAAAGGCTGAAGGTTATTTTGATGTATTTAACTATGTATACCAATGTGTGGACTATTTTATGAGTATACATGTGGAAATATGTAGGTTGGGGGACTGTTTTGCATTGATATGAAGATTAATGGACTGTTATGAGAATATATATATACATTGGGATTGTTTTGCATTAATACAAAGGATAGTGGATCGTTGTGTGTGAAATTATATGTACACTTGAGCAATTGAGTAGTTTATAATTGAAAGGTTGTTAGGAATTGTTCTAATGTATAATTGTACACTTTGTCACCTTAGACCAAGAAGGAATTGATGGAGTAAGGGCTAAAGTATATCAAACAGTGGATAAACAAAAAATGGATCGTGATTTGTGAACACAACTAACTCAGAAAAAACTGTAAGTGTAATTTAAAGTCTCGAGATAGGCTAGTATCCTTTCCGAACAGTTTTCGAAGATTTAATTGTTTTAATTTATATTAGACTATGCTATGTATAAGCAAGCTTGGGCTCTAGGTGAGTACCTAAATATTAAGTAGGATATGCCATGAAATACCCGGTCTAATGACTATAGCCAAATATGCGTGTGTTTGATAAGTAATATTACCGTGCTATTATTTGTTTAAGTAAATATAGAACTTACATTGATCCATTAGAGTTGAGAAAAGAATAGAGTTATATCATAAAAATATTGATTTGTGCACTTGATTAATTGGGCTACCTCTCTAGGCAAATGCTTACTCTAATTCCTTCATATATTTCAGGGTAATCTTGCTTCTAATTATTTGAGAGTTTGGACGAGGTCACAAAGGTCAAGAAGTAAGTTCGTAACTTACTTAAGAACTCCTAGATGGTGGCACAAAGTTATGTTACATGCATAAGGCAATTCATTTATCTTTTATGGTTACATGTGTTTTTAAATTAATTAAGTAATTAACATGGTTTGTAAAGGCTCTTAATATGCTCTATGCTGGTCATTTGAATTGAGTGGGTTGTTATTATTTCTATGAATGGTAATGAACTTGTATGCATGCGTGAATCGGAGTCAGGTTATCATGTTGCTATCTATGATTGACTTACAAATGTCTTATGAATATGTTTAAAATGTTGATATGCTAAAGAGATGATTGTTGGTATGCATTAATATTTAGAAGCTATTGCTATGACTAGGGGATCTTAAATTATTTTTGAATTATGTCATTTATGTTGAAGTCGTGTACTATATGGTTATGATGTTTGATAGTAATTTGATTGTGATATAAAGAGTTATGTTATAAAAACTAGTGTAACTTGAAGAAATTTTATGTTCTAAATGTATGCCCCATTTTAGATAGTTTTTGGTAAGTTTTAAATGCTAATCAGATATTATCAAATAATTGTATAAGCTTTGTATAATTGTCTATTGTTTAAACCCCTATAAGGACCATTGAGTCAACTATGCTTTGATGAAATAGTCTTTTGTTTGAATTCTATGAATTGTCGATAATGAATCGGTTATGTTCAAAGTTTTGTTCGAACTTCCTTCTTCTAATGTATGTAATCAATGTCCATCTCCTTGTTTTCATTGGTTTTGAAATTATCAATGATGCAAACATTGATTTCAAATTAAAATATACTACGTATAGATAAATTGAATTATGGATAATAGTAAAAGATGGTAATTTATATGATAAGAACCCAAAGGTGTTTCACTTTTGAAAAACTTGAATTCAACCAAATTGTTTGTCTTGCTGCGATTTAAACCTTTTGTACCCATGTGATAAAATGAAAATTTCTAGTCCTTGGAAATTTTTGAAATGGTCATATTACTAGTATGTCTTGAATGATTATGTTTGTTTATTTGTCAACACGTCCTAAATCGGTTTATTTCCTAGACTGGGTAAGGGATGTTACATTTACTGGTATCAGAGCTTAGGTTTAGTCGATTCTCGGGCTAAACCGGAACTCGTTGCATTATCATTTGTTACATGTGCCACCTAGGAGTTAAATTTGATAAGTGTTTGTGATCTATGTCTAATAAAAACTCTCTTATGTGTTAATAATTAGTATGAATGTTAGGAATACTTTTGGGCCAGAATAATGAGATTCCCGTTGGCTCCTCTAATAAAGGAGAATAAAGGAGATAGTGTAAAGATGAACCAGGAACGACAAATCCTCATAATGTTGTTAAGTAGCAGCAAGAAAATTCCTCTAATCTATCTTGTGCAATAAAGATGTTTCTTTAGTGTAAAGGAGATAATCAACTCAATTGATGATTTTTTGAAAAAACTTTTCAACTCTTTCTGCTTTTCCTTTGGTTGCACAACCAGGGGGCTTCGATAATACAATTTAGCTTGACATTAAAGCTTATACCTTCGCGAGTACAATTAAATTGTACGCAAATCATGCATATACCCTGTTCAATTCTAAATCAATCCGTCCATTACACATTCAATCTTCATTAAGAAGTTTGATTTGAATCCTGAATCTACAAATGGAAATTCAGTTACCATCAATCCTTGAGTTAGAGTTGTGATAAATAGAACATGTTGGAATTTCCCTTTGTTTACATAAGGAATTCCTTTTTCCTACTAATCCTCTCATTCTATCTTTCCATGGATTTGACTTTAATCTGGGTTTAGGTTGGCTAGTGAGCACCTTGTCTGAATAATTTGTTACAAGAAAAAGATCTTTCTTCATGGAGTGAAGAAAGAATGCACATTCTTGATAGTAAGGAAACCCTCATAATTAGATCTTGTGGTTGCTGCTATATCAGAAGTTGATAAGACTAAATGCATCCTTGAACTTGTCTTAAGGATGCTACGACATCTTCCAAGATCGAACTTCGATCTGAATGAGACCAAATTGAAGTAAGGATACTGATGTGCTAAAGATTACGTATAGGATCTGACGTAATTACTACGAATTTCTTGAAATGTGACTTAGTTTGACAACTGCTCCTGACACATTCATGTACCCTATGAATCATACCTTCAAATCTTATTCGAATAAGTTGCAATAGTCTTCAGTGATGATAATTTTGTTTACTTCAGGGTTGAGGATGAACATTTGAAACGCCTTGAGTTACTTTGCAAACCTTTTGAGATCCTCAACTCGATGCAAAATTAAAAAATGTAAAAGTTTGGTTATCTAAAATATTTTCCATGATTTCATGCTTCCTAAATACCAATCAGACCCTTTACATGTTCATAAATCTAAAGAAGTAAAATCAATCCAGATTTGTTCTACGAAGAAGAATCGGTCCGAATTATAGATTGTGAAGTCAGAAGACTTCATAACGAATCTTTCCCTTGTAAATACATATTGGAAGAATGATATTCTCATTTGTTCACCTCAGGTAAAATTCGAGGATAGATTTTCTTTTTAGGGGAGGAGAATTGTAATATCCCAAATAAAGGCTTAGTTGTAAGCTACGAATTTGATCAAATGTTACTATGCTATGGAAGTGTCACCAATTAGATTTATTAAGTAGGTTGGGATTAAATTGAAGAATTGAATAGCAAAATTTTAAAGACCAAATTGAACATTTAGATTAGTTAGTGTTTGCATGTTAATTAAAAACGAATGCAAGTGTGGGGAAGGGGAAATCTCTCGGCACTTGGATGAGAAAGATAAACCAAGTCTTCATCTTCCTTTATCTTTTCTCTTTATGGCCGAATCTTTAGTGAAAGAGTGAGGAAGCTTGTAAAAGCATGGTTCATTTAAATTTCGTGCTTGAATTTTCGTCCAATTAACCTTGGGAGAAAGGTAAGTTTAGTTTTCTTCCTTCCTAATCAAGTAAATGTAGTACTTAGTTGTAATGTTTGTTAGAAATATTAGAGAACAGATTTAGAACTTTGCAAGAGGTTGGTAACATAGTCGAATTGGATATGTTGCTTGATAATGAGCTTTAGGATTAGAGAAAATAATAATCCAATAGATCCTTTTGTTGGATGATTGATGCTTGAGCTTAATTGGGTGATTTTTCTTGCTAATGATTCTATGTGGAACTGTTTTGTATATACATAAACATTAGATGACTGTTGTGTACATATATAATTGTATATATATGAATTAGGGACTGAATTAGATATTCGTGAATGTCATGAACAATTTTATGCACTCATAAATGTTTTGAAACTGTTTTCTTTAAAAGGTTATAGAGAAATAAACAAGGGAGGGGTGTCTTATAATTTTAAGGCTGTTAAGAAATGATTTTGAAAATTTGGGACTAATTTAGTAAATTCTAGGGACTGCTTTGCAAGGGGTAGATTGGACTTTTAAATTAAGGGGATGTTTTTTATTAAAAGCATGGACTGTTTTGTGAAAGTAAAGAAACGTGTGGGGCTTTTTTGGTAAAGGAAACATGGACAAAATTGATAATTTAAAAATATATATACGTAAGGTTGTTTCACAAGTATAAGTAATTGTTGATGTTTTATATGGACTACTTTGGTATGCATATTTGTGAACATGATTAAATTTGGCACTGGTTGTGCATGAATGAAAGCCTGAAGGCTATTTTGATGTATTTAACTATGTATACCAATGTGTGGAATGTTTTATGAGTATACATGTGGAAATATGTAATAACCTTCCCTACTTAATTTAAAGTCTCGAGATAGGCTAGTAACCTTCCCGAGCAGTTCTCGCAGATTTAATTATTTTAATTTATTTTAGACTATGCTATGTACAAGCAAGCTTGGGCTAGAGGTGAGTACCTAAATATTAAGTAGGATATGCCATGAAGTACCAGATTTAGTGATATGCTTATAGTCGAATCTGTGTGTGTTCGATAATTAATTTTGCCATGCTATTATTCGTTTAAGAAAAGGATTATAAAATTGGAAGTTTTGTATGTGAACTTTATGTGTACTTGATGAGATGATAATAAGTTAAGCTTATTCAATGATATAAATAAGAGGGTTATGAATTAAGAACCATGTATATGGATTATTTATGCATTTGCAATGAATGACAATAAATTAAATTAAAAAAAGAAATAAAGAAAGCTTATAAGTTAAATCGATGGATCATTGTAATGTCTTACATAATGAGTAATGTTCTTCTATTGAATATTGAGTATCTAATTGGGTGAATAGATATGCTAGTTCGAATGCTCACATGCATAAGTATATATTATATTCGAACACACTTGTGTATATATATATGAAAATGCTTTGCTTAAGAATAATTTTGTGAATGTGTACAGAGCTATGTTCAATTATGATACTGATTCTGATATGAACAAATCATGCTAGTCGAATAAGATGAGTAAAGTATATTGTGAAACTCACATGAGGTGAATTATTGCCTAAAGAGAAATAAGCTTTATTGATATGATAATCTGATAAGAAGTTGATCTATTTCTGTCTCAAATAAGATAAGATAAATGTGGAAGCCTTGGTTTCGAGTCAGTCTTAGGTATAGTTGGCACGCCATAGAGTCCATAGAGCTCATGTTTAGGGTGGACTATTGTCCTGGACTACGGTCCTTACTTGGCGACAGTATGAGGGAAGTTTTGTGGTCACTTGGCAACAGTAGGAGGGACTGACCAGTACTGCGAGTACCATTTTATTTGGCGGTAGTTGGTTGGTGATTCGTGTACCTGGGCTGTTACTTGATTCGCAAGGCTATATTAAAGACAAAAACATGAAATTTCAAAGTAAATTAGAGAATTTCCTTGATAACTTATATGGCAAGTAAAATTGTGATTATGATATATCATGTTTAAGATACACTTTGTCCATGATATGATATGTCTATGATATGCTTCGTTTATGATATGTCATG